>JAZKJV010001269.1:255299-757248 GCA_037367405.1 Ottelia alismoides
TTTCTCTAAAGGCTAAAAGCTCACTAGTTTTATGAACATTTCTTTGCTACTGTGCTTGCAATGTCTTTTGCTTTGAGGATGCATATCGATCTTTTTAATTTTAAATTTATTATACTTCGTAGGTTTTGTATTACTTTTTTAACTTTTTGAGGTCTCACATAGGTTCTGTTTTAAAACTTTCGAAGTCAAATAGGTTCTGATTGTGTCACTTTCACATGCAACTCCACAAAAAGAACAATTATGTGTGTTTGTTCACTGCTATTCATGATAATGCACTCTTAGAAAATTTTGAAGATAGTTGCTTCATCCCAGATTTTGGATTTTCATTAAGGGATTTTTACCCGGCGGACCCTGAAATCTTTTGCAATAACCGCTACGACCTTTGAAACATCGTAATTCCTCCCTTGACCCCGTAAACTTGTTAACCTTTATCCTATAGACCCTGTGATTATCTCCCATCTATTTGACCGTTAAAACTAACCAGATTCTGTTATCTTCCTTTACATTATACCCATTTTATTTATCAAATTTACCATTCGTGCCACTCCCTCATCGCACGCAGGCCACCTGCAACCGGACCTCCCCTGCTCGACCTCGACCCCCCCTCCCGCCGGCCCGTCTCCTCCCATGCGAACCCCCCTCCCCCAGCTACCTCCCCTGCACCCATCCCCCGCGCGGCCACCTGCGAAGCCACCCGTTGGCCGGACCTCCCCTGCTCGACCTCGACCCCCCCTCCCGCCGGCCCGCCTCCTCCCATGCGAACCCCCCTCCCCCAGCTACCTCCCCTGCACCCAACCCCCGCGCGGCCACCTGCGAAGCCACCCGCTGGCCGGACCTCCCCTGCTCGACTGCCGCCCGATCGAAGCCCACCCTCGCATTGAAGGCCCCCCGACCGCGCAGCCACCTCCCATGCACCCAACCCCCGCGCGGCCACCTGTGAAGCCACACCTGCTGGACGGACCTCCCTTGCTCGACCTCCCCCCACAACACCCCCCACCCCTCGCTTGCCTCCTCCCATGTGAAAGCCCCCCCCTGCTCGACTGTCGCCCGGTCGAAGCCCACCCCCGCATCGAAGGCCCCCCGATCGCGCAGCCACCTCCCCTGCACCCAACCCACGCGCGGCCACCTGTGAAGCCACCCGTTGGCCGGACCGCGCAACCCTCCACCTGCGCAACCCCCCTCCCCCCGACCTCCCTTGCTGGAGTTGTTGAAGCCCCACCCTTCCGCCCACTTTCGCTCAAAGAGCCCTCCGGGCCTCCCCTGCGCACCCCCTCCCCCCGACCTCCCTTGCTCGAACTGTTGAAGCCCCACCCTTCCGCCCACTTCCGCTCAAACAGCTCTCCGGGCCTCCACTTTCGAAGCCCTCCCGCCTCTTGATCCTCTCTCTGCTCGATGCGGCCCGCCGCCTGCACATGCGAAACCCTCCCCGCTCCCACCGCCTCCCGGAGTCCCCCAACCCCACACCCCACCCACCGCCTCCCCGTGCTCGAGCCCCTCTCCAGCAGGCCACCACGCGAGATCTTCCCAGGAGCAAGGAGATCTCATCAACGAGGCCCATCTCCATTGGTTAATTTTAGTCGTCCGATCATTATTGGTTAGATTAACTCATTTTTAACCCAAGGAAGTTAACTCTATATGTGTCAATTTAACGGTAGGGTTCATGGGGTAAGACGGAGCAAGTTTACGGGGTCGAGGGAGGAATTACGATGTTTCAAAGGTCGTAGCTGTTATTGCAAAAGATTCCAGGGTCTGCCGGATAAAAATCCCTTTCATTAATTTTAATATATGTTTGCTCTAGTAATTTCTTAATTAAAACTCTTTATTTCATGCTTTATCTTTTCCTCCCCCGCTACCATCCTCTCCTTTTCCTTCTACTCTCTTAGATGATGCAATCACATGTTTGTGCTTGCATCAGTTTTTTTTTCCTCTCCATTATATCCTTATTGTTTCCATTAGTTTTGACATTGGATCTCTTACTTACAACACAAGTGTATCTCTTAACATCTGCCCTCTGTCTCTCTCCTACTAGCCCTACATTTGGGGGGGCACTGCTTCTTGACCTGGTGTCCACATCCCTTTCTCTGTCGGAAGTTGTGTACAAATAAAACTATTACCACAAAATAATAGGAGTCTTTGATGTTTGCCAGTGTCAATGTGTTATGCTCTTGCCTTTAGATGTGTAGAGGTGCTTGCAAGAGAATTGAAGATGTCGATGTGGATATTAAATAAAATAATATGTTGGCTCCTCAATTTTGATTATTCGAGGAAAAGGACCATGGAGTAAAGATTTATGCATACTAGAGCATAGGTTTTATTCATCCGATGCTTGTCATTGCTTTTAAAAAATAATTTTTGTCGTTGAAACACGAAGAATCCGCTCAACGCACCCTTTCAGGTCACTAAATGGGAAAACATGTGTCTAGGGTGTCTATCGAGTTGAGCTAGTCGAGTTAGCCCCGACTTGGATTCGAACTCGGACTAAGGCTCGGACTTGATAAGCATAGAATCCAGGAATGTCGACTCAAATTCGTTGAGTTCGACTCTCATGAGCCTCTTAAAAGCCTTTTGTAAGTTGATTTCTATATTTCTTGTTCGTGAACTTTCTTTCATGAAATAAGATGAACTCGTTAGGAATCTCAATAATAATAAGTGAGTTTTTTTTACAATATATAGACTTATTCTTGGCCACTTATCTATATATATTGCCATTACCTTGCTATAATGTTGTCCAATTCTGTATCCTCGTATTCATAATGCTTCCTATTTTTGATGCCATGCCACTTTAATTAGATATCATGCAGCTTGTGTTAAAATTTTATTATAATTAATTCCACGTTGTAAGCCATTTGGATATTATTATAATAAAAACATCACAATAATCTAGATATCTTGAGGACCAATGCGATTAAAATTTAATCTCTTTGAAACAAAGTGATGCTAGTAATATCGATGTAAAAAATTAAGCATATATTTAAATCATTTTCTAAAAAGCATAAACTTAAATATATATGGGACGAAATAAAGGTGTTAAGATATATCTTATTCATGATTGTGTGAACTATTATCAAGAGCTACCACAAAAAATAGATCAGTATGAAAATATCATGGACGGATCTTTTGTCCAATTCTTACGTATTTAGATAATTATGGCAAACGTGGTGAGAAATTAAGCATCTTAAACATTTGCGGAGAGATGGTAAGTGATCATGGGGAGGGGCAATTCTTACGTATTTAGATAATTATGGCAAACGTGGTGAGAAATTAAGCATCTTAAACATTTGCGGAGAGATGGTAAGTGATCATGGGGAGGGGCTTAGGGTGAGTGACTTCATGAGGACAACATCGGAGGAGGAAGGAGTGACATGCAAGTACCTTCCAAAGGGAGGACGAGGTTGTCGATGTCACCAGGGAAGCCAAATGGAGGAGACTGTCTTAGCATTGTCACGACATTAATGGAGTTGGGACGAGCTGAGTAGTTATGCATGGGTATATGGATGATGGAGAAGATCAAGATGGGGAGGATAAAGAGCCATATGGAAGGTTTCGAAGAGACAGAGTGTGGTTGTCATGTTGTGTGGGAGGGTATGAGGATGTGCTTGCATCTTGATGGGAAATGAGTAAGATGAATGATCGTGGCCTCTGTATAGTGCAAGTTTTTTATTCAACTCGACTCGATAAAGATAACGAATCCATTAACTAACTACAGACCTATAACTACTAGATCACCAGAGTCGAATATAAGCACACAAAATAGGATTATTATTACCAGGTTTTGCCGAAATATGGTGTACGTCCTTGGGAGGCCTAATCTTATTCTCCAATGCACATGTTTCACAGTAATATGTAAAAGATCTTCTCATCTTGTGTGTTTGTATCAATCTCATATTGCACACATGTTTCCTCTTTGATGAACTTAAAGGATTTGCTGAACAGATTCTTTGTGTTTCATTTGGCACGTGGGAACTTAGATATCATTCTTCCCCCACTGTACATCCATGCCTACTGAGGACTACATCCCCCTTAATGGATTCTCCCATCAACTTTGTTGTTCTGCGTTGGGGAAGAAGGGATAAATCCATAAACCTTGACTCAAAAAGAAGGCAACACTCAAAGGGGTGCACCCCAGATTATCCCCATGGGTCGGACAATGAAGGATCCTTGGGGAAACCTGTCATACTTTTCTCCCCGAGGACCTCCAGAAGTTCATGAATTATGCGGTCGGTGCGAATGGTGTAGAGATATATTCATGTTAATGTACTCTTTTCTCTATTCTGATTTCTTTTATCATTCTTATGTAATTTACCCATGGGTCTCTCCTCTATATAAGAGAGCCTAGGGTTCAATGGAATAAACAAATCTCATATTTTCCCCAACATGGTATCAGAGCGAGGATGTTAGGCTGAAGCTCTCATACCCAAGAAACTCTAAACCTCCACCATCTGCCCCTTCTCGAGATGTCGCAGTTGTTGGCCTCTCCCTCCCTCTCTCTCTCTCTCTCTTTCTGTGTGTCGTCGGTGCGGATATCAAGGCATCGTCGCCGACCCCTCTGCACATCTCGGTGCCGCTAGCACCGATCTCTCTCTTGTGAGGCACCGCCGCCAGCCCCTCCTTGACAACACCAGCTCCTCTTCGTCGTGCGGTCTCTCTCTCATGCACGTACGTGTGTGCTCACGTGTACACATGTTGACTATCTAGCCCATATTTCGGTCTGGTTCGTGGTAATGGATTTGGTTGCAGTTTGAGTCTACACATGAACGAGATCTCCTTATGTCAGTGCAGACGATTCTTTCTTTAAGTCTACTAACCCAGTCTTCTTCAACCAACAACATGTTAGAGAGTAAGGTAGACATCCCCACTACAGGCGTCTTCAGAGGTCCAATGCCCATAGTCAAGATGGATGGGTCAAATTATGAGTTGTGGACCATGCAATTCATGAGCCTAATGAACTCAATGGGTAAGAAGCATATTCTTACTGAGGAAGAGCCGACAGAGAAGACATGGTTGAATCTCTCATGGGAGGATGATGATGCATATGCTCAAAAGTCTGGTTGTCTGGTACCTTGACACCAGAAATTGCTAATGATATCTTGCACCAGCCCGCTGCCAAAGCAATGTGGGATATACTTGATGCCACGTATTCATTGGAGAAGAATGAAACGATGATTTTGCAGCTTCAGCATGATATCTTTCTTATAAAGCAGAATGGATGACCCCCTTCATGCTCACTATATTGCCTTGTGTGAGATGTTTGAGAAGCTTCATAGCTTCATGCATCTCACGGCTACCCCAGAGCAGCTGAAGATGTATCGGAATGCGGTGATGGTTGGTGTCAACCTGGCGTCTATTGACTCACAGTACAAGGCAGCATGCTCTCAGATACTGTCAGATGCTACTATTCCTCCCATGGAGAAAGCTTTCCGCAGACTCAGCCAGATCAACATTCCTTAATCGACTTCCATGTCTAACTCGTCCGCAATGGATGCATCCGTGGTCGAGGAGGCTCTTCTCAGTTTCGTGGTCGTGGACCTCGTAGTAGAGGAGGTCGTGGAACTTACCATCCCTGCACCTACTGCCATCATTTTGGCCAATCAAAGGATACATGTTACTCCAAGCATGACTTATTGCATCAGCCCGTGTAGCATAGCATGCCATCCCTTATGCAGCTCCATCCTCATCAGATTAGAGATATGATGAGCTTGTTTCTTGATTGGAGACATTGTGCCCCTAGCTAGCACCTCTTCACCTGCTTCTGAGAGGTGAGAACTGTATGCCCTCATCAGTGTTGGGGGAGAAGATACATTTTTCTCTTGTATTTCCAGACATGGAGTTGTTCTCTTACACCCCGTGTCTTTGGTTCTATTGTGTTTGTCCATTGATGACTCCAGGGATTGATAAGCTCTCTCCTACGCTTATTAAATATGCCTTTGTTGGGTACTTCGGGATTCATAAGGGGTATAGATGTTTTAATCCGTTACATAGGAAGTATTATGTTAGCGTAGATGTTACATTTTTTGAGTCGGTCATGTATTTCTCTCCTACAGGTGACAGGTCGACATCTTCAGATTATGATGATGAGGTTTACATGCACCCTCCACCTATAGGTTCACCACCGCCATCCCCTCCACCTCCTCCATCACCCCTGTCAGCCCCATCGCCATCGCCACCCATTATTCTTGTTCCACCCCTACCACAACACTACTGTCGACGGCCTGCTCATGTTCATGTTCATGGTCCACATCCAGCAAGCCTTGGGTTTATTTTGAATACATTATTTCTAACGATGGGACTGAAGATGTTTCTCAACAGGCATCCTTACAAGAGGTTGATGCTCAGGTCACTGGTGGGACCGATGATGATCCTTTTTTATAAGAAGTAGGGTGAGATCCCAATATGGGATTCACCATGCAATGTGATTCATTTAAAAAGTTTTAGAGTACATTACTGTGAGAGCCAAAGGCGATACAAAGCGTTTACATGAGAAATCACATTTTCGTTGTGGAACCTCTGGTTTCTGAAGACGATATCATTCCTTGCAGTCCAAATGCACCATAATACAGTAAACGATCTCGCGCAGTCAGCTTGGGAGTTGCATCCCACCTGCCTCATGGAGGTCCAAAAATCAGCCGACCCTCCCATTGCTACGCAATCGCACTCAGTCTCGCCCCATATCCGCATCGATGAAGGGCATGTGAAAAACAAGTGATTGGAATCTTCGATATTGCCTTTGCATCTGTCACACAGTACGTCATCCACTTGAACCAATCGACTCCTTGCCTTATCAGTCAGCCGGCCTCGAAGCAGAACCGCACGTGTGCTTCATATCTGGTTGCTTCCCATGTCACCTTCGATCATCTGACAGGTGACATCAGGCGTTTTGTTGTTGCGTTGTCGATCGTGGACATACTATGGAACTACCAGGAGGCATTGAAGGATAGTCGGTGGCATTAGCTATGGAGTAAGAGATGGCAGCCCTACAATCGCAAGGTACCTGGAGTCTAGTTCCTGCCCCTTTGGGGCATCTATAATCAGCTGCAAATGGGTGTTTACAATGAAACAAAATACATATGGTAGCATTGATCGATGTAAGGCCCGACTAGTTGCACAAGATTTTACTCAGACATACATGGTAGATTATTTAGACACTTTCTCTTCGGTTACTCGTCACTCTACCCTACATATCCTTTTATCAGTTGCGGTGGTTCGACATTGGCTTTTATTTCAACTTGATGTTAAAAATGTGTTTTTGTATTGTTATCTTCAGGAGGATGTCTACATGCAGCAGCTGTCGGGGTTTGTTGTTGAGGAGTATTTGTAGGTATGTAGACTTCATATGGCCTTAAGCACATCCCAAGAGCTTGGTTTTAGAAGCTCTCAGATTTGATTGGAAAGTAGGGATTCAAAAGGTCGAACGTAGATCATTCTCTTTTCATACAAAGAACTTCTAGAGGTACAATTGCTATTATAGTGTATGTTGATGATATACTCACTACAGGAGATGATATACATGGAATAATGAGGTCGAAAAATTTCTGGGTCGTGAATTTATTACCAAGGATCTTGGTACCCTCAGATCTTTTCTAGGATTGGAGCAAGGTTGCAAAAGTCGGTAGTCGGTACTCAGTCGGTTAGGTCACTGACTAAGGATTAATCGACAATCGGATGATTAATCGGATTTAGTCAGACTTTAATCGGCTTTGATTTTTTAAATATATAAATCATTTTTATACATATTATTATATATTTACATAGATTTATATATATTTTTACTATCATAATGAATTAAAAGAAGTAATTGAATTTAAATAAACATTAATCGTATTAGAATAAGTTTGCTTTTAAAAAAGTAAAAAAAATGATATCTCCAAGCAAAAATTGGTTGACCAGTGGACCTAGTCGGAATTAGTCGGTACTCAGTCGGCCACCCCACTGACTAAAGTAGTCGGTCTAGTCGGATGACTTCTACAACATTGGATTGAAGTTTGCCATAAATCAGCAGGGGAAGAAAATATGCCACTAATCTGGTAAGTGAAACGGGCATGCTTGGATGTCGACCTGCTACCACGCTTATGGATCTGAGCATGAGGCTATGTAATGATGATACTGATGATGTGGATATAAGAAGATATAGAGAACTGGTAGGAAAGCTTCTCTGTCACTATTACTAGACTCGACATCTCATTTGTAGTCAGTCGGGTTAGCCAGTTCATGGAGCAACCTTGTCAAGTACATATGTATGCTATACACATGATACTAAGTATCTTAAATCATTTCCATGGGTTCAGGGCTGCTATTTAGAAAAGGATGCGCCATCACTATGTCAGCGTGCGTAGATGCAGATTATGCAGGGTGTCCCAAGGACAAGAAGTACACGACAGGATTTGCTATATTTGTTAGAGATTGCCTTGTCTCGTGGAAAAGCAAGAAATAGACTATAGTGGTCAGGTCTAGTGTTGAATCTGAATATAGGGCTATGGCACATGTAAGCACAGAAATGATGTGAGTTCAAGCAGTACTAGCATATATACACATAGATGTTCCTCTTCCCATGTCGTTGAAGTGCGACAATCATGCCATCATATTCATTGCAAATAACCCTGCATTTCATGAAAGGACGAAGCATATCGAGGGTGATTGCCACTATACACGAGACATGGTTCAGAAGGGCTTCATTTCTACTTCCCATGTAAGCTCAGGAGAGCAGACTGCAGATATCTTCACCAAAACCCTGCTCAAAGGACCATTCCAGAAGTGATCATCCAAGCTTAGCACAATTGATATTTATGTTCCAACTTGAGGAGGAGTGTATAAATATATTTATGTTACCGTATTCTTTTCTCTATTCTAATTTCTTTTGTCAGTCTTATGAAATTTACCCATATGTCTCTCTATATAAGAGAGCCTAAGATTCAATGGAATAAACAAGTCTCATATTTTCCCCAACAAAGTGTATGGGAGATTTGAGGTTTTCCCACTGTATTTCTTATTGCAAATAATCTCCCAAGTAGCTTCCAAGCCTCGAAGTCGTACGGCAATACCGCTGACCTGTCTGACTTGCTATAGCAACATAAGTAAAATATGGTCACTACCTACGACAAAGAATTGATGCTTAAGTACTTATCTTGCCTAACTGGCCTAGTTGCAGATTCCCCCCCTAGTCGTTGCCAATCTATGATGAGTTGGCGCAGAAATTCGCCTAGCATTTCAAATTGACTGTCCAGTTAAGAGACGACTCTAACATGTTGCACTCCGTCATGCAGGCATGGACGAAATCCTCATGGTACACGTCAAACGATTCAATAACCAATACATGGGGTTTGGATAAAAAACAATGCATGAGGTGCAATCATCCATATGAAGTTCATGCCATTTTCCCTCTGCAGAAAGCATAGAAAAATGGCACGTTGTGGGGCTCGTTAAACGACATAAAACCTAAAACAATCTCCAAAGTGTGGGGGTACGCCGATGTGGCCATCAAGAATGAGGCACAGCCAACATTCTCTTGGTATGGTGCTCACACATGCCAAAACTGTTACATCCGTTTCCTGAGTTGGGTTGCTGGGTTGGATTGGGTTGGGTTGGGTTACCCTTATGAATAGTAAACTGTGAGGAGGCTTGGGAGGGTTGGAAGGAGGGGTAGACTGGTGTACCCCAACCCAACCCAGCAACCAAACAAGCCCTGAATATACAATGCTCTTTTGAATTCTATGCTGAGGAAAGTGAGATTCGTCGTCAAATCTGGTATGTGCCCGACATTGGTTATGGTGACATATATTCTATCACATGTCTATAACTCCACCGTGCCAGTTGAAGCAATCACAGAATTATTTCAACAATTCAACTACAACATAAGAATAGGTCGTGAATCACTCATTTGGATGTCATGTGGAACGTGTATCCCTAGTCCATAATTGATGCAAAAGACAAATCGGCGTCGCGCGGGAAATAATTTGAACGGTGGAAAATATTTGGTAGAAGAAATTAGAGGGGTTGAGAAGAAGAAATCTCGTCGGTAACGAGGGGTTGAAGGAGGTGAACCGCGGAGATCGCGTGTAGGGAGAGGGAGAAGAGAAAGGAAGGAGAGGAGATAAAATCTCAATTTTGATTAATACTTGACTGACTAAAACATTGGACTACCATCTCTTTATATAGGAGAGATGGGTTACAAAAATAGAAATTAATTTAAATTGGACAACAAAGTTATCCTAATTTGACTCTGACAAATTTAAAATTCAAATTGACCTCTAATTACCCTAATTAGACTTTAACTAATTAATTGACCAAAATTAAATCTACGAATAAACGTTGAGATCACAGGCGATCTCAATTATTTAATTAGACAATTACGACCACTTAAAAACGTAACTAAAATTGACAATTAAAAATAGATGAATATTTGACCTTATATTTGGGTCCCACGCTACATCAACTCTCCTCCGCTTTAAAAATTCGTCTCCCGACGAATTGCTGGATCTGCAGGCTTGGAGGATGAATTAGCGTGCTCATCTATCGTCTGGAAGAATTGGTGTGGAGCGAACGACGGAGTCCATACGCGGGCGGGGATGACGTGACCGTCGTGGTTGAAGAACATGTGCGGCGCGAACGGCGACGTTCTCTTGATTGTTGTCTCCTCCTTGTGATGCTCGAAAAATTGGTGAGGCATGGAAAATATGGCCTTCGGAGCATCCATATCTAAGCAATAACACAAGGAGAGGAGGGAAGGAGATGTGTCCAAGGAATGAAGCCATGGGGTTCTTATATAGGGGAAGCCCAAGGCCCTAGTCCTATTTGGATAAGGAGAGTACCCAGATTTTGATTTTCAGCTCTCTTTTTTAAATATTTCGACCGCCAGGGGTGTGGGTACAAATTTCGCACCCCTTCAATCTTCTTGGCTTTCCTACTCCTTTTGGCCCTTCTGCAATTAAGGGGATTTTGGGGTTTTTTCTTGCAATTTTCCCCAATCACTTCCCAATCCCACATTCTGTGGGATTCACAATGCGCAACCTTCGGAGTTCCCGTTAGGGCACGCTCGCGTTTCCCGTGTATATGACGCACCCTGAGGCGGCGGGGGTTGGCCAGGGCGTCGCGCGGGAGGTGCGGCACCGTGGGGCGCTGGAGTCGATCGGGGTTTCGCGCAGGTGGCGCGGCGCTGTGGGGAGGTTGCGGCGTCGCGACCGTGGTTGGTCGGAGGAGCGGGTGCTGGTGGGGAGGCGCAGGCGGGCCGATCGGGGAAGGGCTTGGGAGGGTAGGCGACGCGCTTGAGCAGGGGAAGCAACTGGAGGCGGGGAGGGTAAGTGAAGGGCGCTGGGTGCGTAAGGGGGTCGAGACTGGGAAGGTGGCGGCGAGCGAGTTGGGTGCGGAAGGAAGATGCGCAGGTGGGGGTGGGAAAAGAAGAGGGCAAGTGGTGCGCGTGGGAAAGGAGGAGGAGGGGGGTCCTGGGGAGAGGGCTGGTGCGCGTGGGAAGGGGGCTGGCGAAGGCGGCAAGGGGGGTGGCGCGGGCTGGGGGGTCCCGCGAGGGAGTGGTTGGAGGGGTGGGGCTCGCCGGGGGTGATTTCGGCGGTGACGGTAGGTCCGAAACCTCCTGGACAGCAGCTTCGTCTTCGAAATCAGATTCTTCTTCCGTGCTTTTGTCAAAAATCGGCCCTTTGTCTTCATTGTTTGGTTGTACAGGAGTTGTATCAAACAAATCTTCATTTAGAATGGAAAATACCTTCAGTTTTTTTTGACGCTCAAAAAAGGGGGAAGCACTCAGCGGTGTTCGCCCCAATTTATTAATAAGTAAAGAAGGGAGTACTTACAAGATGGATGAAGAAAATAAAACGAGTGGCAAAGGTATCCAAAAAAGCGATACCCCCCACACACCCGCAACAACGCTACCCGGAAGACCAATCATGACAAAAGCGAGACGCTGATATACAAATGTTTTCCTTGTAGAACCTCTGCCGAGCAAATAGAGCCTCGTTTCTTCCTAACCAGATGCTCCAAAGACGCGCAATCGGGACCATCAGCTCCGCCCTTGATCGATTCCTGGCGCAAATCAAACTGTCGCAGAAAGCATCAAATCTGGATATATTCAGCCACCCCAAATCGTCCCATATGGCACGAACACGTTCACAATGGAAGAAGAGGTGCTCGATGGATTCCACCTCCGTACCACAAAGCCCGCACAATTGCGAGACATTAGGAAACATCATAGCACAACGATCGCGAGTAAGCAGCCGACCACGCTGAAGAAGCCATAGAAATATACCAATTCGTTCCAGCAGATTGAGACTCCAAATGAACTTGCAATGATTCAGCAGGGTCGCATCGACCCCCACGGCGCTGGGAAGAAGAGCGAGGTACGCCTTCCACGTAGAGAAAGTATCCTCCTTCCAAGCGAAGTGATCACGCCCCCCAATGGGCGTGGGAGTATCAGAAAGAAGAGCCATCAAGGACGTGAAATCGAGCAGACGCTGATCCGATAAATTAGCAACGAATAGAGGGCACCAGCAACCATCGGCCCAGCAGGAAGCCACGGTGGCGAAATTGTCGGCCACCAACGCAAAGAGGCGAGGAAACAACAGTTGTAAAGCTCCCCTCCCGGACCAATCATCTGACCAAAAGCGGAAGGAATTCCCATCACCCAAAATAGACTTGAATAATGATCTGTTGCGATTAAAAGCGGTCAAAACATCACGCCAAAAAGATGATATATGTCCCTCGGGACGCCCCCGAGAAGCAGATAATAGATCAATCCCCGCCGCCTCCCTAAGGCACTTCAGCATGAAATTATCGTTCCTGCCCCACACCTTCACCGCCCACTTGAGAAGCATAGCCTCGCGCACCACCTCCAGCCGTCTCACTCCCAAGCCCCCATCGCGCTTCGGACGCGAGACAACCTCCCATCCCACCAAATGGACCCCCCTTCTCCCATCGCCCTTCTTACCCCAAAGAAAACCCCGCATACATTTTTCTGATGCAAACGAGATTCGGCACGTCGACGATAGATAAAATAATTTGGGCGGTGGAATATCGGTGGAGAAAAGGAGAGGTTGAGAAGAAGAAAACTCGTCGGAAACGAGGGGTTGAAGAAGAAGAACCGTGAAGACCACGTGGGGAAGGAGAAGGAGAGGAGATAGAGAGGGAGATAAAATCTCAATTTTAATTATCACTTGACTGACTAAAACAATGGGTTACCCTCTCTTTATATAGGAGAGATGGGTTTACAAAAATAGTAAACAAATCAAAATTGATAACTAACTTTATCCTAATTGGACTCTAACAACTTTCAATTGACCCCTAATTACTTTAATTAGACTCTAATCTAATTAATTGACCAAAATTGCAATTAAAATCTACGAAATAAACGTTGAGATCTCAGACGATCTCAATTATTTAATTAGCCCATTACAACCGCTAAAAACGTAAATAAAATTGACTAATAATTAATTAAATAAATGTGGCCCTATAATTTGGGGTCACGCTGCATCAACTCTCCACCGCTTTCAAAAATTCGGCTCCTGACGAATTGCGTGAACTGCAGGCTTGGAGGATGGATCGGCGGCTCCAATTGTCTTCTGGAAGAACATGTGGGGCGCGAACGGCGGGGTCCATGTGTGGGCGGGAGTGGCGCGGCTGCCGTGGTTGAAAAACATTTGCGGTGCGTACGGCGGCGGTGTCGCGATTGTTGATTCCTTCCCATGATGCTCAAAAAATTGATGCGGCATGGAGAATATGGCCCTCGAATAATCCATAATGAAGCAATGGCACAAGGAGAGGAGAAGAGGAGATGTATCTAAAAAATAGAGCCATGGGGTCCTTATATAGGAAAAATCCAATGCCCTAGTCCTATTTGGATAAGGAGGATCCCCATAATTCTAGTTTTCAGCCCTCCTCTTTAAATATTTTCGCCACCAGGGGTATGGGTGTAATTTTCGTACCCCTTTCCCCTTCTCTTCTTTCATATTGCCTTGGACCTGTCTGTAAATAGGGAATTTTGGCGATTTATTCTTGCAATTTTTCCCACTTAATCCCCCATTCCCTTTTTCCAGGGATTTGATTTCCCTCGGGCGATTTGTTAGGGCACGAGGTTTCGCTCGCGTGATATGCGCGCGGGGCCGGCGTTCTCGCGACTGCAAAGGCGGCGCGGCGGCAGGGATTCAGCCTGGGCGGAGCGAACTGCAAGGACGGAGCGAACTGCAAGGGCGGCGCGGTGACAGTGTTCTCGCGACTGCAAGGGTTCGTGGGGGAGCGCGATGGTGGGAAGACAGTGTGCGCGTCAGGGAGGGGCGCGTGGTGGAGGAGTGGCGAGGGGAGCGTTGGGGGTTGGGCTTGGCGACCGTGGGGCTGGAGAGGGGAAAGCACGGCGGGGTTTTGGAGGGAGGAGGGATGCGGGTGGGGTGGCGCGAGGGGAAGGTGGGGGTTACGGGGAGGGGCTGTGCGGTGGGGGTGAGGCGAGATGGGGATAGAGGGCGGTGCGGTGGGCTGGCGACTAGTGGGACGAAGGGGAGGGGGGCCGTGGAGCCGGGGCGAGAGGCGAGGGGACGAGGAGGGTGGGGAGGATCTGGGGCTGTCGTAGTGGTTGCCGGGGTGGGGCTGACGGCCGCGCGGGCCGGGGAGGGCAGGAGAGGTACCTGGGAGGGTTGGGGTGGCGCCGGAATGGTCGGAGGAGGCAGCGGAGTTGCTTCCGGCGACGGTTTTGGTTCTGGAAAATGTTGGACAGCAGCCGAATCGTCGAAATTTTCTTCTAAAACGATCTGGACAGCATCCGTTTGGTTTTCTTTCGCGACGTTTTCTTCGTTAAAACTCGCGGTAGCGGCTTCGGTGGTTGACGGCTTTGATTGAGCGTCGCGGTTGGCCTCAAAGTTGGCCATTAGATCTCGAAACAGTGAGTTGAAGTTGATTTGCAAATCACGAACCATGTGCTCCGTCTCCTTGAAGGAGGCGTCGACGGTGGAGATGGTTCGTCGTGTTTGTTCGGATGAACGTTGATGTCGGTGCGGGCGTCGGGACGGATCGTTAGATCGTGAGGACGATCTAAAGGCCATGCTCTGATACCAAATGATGCAAACGAGATTCGGCACGTCGACGATAGATAAAATAATTTGGGCGGTGGAATATCGGTGGAGAAAAGGAGAGGTTGAGAAGAAGAAAACTTGTCGGAAACGAGGGGTTGAAGAAGAAGAACCGTGAAGACCACGTGGGGAAGGAGAAGGAGAGGAGATAGAGAGGGAGATAAAATCTCAATTTTAATTATCACTTGACTGACTAAAACAATGGGTTACCCTCTCTTTATATAGGAGAGATGGGTTTACAAAAATAGTAAACAAATCAAAATTGACAACTAACTTTATCCTAATTGGACTCTAACAACTTTCAATTGACCCCTAATTACTTTAATTAGACTCTAATCTAATTAATTGACCAAAATTGCAATTAAAATCTACGAAATAAACGTTGAGATCTCAGACGATCTCAATTATTTAATTAGCCCATTACAACCGCTAAAAACGTAAATAAAATTGACTAATAATTAATTAAATAAATGTGGCCCTATAATTTGGGGTCACGCTGCATCATTTTCCAACCGCTCTCTAACCTCCTTAGGCAAGCCACGCACGGACAGGAAATACCTTCAGTTTTTGCCTCAAAATCGGGTTGAACAGCAGCTAATGCGATCTGACTTTCGTTGTCGACGGACGAATCTCCACCGATTTGCGCGGCTAACCATGCTTGGACTTTGAGGCATGATATAAGTCGCTGCTGGAATTTTTTTGAACGTGAATGCGAGCGCGAACCATGAGATAGATGGCTGAGATTAAACTTCAAACGCCAATACTCGACCGAATTGTCAAATCGTAGGGAGGATTCGGTTGCCATGCTCTGATACCAAATGATGCAAACGACAAATCGGCGTCGCGCGGGAAATAATTTGAACGGTGGAAAATATTTGGTAGAAGAAATTAGAGGGGTTGAGAAGAAGAAATCTCGTCGGTAATGAGGGGTTGAAGGAGGTGAACCACGGAGATCGCGTGTAGGGAGAGGGAGAAGAGAAAGGAAGGAGAGGAGATAAAATCTCAATTTTGATTAATACTTGACTGACTAAAACATTGGACTACCATCTCTTTATATAGGAGAGATGGGTTACAAAAATAGAAATTAATTTAAATTGGACAACAAAGTTATCCTAATTTGACTCTGACAAATTTAAAATTCAAATTGACCTCTAATTACCCTAATTAGACTTTAACTAATTAATTGACCAAAATTAAATCTACGAATAAACGTTGAGATTACAGGCGATCTCAATTATTTAATTAGACAATTACGACCACTTAAAAACGTAAATAAAATTTACAATTAAAAATAGATAAATATTTGGCCCTATATTTGGGTCCCACGCTACATCAATAATCCAGTCGTTGATTTGCCTGTGGAGGTAGTCAAAACAAAAATATGAGTTGCACATTTGATCATAATGCATCCTGCTTTGACGGATTCCTAATTCACCTTATTACTTGCCATGTCTCTTCTTCGTTCAGAGCTGCTTCCCGATATGTCCGGACTTGTAGTATGCAATTTTTTGTCTTCAATTTTGCATTTCGATGTTTCCATATGTTTGCCTTTAACAAATAATGCCTACGCTTGTATATGAGGCAATGATCTCCGTGAATGCCCTGACTGTTAATTCCTTTGAGAATATGATCGACTTCATGTCTTTAATGGTGATCTCATCATGACTACAGATTAACATTTCATAGAAATGCTTATACGAGGTTGGCAGGGAATATACGAGCAACAAAGCATGATCCTCATCCTTGGTTTTAACTTCCACATATTTCAAATCCATGATAATAGGCTTGAAAAAGTCAAGATAAGATTTGGTTTTACATTTGCCCTTTGTCTAGGTGAATAATCGTTGCCATAGATCATCGATTAGTGAAGTTTAGGGTTTCTATCTTTTTCTCTTGCTTGGATATTCGAAGAAACTTTTTTGACGGAGATATATGTATTGACATCAATGCATTCTGTTAAAATAATTATATCTCTTGTTATCTTTTTCTTATTTATGTTATCTTTATGTATGTCTCATGTAATTAACTCAGGGCTTTTCTTCTATATAAGAGCGCTCTAGGGTCTCATCTATGATATGATTTTCTTTTCTCCCAACATGGTAGCGGAGCAACAGTCCTAAACCGGGGGTTCTCGTATCCCACCCTAGCCCTAACCCTACACGCCCAACCCCCCCCCCCCCTCAACCCCTCGCCGCCACCACCGTTGGGATCTTGCCAGCCCTCCCGCACCGCTGGGGCAGCTCCAAGCCCTTCGCGCGCTACAGTTGGGGCCTCCCCATCCCTCCCGTGCTGCCAGAGCACCCTCCTTCGGCCCCTCCAACCGTCGTTGGGAACCTGCCCTCCCGCCGCCATCGCTGCAGGGGGCTCCAGCCCCTACCGCGTGTCGCTGTCCTGTGGCCCGACTGCCGTCGTAGGGCATATTCCACGTCGCCCAACGATCTGATTTGGGTCGGAGAATGTGATTTTTTTCATCTAAATCACGTCTTACTACTCTAAACCTCACCACGAAGACATGGGGATGGTTGTATGAGTTTACAGATACAACCACTCCTCCTTATGATGGTGTAGACGTTCTCTGATCGATCTACTCCTCAGTTTGTCCGTGGTTTTACTTATTGGTATAATGTCAGAAAACAAGAGTGATGTTTTTCTATTTTCGGTGCCTTTAAAGGCCTTCTCCCATCGTGAAGATGTATGGGACCAAGTGTGGTTCATGCAGTTTCGTACTATTATGTAGTGCCTTAACTAGGAGCACATACTGACAAAATCAGAACCGGCGGACAAGATTGGGTCTAATGCTTCTTGGAAGCAAGATGATGCTTATGCTTGCATTTGGCTCCAAGACACTCACCACGGAGATTGCCAACGATGTCATCAACCAACCCACAACAAAAGTCATGTGGGATATCTTAGCAGTCACATATGGGCAGGCAAAAAATGAGAGCAAGATTCTTCAACTGCAGTTTGACATTTTCTCGACCAAATAAAATGGTCGACCACTCCATGCACACTTCTCTCGTCTTGGAGGCATGCTTGAGCGATTGCACAGCTTCATGCCTATTACTACAGGTACTGAGCAGCAGCAGGCATATCGGAATGCCACAATAACAGGAGTTTTCCTGTCATCCCTTGACTGTAAGTATGATGCAGCACGTACTCAACTTCTGACTGGAGAGCTGATACCTCCGATGGAAGAGGTTTACAAGCGATTGGGCATGATTACTACTCCATCTGCTACTGCAACCCAGACTCCCTCAGCTATGGCAGTGTATCGTGGCAGAGGGGGGACTTCACAATTTTGTGAGTGCGGACCTCGTGGTCGAGGAGGAGGACGTCAGCGTGGCCCATGTTCTCATTGCCACCGTCATGGTCATTCTGAGGAGACATGCTTTCAGAAGCATGGATATCCTGTGTCTGCGCGTGTAGCTGAGCAGATCGACCCTACTTCTGCCCCTACTCATGATGCTCGTTTGGATGATATTGTTTATAGACTTCGAGAGATGATGAGCACTCCTACTACTCCACCTGCAGGTTCTTCAGATGCAGCAGCTACTGCCAGAGCATTGTCTAGGTTATCAGGTATTTCTTATGCCCTTACCAATTGTAGCAGTTCAGATTTAACCGATTGGATTATGGATTTTGGAGCATCACATCATATGTGTGGAGATCGGACCCAGTTTAGATCTTATAGGTCTATCCCGCCTGGTAGATCCGTAGTGATTGCTAATGGGGTTCGTCTACCTATTGTTGGACAGGGGAGATTGTTCTAGCTTCTTTTATGCATTTGCAGAACGTTTTATATGCTCCAGACTTTCAGATGAATCTTTTGTCCATTAGTCAAATTACAAAAGATTTACATTGTCCTGCCATATTTGATCGCTCCTCTCTTGTGTTTCAGGATATACATATACTTACGGGTCGGGTGATTGGATGTGACCGTGAGAAGGAGAGGATTGTACAAGCTTGTCATTCCACCATGTGCTAGGATTGCTACTATTCCTTAAGGATATGTTTCTCCTTTCATGTGGCATCTTCACTTTGGCCACCTTCCGCTTCAAAAGATGTGTCATGTGCTACCGTAGACGGTGATGTGTCATGACTCATGACACATGGTATACTTGATAAATGTTTTGATCCTGTAGGACGAAAATATTATCTGAGTGTTGATGTCACATTTTTTTAGTCTATCATGTATTTTCTCCTACAGGTGACAGGTTGTCTAGTGCTATTTTTAGTGAGGATGTTGTTCCTCCACCGTCGTCTTCTCCACTATCCGCTCCCATGTTGATACTACACCACCTCCGCCACCACCTCTACCTCAGCATACTCAGTCTCAGTTCTTACCACATGTTTACATTTGCAGGTCATCTACTCGTCCCTCTGCTTCCGTACCCTCCACATCATCTAGCATGCCTCAGGTATGTCATGAGCACATTTTTACTACTGATGGCACTAGAGTTTTGAATAATACACAAGACGAGTTGATCCCAGAAGATAGCGAGTCTTATGACTTGGAGATACCTGTTGCCTTGAGGATGCCTTGTCGCCAATATGCAACTTATCCTATTACTGCGCATATTTCTTTGGACCATCTTTCAGAAGAGTACAGGAAGTTTGTTGTGGGACTCTCTGTTGTTACTATCCCACGAACATATCAGGAGGCGATACAAGATAGTAGATGGTGACTTGCTATGGAGGAGGCGATGGCAGCTTTGCAGTCATGTGGTACTTGGAGTATTGTTTCTGATCCTCCATGTACTTCTGTTGTGGGCTGCAAATGGATATTTACGGTAAAGCAAAGGGAAGATGGTAGTGTGGATCGCTACAAGGCAAGGCTTGTGGCACGTGGGTTCACCCAAACCTATGGGGTGGACTATAAGGATATTTTCTCTCCAATGTCCAGACACCTGACTCTTCGCATGCTTCTATCAGTTGTTTCATGGGACTGGTCTCTTTATCAACTTGACGTGAAGAATGCATTTCTATACGGGGATCTACAAGAGGAGGTATATATGCAGCAGCTACCAGGTTTGCTATTGAGGGGGAGTCACTGAAGGTGTGTAAAGGCTCCATAAGGCGATTTATGGCTTGAGACAGAGTCTGAGAGCTTGGTACCAGAAGCTATCGGAGTTGATAGAGCAACATGGTTTCGTGAGGTCTACAACGGATCACTCACTTTTTTTCAGAGGATACAGAGAGGTATTGTTGCTATTCTTGTCTATATTGATGATATTATTGTCACAGGGGATGATGAGCAGGGAATTCAGGCTACCATGGAGTTCCTAGGTCAACAATTTGTGATTAAGAACCTTGGCACGCTACGATACTTCCTTGGATTAGAGTTCGCTGAGAATCAGCGTGACCTTCTGATGATCCAGAGGAAGTTTGTGATGGATCTTCTTTCTGAGACAGGTATGACATGGTGTAAGCCTGCTACTACCCCTGTGGATCCAAATATGAGACTATATGATGATGACACTGAGGAGGTAGACATGAGGAGATATAGAGAGCTTGTTGGTAAGCTCCTATACGTCACCATCACCAGGCCAGATATTGCTTTTGCAGTAAAGTTAGCCAATTCATGGAGCAACCCAAGAAGGTGCATATCGATGCAATTCATATGATCTTGAGATATTTGAAGACTTCACCGGGTTCTGGTCTCGTATTCAACATGGGTACATCTCTTGAGGTGACAGCTTGTGCAGATGCAGATTATGTAGGTTGCCCCAGAGATAGGAAGTCTACTTCTAGCTTTGCTATTTTTGTTGGCAACTCTCTTGTTTCATGGAAAAGCAAGAAACGACCGATGGTGGCCAGATCTAGTGCAGAATCTGAGTATATGGCCATGGCATAGGGAAGCGCAGAGATGATGTGGGTTAGATCTGTGTTGATTGACCTTAATGTTGAGGTTTCTCTTCCTATTCAACTTTTATGTGATAATCAAGCGGCTCTCTTTATTGCCCATAATGCTGCATTTCATGAACAACCAAACATATAGAGGTGGATTGTCATTACACTAGAGACATAATCCAGAAAGGTCTCATATCCACCTCACATGTTTCTACTGGAGATCAGACTGTTGGCATCTTCACCAAGGCTCTGGCTAGAGGTCCATTTTAGAGATGTTGCACCAAGCTGAGCATGATATATATATAGGAGTGATCCTATGAGAGCCAAAACTTGTGAGAGCATGAGAGCATGCATTCTGGACCACATGATCCAACCAGGAGAGAGAAGACCAGGAGAGAGAAAACAGAATCATGTGGTCCAGAATGCATGCTCTCATGCTCTCATATTTTTTTGCTTTCATAGGATCACTCCTATATATATATGCTCTTGCTTGAGAGGGAGTGTTGAGATAATTATATCTCCTGTTATCTTTTTCTTTATGTATCTTTCATGTAATTAACCCAGGGCTTTTATCCCATATAAGAGAGCCTTAGGGTCTCGTCTATGATATGATTTTCTTTTCTCCCAACACATTCATCTCATGTCGATGATCCTCCATGCATGTATCATGCATCTTCTCAATAATTTGAAGCACTTTTGATATCCCTTGTTGGATAAGGATCGAGTATATCTTGGTTTATCATAGTCCAAAATGGGCGTTCCAATCAAATTCTTAGTTGTGAACTTCCTCGTCATGGTAGAGGAGGGGATGGCGTCGTGAGTGGGAGGTGCGAGTGGAGCTGCGAATGCTCGTGCGAGTAGAGGTGCAAGTGGAGGTGCGAGGGGGGATGCCCGGGGGGTGGCTCCGGGCTCGGGCGCTGAGGGTGTCTGGAGTTGGCACAGGAAGGGCGACGCTGGTTCTAGTTCGAGCAGGGGTTCGGTTCGCGTTAGGGGAGGCCTGGGTGGGGAGGTGCTTGGCGGTGAGGGGAGTGGTGGTGAGGGGCTCTCGGAGACCGAAGGGGCGAGCGATGGTGCTCGTGTGGCGAAGGGGGGGTCTCGCTTTGATGGAGGGAGCCCGCAGTTTTTGGCGGCAGGCGGGGCTGCGGCTGAAGATGGGGGGGAGCAGTGGGTGCATGTCTCCCACAGGAAACCGGAGAGGAGATGCTTCCGGTGTGGTTTAAGGGGGCATTTGGCGGCGGTTTGCGTGGCTCGGTCGCGTTGCTTTGCTTGTGGTGGATTGGGTCATCGGATGATCGACTGCATCTCTCGTTCCCGGTCTAGAAGGGGTCAGTTACCTCTTGGTGGCTCGGTTGGTGCGGCGGGGGTGCTTCCCTCGCTTGGGACCTCGCCCTGTATTGGAGGTCGTTCGTTTGCTCAAGTGGTGGCTGGTGGCGCATGCGCCGCCTCGATGGCAGGCATTTCTGCGGAGCGGAAGTTGGTGGAGTCGTTGGACATTGGGCCTTGTTTTACTGATAGACTTGGCTCGTCGGAGTGGTCTCCTAGGACGGTTGTTGGCCGGGCGAGCATTGGTTCTTTCGAGAAGGACAATGGGTCTCGGAGGACGGCTGGAAGCTGGGCGATCATTGGTTCATTCGAGAAGGACAGCATGTCGATCGCCATTATGGTCAGTCTTCTCCGCAGGTTCCTAGACAAGCAGTTCTCTGGGGACGTCTTCGCCTTGGGCCCTCGGCGCTACTGTGTTCGGGGTCTTTCGGAGGAGCATCGTCTTCGGCTAGTTCGGAGTGGTTCGGTGGGTGGAGTTGCTTGGAGGGACCTGCGTTTTGCTGATGGGGCCAGCTTGGACGTCGAAGTTTGTGTTGTTGAGGTCCGTGGTATCCCCTTCCTTTCTCGATCGGTGCATTGTCTCAAGCGTCTGCTGAGGAGATGGGGTGAGGTTCTTGCGGTCACCGATGATGGTTTGGCCCCGAGCTCCGATCCTTTGATCACGAGGGTTCTCTTGGAATGCAATAAGTCCTTTCTGGATGAAGCGCTGGACCGTGTCTTTTACGAGAATCTGAAGATCGGCCAGTTCAACTGCCGGATTGAGTTGTCAATTGTTACTCCGCCGCCGCCGCCGGTGGTGCGGGAGGGGGCCTTGGTCGTGGCCTCGAAATCGAGAAGGGGGAAGGGCGTCGCTTCGGTGTCCGAGGAACAGGTGTCTCTGTATGGCACCGCTTCGTGGGACTCGTCCCGCCATGATGATTTCGTACGTCCTTTCGGTTCCCTCGTGCGTCCTTTCAGCTCTTCCTCGTGGACTCAATGCATGGATGCTTCTCTTGGCGCTTTTTCTGGTGACGTGGAGAGGGGTTGCTCGGGCTTCGTGGGGGATTTCTGCTTTTGGAAAAGGGCGCCCGACCCCTCGATCCGGACTCTTCTCTCGGAACTCTTGATGACCCGGCATCTCGGCGGATCCTCTCTCGGGCCTGCGATCGGATCATTGGTAGATCGGTTTGAGGAGCTGGATCCGGCTCGTGTTTCTTCTGCAGCCCGACCCGGCCCCGCTCGTGATGTGGAGTTTGCGGGGGGAGTGGGGGGGTGTCCCTCGCCTCAAGGCTCCCCTTCATCCTCCTCGCACGTAGAGGGGGAGTTCGTTATTGGTTCGTCGTTAACCGCGTCGGGGCTTCCCTACTCCGTTACTCAGCCTCTTTTTTCGTCAGATCGACCCACGATGTCTGTGGCGGTTCAGGCGGATAATGATGTGGATGAAGGAGTATCTGGAAGGAGGTCGGCGAAGAGGTACAAGAGGAGAAACAGATCACGCTCGTGTACGGGGGAGTTGCTGACCTGCTCGACCTTGAAAGAAGCGGTGACGGCGGTTGCTGGTGTGGTTCGATCTGGTGGGTGTGCGGAAGATTCCTCATGAAGACGCTTTCTTGGAACGTTCGAGGGTTGGGGGAGGCTGATAAGTGAAGAACCTTGGGTGCGAGGTTTGTGGAATGGGGATGTGATGTCGTTTTGCTTAGGGAAACAAAGCTGCGGGATGTGGGGGAAGCCTTATGGCGGTCGCTTGGTTCGGGGGGCCTGGATGAGGTCCGTGCTCTGGACGCGGAGGGCTCGGCGGGCGGCCTCCTCATTGCTTGGAGGTCGTCGGTCTTCTCTTTCAGCTCGGTCTTCAGGGGAAGCCATGTTATTTTCTGTGATCCTGACAAGGTTGGATGACTCGTCTCCGGTTGCGTTCTCTTGTGCTTACGGGCCATGCTGCTATGTTAAGAGAAAGGACCTTTGGGAGGAGCTGAATCAATTTAATCTTCACTTCGTGGGGATCCCTTGGCTGATTGGGGGAGATTTTAATGTTACGTTGCGATTATCGGATAGACCCCGGTCAAGGGGGGGTCAGGACCCTGGCTCACGGGACTTTGCTCAACTTATTGACTCTCTGGCTCTGGAGGATCTTCGTGCGACTGACGTTTTATACACGTGGAGAAATTCCTGATCGCGGTCGCGCATTGACAGGTTTTTGGCTTCCGAGGAGCTTATGAATGTTTTCCCTATCTCGTTTGTTAATTCCAGGCCTCGTTGCTTATCGGATCACACTCCTATCATATGGGATTCGGGTGTTACGACTTCTTCTAGAGGTTTTTTCAGATACGAGAAATGTTGGTTACTGGAGGACAACTTCAAGAACATTGTGGCGGATATTTGGGATCTGGAGCAGGGTGGGGGGTCTACTGTGGCGAGATTTGCTCGGAAGCTCGATCTATTACGGAAAAATTTGGCTATCTTTAAAAGGGAGTCGAGAGCTGCTCGGGTGGCGGCCAGAAAAGAGGCGGAGGAGATTGTGAGCTCTTTGGATGCTTTGAAGGGGGTCAGGGACCTTCGGGAGGAGGAGTTGGCCACCCGTTCGGCTTCCCAGGGGAGGGTGGAGCTTGAGGACCGGGAGCGGGTTGCGGAGTGGCGTCAACGGTCAAGGGTTTCTTGGTTGAGGGGGGTGATGCCAACATGGCGTACTTCCATCGGGTGGCTAGCGGTAGGCGGCGCTCAAACTTCCTTCGGTCCATTTCGATCGCTGATAGGCTTGTGATGGGGGAGGAGGGCATGGGGAGGGAGATTGTTGAATATTTCAAGTTCTCTTCGGGTCGCACGCCAAGACATTGGCGTTGGACGGGGGTTGGGGCCTAGATGCTCTCGCCTCTGCTTTGTGATGACGAGGGAGGTGATGTTGGAAGAGGTTAAGGAGGCCGTGTGGGATCTTAACGCTGATGGCTCACCGGGATCGGACGGGTTCCCGATGGCTTTCTACAAAGACTTTTGGGAGTTGGTGGGGCGGGAGGTGTTGGAGGTCGTTATCGAATTCTGTGAGGGTAATGCTGGTTTTGACAAGATCAATAGGGCTCTCATTATCTTGTTGTCGAAGTTCTCCTCCGCCAAGCGTATTGAGGATTTCTGTCCTATTGCCATTTCGAATGGTCTCTACTTGATTGTGGCGAAGGTTTTCCGCGTAGACTGGCTCCAGTGCTTGATGGAATCATCTCCCCGGTTCAGGCGGCGTTCATCCGTGGTAGACAGATTGCCGATGCTACGGCTTTGGCTTCGGAGATGGTTGCAAAATGGTCTAGGGAGGGGACACGTGGTGTGCTATGGAAAGTCGACTTTGCAAAGGCATATGACTATCTCGAGTGGAACTTCATTTGGTCGGTGTTAAGGACTCGGGGTTTCCCGGAGAATTGGATCTCGTGGATGCGCCGCTGTGTCTCTACGGCCTCCTTCTCGATCATGGTTAATGGGCGATTGGTGGGTGGTCTTTTCCAGCCGCGGAGGGGGGTGCGACAAGGCAGCCCTCTGGCGCCTCTCCTGTTCGTGGTGGCGGTTGATGTGCTTCCTTGGATGACGTCTTAGGTGGTTGATAGTGGTCTCTCGAAGGGCTTTTCCTGCGGCGAGAGGATGATCCCTCTCCTTCAGTACCCCGACGACACGATCTTATTCATTGGTGGGGGGCGGGATGAGGTCATGGCCATGGCGGCAACTCTGGACGTTTTCAATGAGATGTCGGGCATGTTCAAGAATGTAAACAAGTCTAAGGTGGTTCCGTTTGGTTTGGATGCGGAGGAGGCGACTGACTGTGGTTTGATTTTGGGCTCGCTGTCGGGCCCTCTTCCTATTGATTATCTGGGCATGCCTCTGGGCACGGGCAGGACTCGGCTGAGTGACTGGTCCAAGGTGGTGGAGAAGGTGGAGATACGGCTTTCCGGTTGGAGCTCGGCTATGCTTTCGAGGGGTGGCCGCCTCGTCCTTATCAAATCAGTTTTATCTTCTATCCTCGTTTATTATCTATCCAATTGGCAGTTGCCTTCAAGAGTTCGCAGGCGTATTGAGAAGCTGATGCGGAGGTTCTTGTGGGGAGGAATGGGCCGTCTGCGAGTGGGCCGCATTTGGTGGGTTGGGAGGAAGTGACGAAGCGTAAATGCGACGGTGGTCTTGCCATTCGTCGGCTGGAACGTGTCAATGATGCTCTTCTCCTGAAATGGGTGAACAGACTGTGGGGTGATAGCGAGGATTTCTGCTCTGTCGTCTTGCGCAAGATTCACGACTAGCGCGGGATGCTGCCCTGTACGGAGAATTATCTTGGGTCGCAGACGCCTTTCTGACGCGGGGTGATGGCGGTGGGCCATAAGTATTCTAATCTTTTTGATCCGAGGCTTGGTGACGGGCAGATCTTCAGATTCTGGTCGGACAGTTGGGCTCGTGGGATGCCTCTTCGTGAGATGTTTTCGCGGTTATTTGCTTTCGCGGCCGATGTGCTTGCGTCCGTTGCCTCTTGTTGGTCTGGGGATGGTTGTTTCCCCATCCTTCATGGCAACCTTTCCGACCAGCGGTTCCACGATTTGCTCCGTCTTTTGGATTCTATCGGTGGTGCGCCTAGGCCTTCGGGGGGGAGGGATCACTGGGCTTGGAGGGGGGGCCTTTCACGACGAGGAGGGTGTATTTGACGATTTCTTCCCTCTCCCAGCCGCGGATGGATACGTTGTTGCGTGACTGCAGCTTTGTGTGGGGCTTGAAGCTTCCGGAGAGGGTTGGGATCTTCCTGTGGCTGTTTCGTAGGAAGAGGCTTTTAACGAGGAATCGGTGTGCTAGGATGCTCGCCTCGGCCTCGGAGGATTGTGCTCTTTGTGATAGCGGCGTGGAATCCTTGGACCATCTCTTCTTTGCCTGCCCGGTGGTTTTGGGCGTTTGGGAGGCGGCAGCTGTGGGATGGATTGCTACTGCCGACTCGGCTTCTTTCTGGGATTCTTTGGTGGCTAACAGGGATAGGGACCGCAGTGAGCTCTTGCGACCCTTGGCGAGCATCTGGGCGATCTGGCTAGGGCGGAACGAATCTATTTTTAGGGGTCAGCGGTTTTACAAAGAAAATATTTTGTCTTGGTATGCCCATCTTGTTGTCGATTGGGTGGTGGTCTAGTTCCCTGTCGGTGGTCGAGCTGGGTTCTTTGTAGAGTTTTCACGTTTCTTTGCTTTTCCCTGTTTCTATTTCTGGTCTTTTGATAATAAATTAGGGGTGAATACCTCTGAGTGTCTCCCCCAAAGTTTTAGACTTCAAAAAAACTTCCTCGTCATGGTTGCGAAGTCACAAGTTTCCCAACTCTAGTTTTGATACCGGTTTGTTGGGAAATTAATATCGTAGTATGCATAATAATAACAAAAATGAGCAATCATTAAAATGCACCAACAAACACATGGATTTCACATGGAAATTCAAGGAATATATAAATAATCCTTATAAAAAAAGTCTACCTAAAAGGAGGGCATCTCCCGTGTTATTTAGCATGTAATTCTGATAATAAACTTCCTAGTTTGACACAGTTAATAAGATTATCGGGTAAATGGATGCGGTCCGGCTTATCGGATCACAAGATCCATTTAACTTTTCTCTAGTTGGAGGGGTTGCTACGCATAATCAGATTATAACTGAAAGGCACAACCAATATCGGATGCGGCTTATATTGATCTTCGTCATCTATATTCATGCTCACTACATACAGCTTAGATTTGAGATTATGGTCACGCTCTTAAGATTTAGCTTATATCGAGCACGAGCATAAATGTTTTGTCTTTTGTTTATATATTTTATCTAAGAAGCTTCGTTTATTCATTCCAAATTATTGTGTGTTAGGATCATTTTTTATTAAATGCGTGAACATCTTTATAGGCACATTGAATTCATCTGGAGATCTATTACATCTCCTTCAATTGTCAACAGCCACCAAACAATAGTTCTTTGTCATGCATAATCTTATATGTAGAAGAATATTTCGATGCTTCTTGAACTCATTCTTACATTTATCAAGTTTACCTTACTTGTAAAAGTGCATTTTGTTCCCCTTTTATGTCTTAAACCTGTGTTCTTGTTAGCTTTGATTATCTTGCTTTTCTGAAATTTAAAGGAGCACTTTTTTTCCAGGAACACCTAGAACAAGGCCACGCCGACATATCATTATATGGAAAGGGCCCTAGAACTGGAAGCCAGTCGGAGCCTCTTTTCCTGGAGAAGAAGTTTGATCCTGCCGAGAAAATAAAAGACATACGCCAGTCAAAGAAGTTTCACACGTATGTTCTGCCAACACCAGTAGATGGCCGAACCTCGAGTTTGACATCCTCTCGTGTGGTTCCTCTAAGTAAGCCCGGAAGCCTGAGTGGATGGCCTACTCAAGTATGGAATTCTTCTCCCTTGGAACCCGACAAAAATCCCAAGTATGTCAGAGATCAACTCTCCGGAACTGCTCGGTTGCTAAAAGCACACTCTATACTCAAAGAGAGCAATATCAATAGCGAGGCAAGAAAACTACCCCCACCATTATCTGAAGAGCTGTCATATGTAAAAGCAAATCCGGATGCAGCATCAGACAGTAAAAAAATAAAAAGGCAAGCCTTCTCTGGCCCGATAATGAGCAAAGCATGGTCAGGCAAGCATGTATCCTCTACATCCTTAGTTGAGCACCCTCAAGTAGGTTTCCCATCACCATTGCGTGTCACCGCAAATCAGCCTTCCACATCTCCCAAAGTGTCCCCTGGTGCTTCACCTCTCAGATCTTCTGCTCAGCTAAGCGAACTTCACGAGCTTCCTAGACCACCGTTAAATTCTGCTAAGCCGTCGTTAAGAACTCCTAGCTTAACTGCTCATTCTGCTCCATTAGGGCTAAGGACTCCTGACATTTCGTCCACAAGCAGAATACCTTTCATGGCAGCACACATGCCATCGCCATTGCCAAAGCCCCCTATTACCATGGCTCGTAGCTTTTCCATACCCTCTAGCAGGCAAAGGGCAACGACAGTAACAGTTGCCAGGGTGATGGAGGCTCACAACTCGGATTTAGAAGGGGATATTGCTTCCTCGGTCAATTCACAAATCACATCGATGATCCCTCCGGATCTGTCTAGAAGTTCTCTTGCTGACATGCAGGATGCGTAATGAAAGTAAGTATCGAACTGATTTTTATTGCTTTTGAAGTTTTGTCTTTTGATTTCATTCTTTTAGATATTGAAATTTTGAATGTGAGAGTTGCATGCTCTTTCAACTTCAAGTTACAATCACTACTTTTTTGGTTTAAATCGGACTCTTCCTGTACCATTGTTAAAAAAAGTTGCAAGTAGTACTTTGCAAGAGGTTATGATTACTCTCGTACCATGCATATACATGAGTTTTATAGAATTTTTCCTTGTCTTTTTCCGTAGTAAGAAAAATCAGGCCTGGTTCGAGTTTCCTTGCTAGAAAATTAATCGGAAGAAACTTATTATTGGAAAATCCCCCACAAGCAAGAAGCTTGATGCACTTTATATATTTTGACGACTATTCTTCATATCTTTGCCTTCTATGAGCTGGGTTTTTTCACTGTTAGCAGGTGTACAGGATGCTGCCGGTTATGCCATTATTCCACAAGATGGAACGACTACCTTGGACAGGGTATTACTGTACCTGTTCATGTACTTAATCTTGTGCATCCTCTTCCTTTTTTCTTGACCGGAAATGATCTTGGACTGCCCACTGCTGATGCCCCGGCAAAGTTGTGCCCTGCCATACTGCTGCCCTCAGTGATATTTGTCGCTAATGGTATAGATGCGGGCAATCGTTTGCCAGGTCTCTTCTCTTGCTGTTTTGTTCGATTGTTGATTCTCATGAGGTTGAGATCAAATGCCTGCATTCTGTCCTTTGTAAGCTCATTAGTATATGGAAGAATTTTCCCCTAGTTTGTAATTTGTTTCTCTCTCAAAATAAACATTTATGATATCTTAAAAGCTTTTACATGCTTTTTAGTAGAAATAGCTGGCTCGATATTATCCCTTTCACATGAATATGCGTAAAATGGAGCACTGTTTATTTGGCAAACGAACAAAATTCACCTTGTGTAAGATCCTATAGTTTCTTCTATTTAGCAAAAGATCCTAGTTTGTTTTTGTTAGAAATATTGACCTTAATGGTCAAGATTTCGGTTTCATATCTCTCTAATAATGGAGAAATCAAAATCGTAATAAAATACGATTATGACAATAATATCCGAAATGAATATTGGGATTTATGGGGAAGAAATCCGGAATGAATGTGGACGGTTATGATTTGGGCGAACGGGATGGTGAATGGCCCTCTATATCTCCATGGATTTGGAGAAGAAAAAAACTATCTTACGGAAGCTCTAAATCCCAACCAACCTTCTTTCTCCTCTTCGATTTCCTTCAGTTTTTGTACAAACAGAATGAGGAATGCACACTGTTCAGATATGCTTTGAAAACGCAACTCGATTAGGATCTGATACATTTCGTAAATCGATCCTGGCCGGTTGCGGTATTATTTTTAGGATCCAATTAGGATCAGTTTAGTGTGTACCCTGTATATGTTTTAGGGTAAGGCGTGCGTTATCTGAGAGTATTTTCTGAAGAGCACCACCTCTTAGGGCTCGTTCGGTTCGGGAATAAGTAGGAATAAGGATTGAGAATAAGGAGAATAAGGGTCTATTCTCTGTTCGGCTGGAGGGTAGGAATAAGGAGAATAAGGTGAAATAAATATAAGTATGGTGGGATAAAGATAGGAATAAGAGTGAAATAAGATGAAATAATGGGGAATAATCGTACCACGGGGAACCGTGTCGGGAGAAAAATGGCCCCTTATTCTCCTCCCTTATCCTTGTACCGAACAGGGCCTTAGGGTTTTCTATTGGGATTTTACACCCATAATCTTGTATACTTTTATTATTATGTATATAACTCTCTATAATCGTGAATAATGCCTTGAACCACAAATAATTGTTCGATCTTACGTACAACCCTCCACTTTAAGTTCATCCACTAAACTAATCAAACCCTTTTGTTAATCTAATCAAATTTAATCCAAAGGTATTGGCGGGTATTTATCTTTTTTATTTTAATTTAGTTTTATAATACCAAACCCTATCCCCTTCCTCTGACACCACTCCACCAGTCGTCGCCCCCGCTCTCCGTCTCCCCTCCTTCGACACCTCTCTGCCTCATCTCCCTACGAAGTTCCTCTCCCAAGGTGTGTAGCCAACCTCCAGAGCCTTCGATCTTATACATATATGTTTAAATCAGGTCTTGATGGAGATCTAATCACATGAGAGAAGCACTACAAACTTCGACGCAAGAGCACCTTAAATGCTTGGCATCGCAGCTCCACAGCAATTCCCAGATATTTAGTTCTTCTGACCCAAATCCCTAGAATCACATCAACGACCTACACATAAGCAACCTCCTCTATATGCCTCCTTCGCACCCACAAGTTTCCTTACTTTTACGGCTCTTGGGAATCGCCCGATCTAAAAATCCCAAATCTTAAGGACCCATTCGGTTCGAGAATAAGTAGGAATAAGGATGAGAAATAAGGAGAATAAGAATTTATTCTTTGTTCAGCTAGAGAATAAGGTGAAATAAAGGTAGGTAAGATGGGATGAAGATAGGAATACGAGTGAAATAAGATGGAATAAGATGAATAGTCGTACCACTGGAAACCGTGTCAGGAGGAGAATTGGCCCATTATTCCAAGGTATCCTCGAATGTGATCCTGTCGAGCCTTAGATTGATTGAACCCCTCAAGAGAGCTCTTTGAATATGTGACTAGGTCCGAGATCCGTTCTTTGAGGAGAATAAGAATTTATTCTTTGTTCGGCTAGAGAATAAGGTGAAATAAAGGTAGGTAATATGGGATGAAGATAGGAATACGAGTGAAATAAGATGGAATAAGATGAATAGTCGTACCACTGGAAACCGTGGCAGGAGGAGAATTGGTCCATTATTCCAAGGTATCCTCGAATGTGATCATGTCGAGCCTTAGATTGATTGAACCCCTCAAGAGAGCTCTTTGAATATGTGACCAGATCCGAGATCCGTTCTTTGAATATTTGCTATGAACCAAATAGGTGGAAAATGGGCAATTGGGGGAGTCGCCCCCAGTAAGACGAGAAACTCGTACTGCTCTCTCCGGTCGTCGTAGTGCTTCGACAAGTTGCTAGAATTTCCATCGAGCACCAATCATTTGCCCCATCGGAAGTAGGGGTGTGGCTGAATGTGATTGGTTGAATCACACTGCAGAGAAAGTGTTGGAGATGGTCAGACTGGGGTTATGGTACCTTTTGCAGATCTGATAGGTGTAAAATGGTCAAAATTTGATGGATTCCGTCAAAGACAACGGACAAAATGAATGAAAGTTAACACATATGGTTCGTTTGGTTGCATGGTTGGGCAGGATTGGGTTGGGTTGGGGTACTATTCATAGGGTTACCCCATCCTCACAGTTTACTATTCACCTAGCCCAACTCAACTCAATCTTGCCCAACCCTGCAACCAAACGAACCCATAGTTATGTCATATAAGAGGTAACAACTATTTGGGATTCTAATTCATGAGAAGGTTATGTACGTAATAATGAAATTATATATGTTGTAGGCGTACAAAATACTTTTCTATATCTTATACTCCAGTTTTGTACATGGTGACATTTTTTTGGTCGTGGGGTTGCTTTATGATTGTTTGTGTGCTTATATTAGTGGAGTTTTACACCAATATGCTTAGCTTTCTGCGACAACCGACTCGGCCGAGTCATTTGAAAGTGTATTCCGGCCAACAACCGCAATGCGGGAATGCTTCCAATCTCCCAACCCAACTATTGCTGCTGTTGTGAGTGTTCTTAACCCGTTTCACATCTTATGCATCACTGTCAGCAGGCTGGCCCCTGTACAACTTAATTTAGTTGTTCTTTCGATTGCTGACTTTATATACTAATAAAAGAGACGTACAGCCTACATATTTAAAATGGCATCCCAAAAAATGGAGAAGAGAACAAAAAACAGATATCATTCTTCCAGTGTAATCCTATTACTCTAAAAAAAAGTTGTATAATTACACCCCACCTCCAAAAACCTCTATTTCTTTCCCTTTGACCCTTTTCGGGATCTGAATGTTTGTGATCGACTGTGATTTGTATGGTCTGATTGCAGTCTGGGATGGCGTGATTCTCCTCGTGTTCTTCCTCCCTGTCGAAATGCTCCGCTGCGAGGCCACATCAACCTCCTCCTTGGGATCGAAAACAGATGATGTGTAGCACGAATCGTCGATCGTACCGAAGCATGACTGGCTCCTTACTGATGCGACTTCTGATCGTGCCCCCGTCGTGCCATCCTGATGGGGCGGTGGAAATTTCTCAGTCTTGCTTGCTGTCTCTGCTGTTGGGTATAGTCTTCTTCGTCTCTGAGGTTTGGAAGCTTAAAGAATGAGCGTCGATGCATTGAGTACAGTGAAGGACAGGAGGAAACATGAAACTTACGATGATATTTGCTTGTAACTCAGCGTTCGCTTGGGGAGCTGGTATGGCCCGGCCGCCTCGCCTCCTAGAGTGTCTTCTCCTCTTGGCCTCACCCACCTGTTCCTTCCTGGCAATCCTGTGAGCAAGAAGAATATGATTGCACAAACCCAATTAATTATGCACAATTGTGATCTACGTGAGAAATGGCCGATGCCCACCTCCTGGATTCCTCTTCCCGGAGCCTCGTATCCATTTCCTTGCTTGGAGGATAACGCGGTAGGCTCGTGGGTTCACAGGCCCGCGGTTCCGTGTTGAAGAACTGCATCACCCAAGAGCCCACACTCAGATATATCAGATGCCATTGAAATCGAAAAAAAGTACGGTAAACAACAGAGGGGAATTCTCGGCCTCACCTCGCTGTTGAGCACATCCGTCGCTGTCCCCCTCTCTGCAGGATCTATGGAGAGAAGGGTCTCGATCAAGGGGAGAGAAGAGGTTGGGAAATCTTCGAATGTCTCTGCTATGCATCGGTTGTACGCCTGCTGCCTCTTGATCATGTTGGCGTTCTGCAGCTTCGATTTCTTCCAGTACTGCTCGCTTGGGGTGCCACACAGTTTGAAGATCTTGTGCAGCTGCTCTATCTGGATGATACATGCAGCATAATTTGAATTTGAAAATGGCGGGAGCTCGAAGTGTGTGTTCATATATCTGCATTTGAAACTTCCCACGAGGAATTGCATATAATCTCTATGACTATGGAAGACGTACCTCAGTCCGGCCCGGTAAAATGGGTTTCCTGGCAAGCAATTCTGCAAGGATGCAACCAGCGCTCCATAGGTCGATAGCAGGGCCGTAGTGCACGTCCCCGAGTAAGAGCTCAGGGGCGCGATACCACAGGGTTACGACCTTGCTGGTCATCGCCTGCCTGTTTTCTGGGTCGTAAGCGGAGGCTAGCCCGAAATCCGCTATTTTCAAGATGCCCTTGTTGTCAATGAGTAGGTTCGAGCCCTTGATGTCACGGTGGAGGATGCCGCGACTGTGACAGTGCTCGAGCCCCGCAAGCAACTGCTTCATGTAGCACTTGATCTGTTGTAAAAAAAGATCACCACAATTAGAAGTTGCAAGATTTGAAGTACTTTAAATATGCAAGGCGTTAAGAAAACAGATATCGCAGTAGCAGCAAGAATGATAAAAGCGATTAAATCGTTTTTCTCACATGAAGTCGATGATGGGAAGGGATCCAATCAACAAAACACAAACTAAAATCGATTAAGAAGAGAAACACGCACAATCACGAAAAACGAGGATACATAGTGGTCAGGGCCGTCCCTGACATTTCGCGGGCCCTGGGCAAAAGAAAAAACATAGGCCCTTATAAAAAAGGTATAATACAATTTTATAAAACTAGTAAACTTTTGTTTTATAAAAGTTCTTAAAACTTTACAAAGACATATGGATATTTATGGCCGTCGAGCATCAAACAATAAGATATGAACTACAAACCAAATCCTTGGTCGAGCTATAGTGGAAAGGACTGAGATCCGTTCTGAATTGGAGGGGCAAAAGTTTTTCTATCGTGTTGGATGATTGCTGGAATGGAAAATCGAAAAGATGGAAGGAATTGTGGGATCCTCTTACATATGAGAGTGATGGAAGCAAGGTCATCATCACATCTCGAGAGGATGTTAGAAGAGAACTTTACACCTGCCTTCGTGAAACCATATCCATTCAATATTCTTTCTGATAAGGAGTGCTTGCAGATCTTTCAGTCGTACGCCTTTCCATATGGAGGGCCTTCTACAGCAAGTGGTTGTCATAGTATCAACAGATTGCAAGGAATTAGCAAAGAGATTATAAAAAGAAAATCAAAGGGCTTCCATTAGCAACAATGGTGCTTGGATCCACCTTGTGTAATGAAAATCATGAGAGTGCATGGAATGATGTGCTTACAAGATTTCTAAGATGATTGCAATATCATGACGGTACTTATGTGAGCTATCGGCACCTTCCCTCGCATCTGAAACAATAGTTTGCATATTTATTGTTGTTTCCCAAAGACTACCAATTTAAGAAAGAATATGTGGTTTGGATGTGGATGGCACATGGTTATGTCCATGCTGAGGGCAAACTTGGGGACAACAGTAAAGCAAATGAGAAAACAACTTGAAAGTGATCGTACGGCTGATGCTCAGGCCTCGACAACCTGATGAGGGCCATGAGATGCAAGTCTGAAATGTCAAAGAAAGAAGGCTCACATACAACCTATGATTCGTGAGAGAGAGTGGGGTTTGCCGGTTTTGGAATCCGATTGCCGGATGACAATTACAATGGTAGGATGGATTTGAGACTCTGAGCTTGACTTGATCAATTTGAAATTAGAGGTTTGATGATTCGTGAGAGATAGAGAGAGGATTTGATGGTATAATTGAGAATGGCCGGAATAAGAAATGTAATTATGGTTGAAATAATATGGAAGAGGAACCATCATTTCATTATTGGGAATTTAAGAGTGGAAAATTGAGTAAATTATGGACCTTAAAATGTGCCCCTAAATTTGATAGGCCGTTGGCCCATGCACCTCAAAACCACCCTCAGGGTCGGCCTTGATAGTGGTTCGGTAGTGTGCCTAATCTAATGCTCACACCATGCCTTCTTTGTTAATAGTACGTGAATATAATGGGCTGCAAGTCTTTAATGGCATATAAACTGCCTTGGTGCTAAAATTATATGGCTAAATAAAAATATCAATATATTCCTGGTATATAAAAAATTTGGATCATCGTAGTTGATAGGAGATCTACAATACCAATCAGTCTTTAGGAGAGAAGATACAATAGTTGGATCAGAAGGAATTCCGCATTCCTTAATCTCGGAAGGAGCAGGGAAGAAAACTGATTTTTATCTTATTCGGATGTGGTTATTTTCATATCCATATCTGCTTTATCTATAACAAATATGAACGTGGCGAAACAAATTAATTAGATTTAAATTTAGAAAACTGTATCCATAAATAATTGGATATGAATTCGAACAATACAAATCTAAAGTTAAACAAAGTATGAATATGAAAATGATTGAAAAAAATCAATTATGAATTTGGATGGAAGCATGAAGTGATTTATAATAAAGATCATATAAAGTGTGTGTATAAATGTTTGGTCAATCAAAATTATAATGGCAAAAGTGTTTCTACAAACGTTGAGGGGTTGCAGTGATCAAAGCACATGCACTGCTATGATTACTTTGAAGTCACTTGAAGAAAAGAGGTGTATTGATTGTTGGAGGTCAAGGGAGTGCATGGATTTGAGTGAGGAGAAATTTTTTAAGCTATTAGTTGTTTAGTAAACATAATATACATTATATTAGGGAAAGGGAAGCTACAATGACAGGTGGGGGTTCGGATCCTCTAGGTAAGTTCACTTTTACTTAGAGTAGGTAATATATCATTGACGAATGAACATCATCCATTATACATGTGGCAACCATCTAATAAAAAGAAAAAATTCAAATTGGTTGGGACATTGATGACGCACCTCTCCTCTCTTAATGGTTATTTTTCATAAAATTTGAAGGTTACTTCATATATTTCTACTAATTACATTTTTTTAACATTAGTGATCACTTTTTAACACATAAAAATATTACAATATTAAAAGATCCATATAGTCGTCATTATTCAATTGATAAAAAAATTACAATAGCAAAAAAATTGGTTGAAGATGGACAATATAACATTCAAATATCCAAGTGTTGGTGGAAGATGATTGACCATAGTATATGCATTGGTATCATTATGACATGTATATCTATATCTGTAAAAAAATATAATTGAGATATAGATCTACAAAAAAAATTTGATTGGAGACAAATATAGACGTTTTTTATTGTTATGGATGATTACCATATAGATGGTGCCATAAAAAATTATCATATTCATATTCATATTTTTGAGGATACTGATACGGATAATTTTTTGTGATTAAAATATAGAAAGAAATATAGATGATCTTTTACAGTTAGAAGAGATGAAATTTTCACTGTGGATACGTACATATATATTTATGCATATATGGATAATAAAGAAACGTTATTTCAACTTCAATTTCTATATATATCTAGTATTGTATGTATTTTCAATAAAAAAATTTATGAAACAATTTGTTTGATGTTTGACATTGTAACTTTTGACGGATATTGGTATATATCATAATGATACGAATGCATATTATAGAAGTAGCCATCTTCAACTAATATATGAAAATCTATATGCTATGACATCCATCCAAAAACTCTATTTGATTGGTACATACAAATAACCCGATTGTTTCAGATTATATTTTTTTACCATTAGATACCAATGACAATATGAATCCATTTGATGTTGCAATATTTTTTATGAATAGGAAAGCGTTTATCTAGATGAAAAGTGATTTGATGTTGTGAGAGGAATCTATTTTTTGTGTATAAGAATATATTTAATTACTACAAATATATAAAGAATCCTTCAAGCTTTTTAAAAAGTAACCAACATTAAAAGATGAGAGGTTTGTCATTCAACCGATTTCGATTCTTTCTTTTTATTAGATGGTTGTCACATTTTCAAGAGATGATGTGGCATTCATTCATGCTATATTACCTACTCTATATAAAAGTGAAGTTACATAGAGAATCCAAGGTGCAACCTAGAAGATGCACCCGACTAATTTTTCATTGGGATTTGTTTTCCCTTCAGTTAACCTGGAGAGGGTTTGCTTAATCTATTGAGTGGAGTATGTATTTCAAATTTAATGCACAATTATCATTCCTAATATGTCCATGTAGAGGGTCAATTTCAGCAACTATATGATCATTAAAATTTGATAGTCTTGATGGGCATGATAGAAGTGTCGAATTAAGTTGAATTTGGTATGAGACCATGATAATATATAGTTATTTAAATCATGTTGATTTCATTTAAAAAAATCAAAAATCAATGAAAAATGGCTATATGTAAATAGTTGACTACACCGACCGGTGGATCTTCTCCAATTGCCATTATATATATATATATATATAGGAAAAAATGGGGCTGCCCCCACCCCCATTTTTCGGCATTTTTTAATTTTTTTTGAAAAATAAAACCATGTATATTCATCAATATATCCCTCCTATATGCCATTCGAATTTCGTCAGAAACAGAGACTCCTACGGCCTCCATCTAGATGGTATCGATTTAAAAAAATCCTGTTACCGTTAAAAAATTACTGTCCGGACGGAGGCCGTAGGAGTCTCCGTTTCTGACGAAATTCGAATGGTATATAGGAGGGATATAGGGATGAATGTACATGGTGTTATTTTTCAAAAAAATAAAAAAATTTGCTCAAATAAGGCGGGTGCAGCCATGTTGGCTGCCCCTAGGGGGCAGCCACATATGACCCATATATATATGGTATAAAATACTATGAGCCGGTATTGGGATATATCCTTATTTGTTTTCTTCCCGAAGGAGGAGGCGCCCGAGGTCTCCAAAGTTTTATGTGTGTTGTTCCAATGGGATAATGTGAACCACATCCATAAGTCAACATCACACAGACCGGATCAGGTTGAGATTTGAAATTTGGGTTAAACTAATTATGGTAAATTACGTGGCGCTCATAGTTTTCTAACTTTGAGCGGTTTTAAAGAGGCGTCTCCTCGGAACTCCTGTCATGCATGAATGCACCTGATGCTTAATCTCTCTCTGATATTAATCAGGATTAATAATCATTTAATACCTTAATCGAGTACGACACACAACATATTTGGTTAACCATCACACGAAGTATAGGGTAGGAAGACACTCCGAATCTTCGAAATTACCGGACTTTACTATTAAAAAAGGGAGTAGAATGGTAAATCCATTACCTGAGGGAGGGAGAGGAGGACGTCAGGGGAGGTGGCGAGACCGGTGAGGTCGTGCTCCATGTACTCGAAGACCAGGTAGAGGCTACTCGATACGCGGGATATGGCTAGCCCCTCGAGCTTGATTATGTTGGGGTGGTCGAGCCGTCTCAGCAGGGTGATCTCCCGAGCCATGAACTTTATGCTCTCCGGCTCCAACGTCTCGAACCTCACCTTCTTCAGCGCCACGATCCTCCCCGTCTTGAGGTCTCGCGCCTTGTACACGTTACTATAAGTTCCTTGCCCGATCTACATCACCAATACATCACCAATATATCGGTTAAAAGCACTTAAATGATCCGGTAGTAGAGCAGTGTGTCTTCCAACTACTTAAGCATAAGTCAAACCCTGCCAATTGTACATTCGACTGCACGTTAATAAGTTGGTAAAAAATCATATTAAGATGGATATTTTAATGATGTCTATAATTAGTCAACCGGATATGGGGTTAAATCGAGAAAACATTAGTCTCTTTTTTGTTATTTTGGATTTTTTTTTGTATTGTGAAAATTTTAAAGAATCAACGGCGAGAAAACCACAGATTAAATAATTCAGTTTTCGAATTAATTATTCCCAACGTCAGAAAATCGTTTTTTTTCTCAGGCTAAAAATCTTCCCACAACGCAACACGCGTTCAAACTCTCCTCCGATCGATCGGCGAAGACCTCGAGAGATGGAATCTTTCAGCAACGATCTCAGCAGTCGGAGATCGCTCCGGAATGGGTTCCCATCCGCTTCCGGAAAGATCGGCGTACCTTCGAGAGCTTCTGGAAGGAGTTGGGCCTCCTCGGGATCCAGTCGGCGAGGGCGTCGCCGGCAGCCGCCGTGAGCCACGCCGGCCACGTCACGGACTCGCCACAAGCGACGACGACACGCTGCACGGAACGTGGCTCCACCGAGGGGGCTCCGGGGTGGACGTCGCCGGACGGCCGCTGCAGACGGACCTCCGGAACTCGGAGTCATCTTTGCTCCCGGCGGAGGCGGCGGGGGACGGATGGCGCTTCCACCCCGCGGACACGTGGATCCTCGGCCCACGTTCTACATAGAACGCAACCCATATCTCATGAAAGCATGAGACCTGTCGTTGGTGGATGAGAAGGGGGAGGTGCTCTTCGCTCTTCTGGTTCTGTGTTTATGGGTCTCTGGTTTTATATGTGGGAGTTGAGCAGTGGGGAGGAGGAAGAAGGAAGTGGGGGAAGTGCCACTGGAATTGGAGGAAATTGCGATGCTTGACACTTTCCAGGGGCCGGTTTTTGTTAATGTGTATAGATGCTGGATGTATCAGTAAATGTACCAAATAAAAATATTACCCTTTTGATTTAGGGATTTTATACGATAATCCAAAAAAATAAGTCCAGTTACACACTGACCCCTGTATTCACTAAATTACATCACAGTGCATGTAATCTTTCTATTTTTTAAAAAAAAATTGACCGTGGATAAAAAGCAAGGAATTTTTTCAAAAAGATCCCTTTAGAAAATATTTTTTTTTTACCTCGCTCTCCCTCTTCTCAAGGGTTTGGCTTGGGGACTTGAGTTTTATATTTAGCGAAAAACATGTAATTTTGTGTTGGGGCATGGACAGCATCTAAGACGAACGTTCAACTTCACCATCATCTTCTTCTTCTTATTCATTATAATCATCATCGTATCTCATAAATACAACATCATTACATGATCGACTCATGCATGTGGAACATCAACGTTTTGGTCATCTCCATCATCATCTATACCAATCGAGCCTCTTGGGACAAAATGAGATCGGATCACATATGACCTATCATAACTAATTAAATGAAGAACTAATGCATATATTTAACCTAATATTAGAAAACTAAAAAATATTCGGAACTAAAATTTTTTATTTCATTTTGGGAACTAGATTTTGATAACTAGGAAAAACTCTCGATATATGCACTTTCTAAGATAGGGTTTGGATACAAAACAGGTAAAATGGTCTCCACAAGTAGCTCAATAATAAAAATATGTAGTGCAAGATCCGATGTTAGGTACCTTAATCATCTTCAATAGACGTTGTATTATATATATCTTCGACCTATACTGGTCACTTAAAAACAACTCTATCCATCTTCCACCAAAATATCTAAAATGAATTAGGAGCAATGGAAATTACACATCGTGTATAACAATTTTACAAGCCATTCTTCTTTTTGCAAATATCATTTTTACCATTTTCAGTCATTATAACACATTTGAAGACAAAAGTATTTACCCGATTCATAGGATTTTTTGTTTTTTTATAATAAACCGTATGCAAACTTAACAACATTGTGACTGTATTTGTGCGACTTTTTTATTATTTCCAATGTCCATGATTAGTTGTTGGGGTGATTTCCGTTGTTTTTCTAATTTCTTATTAATGTGATTGTTTTTGTGATATTTTATTATGTTTTCTTATATTCTTAGTAAATTATTATGTTGATTATGATATTTTTGCAATAGCCTAACAAATCTATGTGATGATTTTTTTTTACTTTTTGATGTCTTCCTAGTTCCTAAAAATGTATTCGATGGATTTTCATATGTTTTTAATTGCCTAATGTATTAATGTGATGGTGTTTCAGGTTTCCCTGGTTTTTTAATAAATAATTGTGATGATTTTAAAGTTGATAATGGTATGATAAATTGATGGTTTTTTTGTTTGCTTTTTTATATTTTTCTAATCTCCTAGTATTTTTCTGTCATGATTTCCGTGTTCTTCTAATTGGCTAATAAATCGATGCAATTGTTTGTTATGTTTTCCTGGTTTCTTAATAAATAAATCAAATTATCCTATAAATAATGAGACAGCTTTTTTATTTTTCAAATTGTCAACTAAATTAGCATGAGGATATTTGTGTTAAATTTTAATGTTTTTCTAATTTTCTAATAATTTATTGCCATGGTTTTTATGTTAATTTATGCGTCTCATGAATTGATGTGGTGGCTTTCCTAACATGACATTTTTATAATTTTTGGAGTATTATGATGATTTTTCTAACATTAATTTTGTATGATTATATGAATGATGATTTTTCCAACATGATGGTTTTCTAATCGACTAACTGCTTGATAAAATCGATGTGATGTTTATCAAATTCCTTAATAAATATATGGTGATAACTTTCCTAACACGATATTTTCCTAACAAGAATAAAGATACATGATTTTTTAAAGGTTTGTTTTTATTTAATAACAATTGGTTGAAAATTTCATGTTTAACTGTGATTTTAGTATAGTCACTTTTAAAATTCTCCATTAAGTTTTTGCTACTATAAAAATACTAAAAAAATTAAAATTGCAAAAAGTTGATTGTGGACCTTGTAGAAATTACAGATAATCAAAACTTATTTTCCAAAATTTGCATTTTGCATTTTTATTCATTTTTTTAATAAAGATAAAGACTATTTTTTACGTATAATTACACGTCATTACGACAATTGATGGTGATAGTTGGATGAAATTTTTCATCCAATTTGGTAAAATTTGTTATCGAATACACATAAATCTTCTAAAAAGCATTTATCTCTATTCTTGATGAAATAATAAATTAGTCATGTATAGTTTTGTTCTATTTCACTTCGTCTTCACTTTTTGTGAAGAACATATATCTATGACATTTGAACTTTCGTTTCTTTTAGAGTAAATTACAGAAAAAGATCTTAAATTATACATATGATTTCAATGTTTACAGAACAAGGATAGAGTCCCCCCTAAAGTTCGGAATGCTTTGACAAGTTTCCTTTTTAGCAAAATTGTCGAAGAAATTGAGGTTGAATTTGCCATGACAACTAGACAAAAGGCAATTTTTTTATGCCTGCAATCTGACTATGCTCAAGATTTTCTTCTAGCTATTCCTGTTGATGGTTTTGGAATGCATATGTCACCTATTGAGTATCGTACTATTCTTAGATATTCTCTTATGATTCCTCTATTCCCAGCAGATGAGGCATACCCAGTATACCACAAATCTTACCTAGACTCCTTTGGGGAGCATGCCGTTCATTGTCGTGAACTCCCAGATTTAAATATAGGCATGATCTTGTCGGAGATGTCCTCTATGATGTTCTCAAGAAGGCAGGGATTGCGTCAAAGAAAGAAGCATCTGTGAATTTTGTGTCTGATCCACACGAGGGGAGATCCATACTCAGACCGGCAGATGTTTTAATTTTTGGTTGGGCCAGAGGAAAACATGCATGTGTTGATTTAACTGGAGTGTCTCCGTTAGTTGGTCTGATAAAAAGTGATTTTAGTGCGGGATACGCTGCACAGAAAGCTGCCTCAACCAAAGTTGCTAAACATGAGAAGGTTTGTATTGACAATCAGCATGTTTTCATCCCTTTCGGGTTTGATACATTTGGGTTCTTGGCGTCTGAAGCTGTAGAGCTCCTTAAGAGGATTTAGAAAATTATGAATAGCAATGTTATGGTTCCCAAGTCTATGGATGTTGTGTTTCGAGGAATTGAATTTGTCATCTAAAAGGAATTGACGATGCAGCTTGTTGCTCGTCTTCCAACAGTTTCTTTGTAAGATGTTCTGATTTTCAAAAATAAATTAACTAAGTGAAAAAAATAGGATCTATATTGAAATAAATAGAATATAAATTTGGCAGCGTCGTCGTTCAAGGCTGGTATCTTTGGCAATACATTGTGGGAATAGAAAGGTGTCCAAACGAGTACAAGCAGTACTAATTAATATTAGTGACCACGAGATGAAGGAGAGCTTCAATTGAATAGTTACCTTTCCTTTCCTGTGTGGTATGGGTTCAACAAAAATATGGAATAGTTGTTGACCAATGTTGGGTAAGAGAATGAAGTTGGGATCGAGGAGGAACAAGTCTCATGTAATCTAATCTTATCTGACCCATTCCCTTTGACTAAACATTAGATAGATAATTCCAAATATATAAGCAGCATAGAGTTGGACCTCGTAAACACTAATAAAAATAAATGATGGTAATTTTGACAAGGCCATGGTATATGACTTAGAATGGGAACATGTCACTCTCTATGGGGTTTTTGCACTTAGTGCGTTTTCGGAGATTTCACTGTTACACAATTATATCCCTATCTTTTTTGCAATAACAATTGTGTCCCATTCGGATTAGTGGCATCCCTTCCCCTTTTAAATAGCTCGATATCCGCAACCCCCTTCCTGGCATCATATTGGGCATCTTTGGTTGCAGGGTTGGGCAGGGTTGAGTTGGGCAGAGGTACCCCTGTGAATAGTAAACTGTGAGGAGGATTGGGCTGTTTGGTTGCAGGGTTGGGAAACCCTTCCCATCCCTTGCCCACGACCCTCCGCTCACCCTCTACCCCAAACTTGGTCACCCCCTATCCATTGAGATGGCATTCGATAGTTGGTCGACCTTCGCAACAACCGTGTTGAGTGATGATGGCCACGCTTAGGTGGGTCAGTGCATGCACCAACCATCTCTGGAAGATGCTCATCCTTCTCCTCCCATCTACCGGTTCGTTCAATTACATGTTAAGAAGAGTGATGGGTGAAAATGGTGCATCCTGCTAACTTGTTATAGGGCCCGCAAATGTGATGAACGTAGATTTGATCTACCTAATGCACGAAAGTTACGCTAACCAACTTAACAAGCAATTGCACTCATGCATTAATTCGCCATATTAATAAATACATGCATGTGAAAAAAGCACAAATGAATATTTACAAGTATATAAAACTACACAAACAAACCATGAAGAAAACAACGATGATCAGCAAGTGGATTACTCGGATTTGGGGTGATTGCAACAGCTTGGTATGTAGTCTGATAAGGAAGATCTATGGTAACGGTTCATCATTTCCCGAGTATGGGGTCATTGGGAATGCTCCCTCGTATTTCTGGCGAGGAATATGTTGTGTTGTGCAGGATATTCGTCCCTTTCTGAGACCAATCCTTGGGGACGGCACTGGATTTAAGTTCTGGAAGGACGACTGTAGTGAAAGTGGGTCGTTGAGCGTGAGGTTTCCGCGGTTGATGGCATTAGCAATGGATCCGAGTTGTTCTGTGGCAAATGTGTGGGATGGGCAATCTTTTTTCCCTAGATTTAGATACAAGCTTTCTGATCAGAGACTAGAAGAGTTATTGGTGATGTTGGCAGAGTTAGATAATATTTCTGGACCCTCTGAGGGGCGAGATTGCTGGACGTGGTGTGATGGGGTGTTCTCAGTTGGCAAGGCATACAAGGCTTTGAAGGGGTCGGTGGTTTTTGACCCCGGAGGATGCGTGTCAGATTGTAGAAGGATCTGGAAATGGAGGGTTCCGACGCATGTGAAGATCTTCTTATGGTTGTATAGAAGAGGAAGACTCCTAACCGGGGACAGACTCGCGTGTTTTGTTCAGTCAGCTGATCCTGCATGCATGCGGTGTTTGGGTGAGGTGGAAGATGCGGATCACCTTTTCTTCAGGTATGAGAGCTTAAAGAAGGCTTGGGAGTGTTTTGGGAATCAGATGATTTGTGTAGATGGTGTATCTGAGTTCTGGAAATCCATTGGCACAGAATGGAATGGCACGGAGACAGAGAGATCAGGCGTCTTGTCTATGATTTGGGCGATATGGCTTGCCAGGAGTGGTGTGATATTCCGTCAGGAGCGGTGCTACGGAAAGAACATTGTTACGCATGCTCGAGCGTTAGCAGAGTGTTGGAACTTGTAGTTTCATTTTTTTGACCTGTTTACAGGTGTGTATTTTATTGGTGATTAATGGTGAAGTTTTTGAGCACTCATCTATACGATGAAGGCCCTTTTTTCTTTCAAAAAAAATACAAGCATAATGACAATTATCCATATTAATTTTTTTATTTAACGTATCTTAAATTTTTATCCGATTCTGGTTATCCAAACATTATTACTGCTAGTATATCAGACCACACGAAAGCGAGACAAAGTTTACCTTTGCAAGGGCTGCTTAAGAAGGAGATTTCTACAATATGCCTATCCGAGTTTCTGCAGATACGTTTATGTCCTTGCCATTTTTCTGACAACATTTGTCATGTATTCTTGTGCTCTTATACTTTACTTCGTTAACGGTAGGTAGTACTGTGAATTTTGTGAGAATAGACAGAAAATTATTATTGTAAAAAAGATAGAGGGCACGAGTGTAATCGCAGAAAAGTCCCTTGGAAGGTCGCAACTGTAAAATCCCTTGGAATTATAGGTAGAGCGGGAAGGGGGTAGAGGGAGAAGAGGAGGGGCAAAAACGGTAGTACAGGAGAAGAGGAGGGTGAAGTGTGCAATGCTGGGGCTGTGGGGTGTCATAAATGCCCTCGACCTTGAGGAGTTATTGCGTCCCACCAAACTCTACGTCCGGCACTGGGGGGAGGGGGGAGGGGAGCATCAATTATCAAAGGTGGGTGGGTCTGGGTCTACCACCCAAGAAAATGTCTCCGTAGTTGGGTCTCGTTTTCACGACTGCTCGCACGCCACTTATACATACGCATGTAGAGAGAGAGAGAGAATACCTTCTTCTTCATCCCACCTCTTGCGAATATTTCAACCGATGAGGACGTCGCATATCTGCTTCTACTAAGGAAGGGGGAGGCTAGGTATGCAATGTTGCGAGCAGATCCTCCGTTGTAACAGGGGCGGGCCCACTCTTTGGTGAGGCCGGGCACGTGCCCCCTCCATTTTTCAAATTCCCATTACATATTAATTAGGATCTATTATAATTATGGTAAATCAAGTGTAATGTCCCCCTTAATTGTCAACTTTTCGATCATTCCATGATTAATAACTCTCATGTCCATTGATTCTCCCCTCCTTTTAATACTCATGCAATTAACTTCACACCTACAATAAATACCATCCATTAATACACATGCTAGTTGATCATCTTAGCCTAATTAAATCATTTGTTTTAGTCATACATTCATGTCTCTCAAATTAGTCTCCACATTCCCTACCCAGTTATTTCCGAAAAATCATACCCTCTCAACAACTAATATCTTTCAAATTCATTTCAATCTTCTCATATTTCCATATGCATATACAATGTTTCTCGTAGGTATAGATGATGATTTTCAATCGCACTCCATCTATCAAGTTTCGTGTATCATCAAATGATTGTGAATTTGACTTATCTCAATTTTATGTAATTTTCAATTAGATTTTGATTGCAAATATAATTATTTCTATTACATATGTTCAGAATTATTATGCATAGTCAAAGATGTTATTTGACTCTATTAGTGATGAAAACGACATGAATTGTTCTCAATATATTGCTAATAAGCTATGAATTGTTTTTATTGTTTTCTTGATCAGTTTTATATATATAGTGAAAAAATATACTGAACTTCGAATTTTTCTTTAAAAATATTTTGTTAATAAAAAATACCGTATAAAATTTAACAAATACAATAAAATGGGTGCCATCCAATTGTGAAATCATGGGTCCGCCACTGCGTTGTAACTAGGGATGTCTCATCATAATTCTTTTTAAGCATATATATATATATATGAGTGATCTTATGAGAGCAAAAAATCGTGAGAACATGAGAGCAATGACTCTATACCACTAGATTATGTATCTCTCCTGGTTGAATATAGTAGTACAGAATCACAGTTCTCATGCTCTCACATTTTTTGCTCTTACATGATCACTCCTCTACACACACGCGCGCGTGCACGCACAAGCACACACACGCGCGCCCGCTCCCTATGGTAGGGTTGTTCTCGAATGATGTTCCCCTCTCCATAGAGGTAGATATATATAGGTGCGTGTATGTCCCCTCGCCAAGTCCGCCCCCTCCCCCACACCCGGCGGTTACGGTCTTCCCCAAGATCCGGCCTCGCCGCAACCGCCAGAAGCGGTTGTTTGACCACACCGGTCACGCACATGGGCCTTCTACACATAATAGACAATATTGCATGATCTAACTCAACATCGATGGTTGGCAATATCCTCGACTTAGGGTTTTAACTACGATAGATTCTGACAACCATATCTATTCTTTATAAGATTAAATTCGAGGCGGAGATTATTGATATGTTTCAAATCATATACCGTCACTTGAAAAGAGGATAAAGGCCTGAACAATAATGAATCAAATCCAATTTAATTAGCTCCAAAAACAAACATTAGAGATGAGATGCCATATTGTTACCCCATGCAAAATTGGTTCAGACATTTCTTTTTTTGTAGTTCCTTGTGTAATGTATTACGCAGACATTTCTGTGTGAAAATAATTACTCTAATATTATCATCGAGATGCGTCTCCAAGTTAGACTTTCCAAGAGCACATGTCTGTGTGGGTAGTTAATGTTATTCTAACATAAAAGCATATCCATATTGTTTTGAATCACATATGTGATCCAATAAGCCTCAAGGGTCCCATTAAGACGAATGAATATTCTCCATTTGAGATTTCCTCGAAAGGCTAAAAAGGAAGGAGGGAATATGTGGAATGTGGAATGTGAGTGGTGGAGACAATATATGCACTCTTCTTGTGGTCAACTCAATAATTGGTGGCCTGCCCTCGATATGAGATAATACTTAATTATCTACGAGACAATTCTAACGCTTATCGCAAGAATAAGAATGGAGAATAAGAAGAATACGTATATATTTTCTGTTCGGCTGAAAAGATCGAAATAAAGATAGGAATAATGGTGGAAAAATTGAAATAATGTAATGTGAATGGTAATAGCAGCACTTTTGGGTATTGTGCGCGACGGAGAATTGATCCCTTATTCCAGTGCTTATTCTCCAAACGAACATGAATTAGTTGGGCAAGAATATATAGCCTTTATCATTTAATATAGGGTATATATTTTTTGCTAGTGTTTGAATTTAGATCATCTTTTTTTTTCCGAAAAATTGCAGGTGCATCAGATGTCGCCTCATTCATGTGATCTATCAAGGATTGATGTTTGAAATAGTGAGGTGGTGCATCGTTGAATTAAAATTACAAAGGTTGAGTTTTCTCTCTTCTTTTTAGATAAAAGAGGTTATCATTCATTCATCATAAAGAACTTGTACCGGGGGAGGAACCCATCATCACAAGTAGCAAAATATTACAAGTCATAAAGTTTTAAGTTAGGACATGCAGTGATAGGATTTTGTGGTTAAGGATTCATGAGTGATAGTTATTTGATATTCTTCGTTCAGTTGGATAAGAGGGATAAGATATAGAAGTTAGTTATGTTAACTAAATTGTTAGATAAGTGGTAATTATTTGTATTTTTTATGGTAGGAGATATTTTTTTATTAGTAAGCCTAATAATTTCGGGGACAGGAGAGGTTGATGATGAAAGGATAAGAGATCAAACCATATCTCATCTTGACTCGAGTGCTCGAACATTGATCGCCTTTAGAGGAATATAAAGTTTGATGGATGAAGACCTCCTATCCCTCAAATGAACAGGGTGTAAGAGAAATTACTATGTTGCTATGCAGCAAAAAGTATGATAGCATCAAACCCCTAAACCTGCCAAAACACATATAGGAGAGGAGGGGATGAGTGCAAGCACCAACCCAAAAGTGGGGGGTGCATGTGGATCGATTGGATTGAATTTTAGCTTAATCAGTGTCTAATCCGGTCCAAACAGATTTTTTTTGAATCCAATCCAATCCATCAAATACTTCAATCCAATCAGATCCAATCCATCGGATTACGGATTGGATCAGATTTTTACACTTACATTTTCCTACTCAATAGTCTACTCTCTTGTATATTTATTTTTTAGCACACAAGCACTTACATTTGAATAATAAAAATCGATAATATGAATAGATGTAAAAAAAGATCACATAATAAAATGAAAGTTGATGAATTCCATTAATCCATTACAAAAGTTAGAATATCACAGATCAAATTAAAGGATTTTATTGCATTTGAAATTTAAGTTTCTTTTTTTATAAATGATGCCTTTGCGTGTGTGTTTTACAATTATTTTCCAACAAGCGACTGAAATAATAATAATACAAGTTATCAAATAAGGATACAAAGATAAGTTAGAAAAATAAAAAAAATCTATTTTCTATAGTGAGATATTGATGTACATAATTAATTTAGAGTGAAACTATGCGAAAGCCCAACCACTTCCAAGAATAACCTTTAAATTTCTATAATATATCATTAACAATCGATAATCAAAGAACATTTATACTCGATTGAATATCTAAAAGAAAATTAACTTAAATATAGCCCACCAGTTGAGAGACATGCCTCTCATTTAAAATAGTCTTGAAATGGAATTTATTTGTAAGATTGTACATATACTAAAGATATACATTTTATGAAAAATATGAATCAAAATCGTATATCAATTTAAAATGAAAGAAATTGAAGTAATACCTACTTGTTCTTAGATGGGTATGGTGCATTTGATCATGTAAATGATACAATTTCATCCATACATTAAGGTTACAAGCTAGAGCAAGTAAATTAAGTAGCAAAGGGGTTAAGAATACCTAACAAAGATCTTAAAAAACTATCATAAACTTATTTCTTCTATGAAGATCAAAAGAGCAGCAGTATACTGAGGCCAAATGGTGTCGCATGAGATGGGGGTGGTGTTGTATACGCTGCAACAATGTGAGGGAGGGAGTTATGGGTTGTACTTGAGGGGAATAACACTGTGCATGAGGGGTAACATCGAAATGGACCGAAAAGGAACTGGGAGGAATGTTTGCAGTCAATAGTGAAATGAGAGGGGGGACTAGGAGGGGAATTGTAACGTCCCGGGCTTAGGTCCCCGGTCTGTTATCGAGGAAAACTGGCCTTGACAACTTGTTGGGTTCGGACCCAATTGGAACCGTTGACAACCACCCAAAATGCTTAATCCCAAGTTGACAAGTAGCAATCCCCACCACTTATAAACTACACCCATACTTTGTGAGTTTTCCATGTGGTACTATGTTTGGGTTGGGGTGTTACAACCTCCCCCACTTATATTCACAACGTCCTCGTTACGACATGGCACATCACTTATTCCCAGTGACAGTGACGGTTGCACGCTCCAGGTAGCCATTTCCTCCTACCTCTTTGTAGGGGTGGCTCCACCTCTCGGGTAGCCCTTTCCACTATTAGAGGGAAATCGGCTCTGATACCATTTGTAACATCCCGGGCTTAGGTCTCCGGTCCGTTATCGAGGAAAACTGACCCTGACAATTTGTTGGGTTCAGACCCAATTGGATCCGTTGACAACCACCCAAAATGCTTAAGCCCAAGTTGACAAGTAGTAGTCCCCATCACTTATAAACCACATCCACACTTTGTGAGTTTTCCATGTGGTACTATGTTTGGGTTGGGGTGTTATAGGAATAACCGAACAAGTTTACAATTTTACAAGCTATACTCATACTTTATTATTTATTAGATTTAACATGTGGCTTTCAAGAGAGAAGAGTGGTGGTAGGAGGACTTGTATCCAAGATCGATATGAGAAAATTGATATAAATGGTATTGATTATGATCGTACGGGGAATTCAAAATGGGTGCACGTGGATATTATATGTGTATGTATGTAAATTTATTTGTTTGTATGTATATGTGTATATATGGGTGCGTATAGTAACATATTAATGGATTGGATCGGATCAGATTTTAGTAAAAAAATATGATCCAATCCATACTTGAACGAATTTGAAGGATTCCAATCTGATCTGATACATTAAAATGATTAAACCAAACCAATCTCATCACATATCATCGGATTGGATTGGACCACAGATTTTATCCGATCTATGTGCACTCTTAACCAAAAGCCCAGAACATAGATGACTTTTTACATCTTGAAATCCTGATCCAACTCCGGCAGAGCTGGGTCCCTACCAGGAGTAGTAGTTCTCACATACAAAAGAAGTTGGGTTGAGTTTTGTCTCGTCTACGTACATAATGCGTTTATCATCTTTTAGTATGTGTTTACAAATTGAATGGTGTATAAGATACCTTATGTAGTCCACATCTAAAAACTCAGAAAGTGTAGGAGTAATTGTATGTGGTGAGGATTACTGCTTGACAACTGAGACTTAAGTATTTTGGACGATTATCAACGAGTCTAATCTGATCCAAATCCAATAAGTTATCAAGATCGATTTTTCTCTATAACGATCTTAGTATCTAAGCACAGAACATTACACCTTATTCGATATTGTACAAAAGAAGATCTCATGTTCACGCGTTTTCTAATTCCATCCTTAGAGTGAACTAAGATTACTACCTCCCATACTATCGACTAGGCATTTTATTAGAATGTGTCTGTCTGTGTGTGTTAAAGCAACAAATAGATCTATATTCACGCTTTTTTTAATCCGTCAATATAGTGTCATAGATCAATGATATTATTTGTTGTGAAATTATTCTTTATATTTAAAATTAGTGATGAATATCATATAGGTCATTATATTATTAGAGACGATGCATATAACATCACTTATTACTTGCTATTTTTCATTTTTTTTATTATCTTCATCAATTTTTTTCAAAATGTAGCAGCAATTAGTTAAAATATCGAAAAATAACGACAGATAAGTGTTGATATACGAACCATCGTCGATTATATATAACAACGGATATAAAGTTCATAATTACTTCCAAGTATAAAAATTATTTTCTTACAATTAATATTATTGTTATATATTTAACCATGGATGATACAGTGGCAAATTTTTAATTATCAAGACGTGGTGTATGCCGGTGTTTTGCTCCGAAAGAAAGAAATACAGTGGGCACATAAAGATTCACCATAGCTAAAAAAACGGATAAGAATTTATGAGATGGACAACAAAATATGAGACGCATATTATAATAGATATCGTATTTTTTGATTATTAAGTTGACCGTTGCATCTAATTATAATAGGATCAATTCAGGAGCACCTCTCCATTTTGGTTCGGTTGCCTTTTTAGAAGTTACAAATTTATTTTCAGTTCCGGATTCATATGCATCGTCATATTTATTTTTAAAAAAATAGTAAATGGTGTGACCATTAGTTTGGACATATTAGCACCAATTGTGAACACGCAATATAAATGTTGAATATCATGCATAATAATCACACTTCCATTTCCGAAATGAAAGGCAATAATTACTTGAAATGGTTTTCGTGTATCAGTCATTAGAAGTACGTCTTCATCACTAAAACTAACCATTCATTCGATCAACTGAATGTTAGGTATTAATAATGAATCCTTGCTTTTCGCTTGTTTATACTTACTTATAGCCGCATGTGTAGACTATTCACATATTCTTGCTTTGAACTGTCTGCGATGTTTAATATAATAGTCCTCTTGCCTCTACGTCTCACAGACACCCTCAGAGGTACAACCGCTATCTACTAGGATTTTGTTGTCTTTCCTAAGGTATAAGCATCGCTTGCCCTCCCCTAGGCGTTAAACTTGTCCTTCTATAGCTAACCTAGTGGAAGGTGGGGTAATGTTGACCATCAAACTAAGGTACAAGCCGAACTCCTTACTCAAGAGGACTATGCTAAGGGAGGAACGAATTGATACGCCAAGCAGGATGAAGTCGGTCTTGCATTCTGATATTTTGATGGGTTAGCTATTCCTACGACGTCCCTTTTTCGGCTACAATCTCACCTATAATGAAATAACTTTTTTTTATCTTGATTTGAATTCGGGGTCGCCCGCAGGGGAGATCAACTCAGATTTCACTCCCTCTAGTATATAATGGGATGACTTGCAAAAATAGGTTTTTTTGCTTAGGCTCAAGCACCACATCCCTCTTTGGCTAGGCGTTTTTCTCAACGAATCCTACCTCTTGATATCTCACGCATCTTTGGTGAATCTTCTTTCCTTGCTCCTCTTTCTGTTGAATTGTGAGCTCACCTCAAAGGAGGGGCTTGATGGAAGCTCTAGGGTTGTTAAGACAGCATGCCCAGCAAGCTTATGGGTTTATACAAGAGGGAGGGATCAATGTATTCGAATTGAAATGGCATCCCTTACATCCCCGCTCCAATGCGTGTCCACCTTCGTGTTCTCATCCTAAGTGCTGATCTCCAACTATGCTCGACCTCTTTCACCATACTCTCCCCATTACTCCCTTCATCCTCTCTTCTGCCGACCTCCTCTTGTACACCATGCAAGCTTATGCACCTCATTCTCTACCTCCATGAGTTCCTCTCTAAACTCAGTTAAATCCACGAGAGATCAACTCCTCTACATCGACCACATCGCCACCAAAGTCGTCGAACGGTAAGATGCATTGGCTTGTTGATATTGGTGTACATCTTTGCAATGACACTATGCATGCAGATGGACGTAATAAGAAGGATGTAAACAACGATGTGCATGTCTTAGAAGTGTTTTCATGGGGGGTTAAGCTGTTTTGTGACTAAAAAGAGATTTTGTGTAACAATTTATGTTTCGTTGCTATACTTTAATAATGTTAAATTTGTGAGTTGTGTGCTATAAATACAAATATGTTTAATTATGTATAAATGCCAACATATGATTAGTTAGCTTGAATCCTAAGTACCTTTTGTTGATGTTACTCTTTGCTTACACGGCCATGTTGACATTGCATTTATAATTATCTTTATTGGAGTAGCTGTGCGATCCATCAGTACAAAATGACAAAGGTGGATACTACCTTGGGACACGGATCCTCTTCCGTGGTGATGTGCTTGCGGTAGGTGTGGGAGCCGCTTGATCTTGATCAAGCGGTTCACACGATTTTGCACGGTAAAAGTCCACAAAAAGTACAAAATCATGTGAACCGTTCGATCAAGATCGAGCAGCGCACACAACTACAGCAGACTCTGTTGCACTCCCTCGTACAACATACGGTCCCCTCTCACTACCTTGACTTGAGTCCTCGAATATGCTACTCCAGTCTCGGATACTAACTTGGGTCAAGTCATCAATCACCTCCATTGTCTCCAACAACTTTAGGAGGATGTCAATCAAAGACATTCATCCTACTAGAACCATTCGATTCTCCCACCATTTACCATTGTCTAGACATGACCAAGACATTGCACTTTCCTGCTGTCACAGTTTAGAGCTTATACCTGCGGGTATAAGGGAGGTAAAACTAAGGAGGCGGGGTAAAGATGTTTAGGATCTCTTGATTCTTCCCATCAGACGTTTTTCCCGTAAGTTGTCAGTAGTAGTTGATTTGGTATTATTAATATTTTTGCGGGAGAAATCTTTCAACTGGAATATGCAGACATGCAGTAGCAGCAATCCATCTCTGCATTATCGGCACTCACCTCCCTCCATCTCCACGTACGTGTTATCTTTCTGAGAATAAGCGGCCGTCAGCCACTGCCTCTGTCTGCGTGAAAAGAACGTCTGTGCCTGAGACGTTAAATTATCCCACCCCACGCCATTAAAAAGGCAGATTTTTACTGGTTAAGTATATATTTTTGTATTTCGTATATATTTGTGCATTCTGTAACTTGGAAATAACTGGACTGGAGACAGCCCTGACTTTAACAGTGAGATTTAAAAAGAAGATCAAAGATAGTAAAAAAATACTGCACGCGAGGATCTCGGTAAGATGCATGGATCAAGAGCAACCAGGCGGCAGAGGAGGAGACGTTAACCACCCAAACGAAACGAGCAAACTGAGTGAGCATTCGGTTGAGGGGAGGCGTCGCGACCACCCCGGTGGAGAGCGACTGTCCAACCCCTTCTTCCTCCTTCAGAGGGTAGACGGTGCCCCAGACGTCGACGATAATCGACCAAATGAGGTCCAAACAAATAACATCATTGCTTTCTAGTAGATAGTATACGTGGATTGGTACATGATGTAACACTTCAAAAATAGTCTCGCATCTTAAACTCGCTAAATACGAGAGTAAGTTATAAGAGTCCGGGATTACTACTTGACAATTTGTAAGTAAACCTTTTGGGTGGTTGTCTATGGGTACGGTTGAGCTCGGGCTTAATCAGTTGTTAGTGACAGTTTTCCACAATGATGGTCCAAGGATCTAAACTTGGGATGTTACAAATAATATCAGAGTGAGTTCCCTTTAATAATGATGAGTAACACCAAAGAGATGGAGTCATCCCCTACAAAGAATTAGGAGGAAAAGGCATTATCCGAAGTCAACTACTATGGCTTTCAATGAGAATAAGTGATGGGTCATATGACACTATAAGGAAAACAAGTTATGTCCACGGAACTATATATGCCCACGGATGTGGGGCTTGTGACCACGGAATTGGGCTCTAGCCACAACATTTCATTGCATGTAGCCGTAGCTACAAATCTCCTCGTGAGAGTTCTTTGACCACGAATATGTCGTGGCCACTACAAGTAGCCACAGAAGTTGTCGTGACCACAATTATGACATTTACATCTTTGAAGACTTTGACCATGGAATTGTATCTATGAAAAACTACTGACCATACAATTATCGTGGCCACAAGTTTCCATAGCTATATTCTGTGGCCACAAGTCATTTTTCTTGTATTTTGAGGACATTGCAAATATAAGTGGGGAAGGTTATAACACTCTACATGTAATCCGACATCTAAAACTCATAAAATGTAAATGTGAGTTATAAGTGGAGAGGAACCCTACTTGACAACTAGAGCTTAGACATTTTGGGTGATTGTCAATATATTTGATTGAGCTCTAATCCAAAAAGTTGTCAGTGTCAGTTCAAGAGCCTAAGCCTGAGGCATTACAATATCAACATGCTTGATTTATATCTCAATCTGATATACATATTGTGCATGTTCTTGCCTTGCATTTGGCTATACAATTAATCATATGCACTTCTATCTTTATTTTTGTACTGAAATGATCCTCGGCATAGGCCAAAGTGTTATTACCAAGGTTTTATATCTCGATTTCGATTTCGTTTCGAGATGTTGAAAAAAAACAAAACAATTCCAATTTCGGCCAAAATCGACCTAGAATTGTGAAGGAAGGGTATATATCGAGATTTTGATTTCGATTTCGATATGGTGTCGAAATCGAAATTTCGTCGAAATTTTGCCGAAATTTTGAGAAATTTGAAACACTGGTTATTACAAAGTGACTGTGTTATCCATGAGAAATAGTTGGGATAGCATGTAGTAGAACCATATATATTATAGAATCAAATGGAAAATCCCAAGTCACTGAACTTAGGTCATGATTTAGCTGATGGGATTTCCCCATGAGCCTTTTTGTTTTATAATAGATAAATTGCATGATAAGTCACTGAACTTAGGTCATGACATCGTTATCATCGATGTTGAATAGAAGAAGGCTATATATGACTCGAAGACTATGAATACTCTCTCTTAAGCCTTATCCAAAAACAAATAAATTGAGTTTCATAATGCAAATTAGCCTAAGTAATTTGGAATAAATTAGTATAATATATGAAAGTTATCACAACAGTCCCTATGGTCTGAGTACTCGGCAAACTAATTTCATGCACATACAATTCTACATTCAAGATCACATGATATACATATAAGCATGAGAAAATTTGCATAATGACTGGACTTTAAATTTTTTGTTCCATGCATAACTTGTCCAACATTCATTTCATTACGATCCATGACCACAAAATATGTTACTTGTATACAATAAAAAATTATCCATACATACATGGTACATCTCATGTCTCCCAAAATGCAGCAACTAAAGTACGAACAGTAAAAGCTACAAGTAGTTGTACCGCAAAAGACAATCGTGTAGCTGCACAAAAGCAATAGCTCCAAGCTACTCACTGTTTGCCTTCTTCTGAGAACCTACGAATCCAGCACATAAGTATGTTTATGAGCAAAGTTGCTCTGTACGTATAAAATTTATAATAAGAAATATATAATTAAAAAGTATACAAAATGGACAATTGTGTAAATTGATCTTACAAAGAATTAAATTCTAATCATTATCATTTGATATGGATCAACCGAGCTTTGTGGATAATCTACGGTCTTGGTCCAAAGAGTCCTCATACTATTACTCTAAGGCAAGAATAAGGCCTAAGGGTTGGGGTTCCTTCATAGGTATGCAGTGTGGTACAATGCATCCTAATTAAGTTCCCAACATGTCCACTTAGCTCTACTTCACAAACTGTATTTCTGATTCCTAATTTAGATTTCCAATTTGTCAATCATCGTGAACCGTCCAAGTCCACTGCCCGCATGTAAGAGTCCACAGCGGCGTAGGGCATAAGTCAGAGCATCAGTTACTAAGATCATTTTACCATAGTCAAAATCACCATGAATATCCCAATCCTCCTTATGCACAAGAGATTCATATTTCATTCCCAACTTCATTAACTTCATTTTTCGGAACTCTCCTCTTAGCGCTCTCACTCTGAATACTAACCAATTCGGCCTATAACAACTAGTATACGAGTGTTAACCCTAAGTGAACAAACAAAATACTACCGAACCACCAACCACGACTACTTGAACCCCACTCGAAGCACTGGGTTAAAGGCACACAAGTACTGAGTCTGAACACCGTGTGGGAATTTTGCGGTGTGCCAAGCAGCATGTCCTACAATCGTATCAGCTACATAGTAGCGGTTGGGATCACGATCATCTGGACTTCTACCCGGAATCCCAAAAGTGCATATCCAATCTATTGTGGAGCCTACTCCATCTACCCAATCACCTTCAAAATATGACCCCCTAGATGATAGTAATTACCACGATAAAATAATTCGACTATCGATCAAAATCTCAAGATCTATGGAAAATTTTCCTTCACAGTTATATCCATTCAAAAGTGCTACTGACTTCATAGATACATATGTATCATGCTAATAATTTCTTTAGTTCGCTTGGTGCCAACCACGTAGCTCGTTTTGCGGTGCTACCCCACTGTTAACCACTTCAAATTTGTTTAGATACTTAATACGAAATATAGCTAAACTCAGATAGGGCAAGAGATCCAAGAAATGTTCATTGCAATGATATCCAAGTCCAGACAAAGATCATCAGCTGCAACATCATATATAATCTAAGATTTTGATAGTTTATGTCAGCAAGATGCGGATATTAGGAATGCCCAAGAGAATGGTTTTTGCAAATAAGATTTATGCTCGAAGAGGATCCATTTGTAATCAGAGTAAAACACAATAGCAGTCTAGGAATTTCTGATAAAAAAGGGAAAGCTGCATGTCAACCTTTCAAATATCCCAAGCTTTTATACCATCAGGTACTGATTCTGATCATCTCTGTAAAGCATTTAAATATGGTTTTCTCTTAAACTGCTTAAAAAAAATGAACTGAACTTTGCGCATACACGGATTGTGACAGTAAATCAAAATTGTAAATATCTCCAAAATAGGAGCATGATTTTATTGAAAAGTAAAAAAAAAACTGACATTGTGAAAACTTCCACGGCTCTTTTTGTTTCAGTAAAACTTGAATATAATAGCTGCACATGAAAAAGGTCTTTAGTACCCCAGTTATTGCACCAGAGTTCTCCATCCATTTAATTTAAATTCATCAGTCACCCAATCTCTTAACCTCTGTTGGAGTATTTGGTTGTGCGCCATATGTATGGGAGATGGGTAAATGGGTCTTGGAGAGGATCCATTTACCCCATCCAGGATTTAGTACCACATCTACCACCTGTGGGACGTGGAGACTCCGTAGGTGATATATATAGAGCTCCACACCCTTGTAGTCCATTGAGAAAAGCAATAGAAGCATATGCCCCTTTGAGAGCTTCTCCCGTAGTTTCATCCTGCTCTTCACGGAGTAGGGTTCCACGTTAAATTCCGCGTTATTCGTGTTCTTTATTTCCTTTTCTATGTCCGCTTCCACATATTTATTTTTCGAGCAACCTCCCCTCATCACTTCATCTCACCTCAACTGCTCTTCTATCTCCCATAACCCCCATCATGAGGCTCCTCTATTTTAACCCATTGAAAGAGCACCAGCACAACATACTATGAGCTATCCACATAGTCAAACTTCCAGGTGAGTTGATGACATGCTGCATTTTTGGCCACTTTCAAGATGTGCCTGAACTGCCTCACTTCCCAAGGCTTGTGAACGGGCAACTAGAATTTCCACATTCCAAATCCATTTTAGATAAAAACTATCATGGTAATCCATTTTGATGGAATTTGAGCATGCGGATTCATGTCAACAAAACTGCAGTTACGAGCTTTATCAACAAATAGTTCAATTTTACTTAAGTTCCACTGTTGCCATAAAAATAAGTGGCGGTATGTTGCATGCTAATTGATCATACGCTCCTCTATTTTAATCCATCGAAAGAAAACCAGCCATTTACTACTCTTCTGTTCATCCCCTCCATTTGAGCTAAAAGATAAAATCCCCCTCCCCCCCTTAAACTCTGGTCAAGACCATTGTTCAGAATCAGCTTCCTATCTGCAGGATCCTTCTCTGAGCTACACCACTCCACCATTAGAGTCAATTGAAGTAGCTGCCGAGCACCGTCGAAGAAGAGAAGGGGTTGACGTGGGTTTGTTCTGATCATGAAGTTTTGACTGGGGACTGTTATGCAAACCAAGTTAATACTCAAATCTGTGGAGGAACATGCTGTTTACCCATCTCGAAGATATAGCCCCCAAGAAAACACAAACATCATGAACACACGGGTATTCTCTACGACTCTATTGTACTTCATGTAATTCCCGGGTTTCGGCCCCAATTCGTTATCGAGGAAAATTGGTCCTGACAATTTGTTGGATATGAGCTCAGATGGACCCGTTGGCAATCACCCAAAATGCTTAAGCTCAAGTTGTTAAGTAATAATCATCACTACTTATAACACACTCTCACACTTTGCATGTTTTAGATGTGGGACTGCCATGACATGTCACTTAATTCCATTGACAGTGATGGCTGCACGCTCCCAGCTTAGGTCCCTTCGGGTAGCCCTTTCCACTGTCAGAGGGAAATTGATTCTGATACCAATTGTAACGTCCCAAGCTGAGGTCACCGATTCGTTATCGAGGAAAACTGGCCCCGACAATTTGTTGGATTCGAGCCCAAATGGATTCGTTGACAACCACCTAAAATGCTTAGGTCCAAGTTGTCAAGTAGTAATCCCCATCACTTATAATCTACTCTTACACTTTGTGAGTTTTACATGTGGGACTATCTTTTGGGGGTACGGGTGTTACATCGAGGTATGTGTAGAGAAGAAGGTTCGGGGAAAGGGGTAGGGGAAGGAGGGGATTTGACAATAATGCCCTCTTATCTGCACCATGATTTAGAGAAATTATGGTTAAGTTCAACTCATTGACGTCTACAGTAACGGAAGGGTACACGTGATAGAACAATAAAAAATTGAGGTCACAATTGATATTCCAAAAAAAAGAAATAATTAATATTATAATACCTTTTTAAGAAATACATATCCTACCAGTATCCAGATATTTCCATCCTCATCAGACGAAGCTAATCCATTGTGAATCCACATCCTAAACATCGCGCGTGAACAAAAACATGGGGCTCGCATACAAGGCGACCCTTCCTTCCGCAAATCTCCTAGACCCCAACCCACCGGAATACAAAATATCTCATTCCGCAAATGGGAAGCGCAAAAAACAAAACAAATGTGTGGGTTGGGTGGAGAGAGGACATCCAGCGCGCGACACGAATGAATACTGGTGGGAGAAGCACATCACACCTATATAAATAAAATCCATTTCCCACGACCTTTCGAGAAAGGAAAACAACATGAGATAGAGATAGAGATAGAGAGAGAGAGATACAAAGAGAGAGGAGAAGAAAGAGGAGAGAAGAGGGACAGAGAGAGATAAGGAGCGAGGGAGAAGGGTCGGTGCCTGAGGGGGATTCCCTCCATTTCGATCCGAACCCACCGTCCCCCCCTTCCTCCGATGCGCCCATTCCCCATCTCTCTTAGGTACAATCGCCGATCATCGGTTCCATCGTCGCCTCCCCCAATCCCGTCCGATCGGAACCCCCCCTTTTTTAATCGTGTTTTCCGTCGGATTTCCCGCGGTGGCGCGATTTTGCTCGACCTTGAGGTTTCCGAGGTCGAGATCCTCCTGCCTTGTTTTGAAAAATGTGCACGTCTCCTCGGCGAATGGCGCCTGTGATCGCGGCTGTTCCGATCGGAATTGGTTTCCGATCAAGTTTTGACCTTTTCGTTTTGATCGGATGATGCTCTTGGTTACGATCGAGTTCGCGTGCTCTTCCTTTGTCTGAAATCGGGAGGGGATTTGAGCTCTTTTTATTTTGGAATGTTTCCATCTGTTTAGATTTGCGGCTCAACGGTTCTGCTTAATTATGAAGAACAAAACTTGGACCCTTTTTCTCTCTCTCTCTTGCTTATCTTCAAAATGCCCCATCTTTGATATGGCGTAACTTAATTTGACCAAATGGACTAACTTTGAACGGGAATGGGGTTTGCGTACTATCTTGCTTTTTCCTGACTTGAAGAATATACTTATTACTTATTTGATCACTAATGCAAGTGCGTTATTTTCGAAGTTGGAAAATGACATTCTTTAGCTTGATGGTGTTCATATGTTTTTGCTTTTCAGGATCCTAGATTGGTTTGAATTAGCATGAGTCCTCGATACCTCATTGGTTGTTGGCTTGGGGGTCAGAAGTTGTCTTTTTTCGATTCATTTTTGGTTTGTGGTTGCCGTCCATGGTGCAGTTTGCAGTCCTGCGAGGATGCGGATGAATCTCTTGGGGTGTGCTGGGTCTCTCTATAGCTTGTTAGAAGTGTTTAGGTGAGACCTGTGCGCTTTTGGAGCGCTGAGGTTGCAGCCGTGGATGAAGTTGTGGTTTCTGTATTGTTTGGTGGACCGGTGAATTCCGGTACTGTTGGTGCTCCCCTTTTGTAGTTGTATTGTTGAACATATGTATCGAATGATGGGTATTTAGATGGGGAGCTGAAATTGGAGGGAAGATACAATAAAATATCGAGGTCATTGTAGAAATTAACAAATGGGATTGCCACAGATTTCATCGGAAATAGCTAGTGAAAACACTGGATCAATAAGCAGGCCACTGTTGTTTGGTAGTGCAGGGACATGCGACTTGGATGGTCTACATGTCAGTTCAAGTTCCAGGAGTGACAGGGATGCTTGTGGTGTTCGTCTCCGGAGGCAGACTACGGCTGAATTTCAAGATGATTTCAGTGGGTCACCTGGAAGCAATCATTCTATTGAGAGTGTCGTAAATCTTCATTGCCTGAAAATCAACTCGATGTACAGGGACTTGCCGATATCTCAGAAACTAGAACGTAGCATGCACACTCCAGTCACCAGGGTTGTTGGATTTGAGTCAAGTGGATCTCTAAATGGATTGGTGAGAAACTTATCAGCTAGAAACGATCCTTCTGTTTTTGAGACCTTAACTATTAATTCAAGTGATTGGCATGGTTCACAAGCCAGAAAAAGACTGTTATCCCCTTTAACTGGAATGCTTGGTTCCCACGATTTTCATGGAAATGTTCTTGATCTTGCCGGGGGTAGTGTAAGGTCTGACTGCGGTGGTATGGTTGTAGAAGTCAATGCCGCATCACAGGATAGCAAAAAAGCAAATATTGGAAACAACAGTTTCTTCGATTCTTCACAAGGTTCACCTTCTCAGTGTTCAGGATTCGGCAGTATGCTGAGATACGATTTGGCTGCATCATTTCCCCCCAATTTTACAGATGGTCCTGTTCTTGAAAATAAGGATCATATTCCTCGTATATATCGTCTGTCTAAAGTGGAAACTGATCCTCACAGAATCTTGAGTAATGCTAAAGCTTGCAGTAATGCAGTAGATGCATCTCCGAGGAAAACTAACTCACCCAGTCTATCATTTTCTCCTCTTGGCCCGAAGTGGCAAGAAAGAATGAAGACTGCTGGGTTTGGCTATGTTGCCAAAAAGATGGAAGGTTATTATTATGAAGATGCACCAAAGAATGGAGTCAGAATGTTTAGTGACACATTCGAAGATTTGAATATTCTACAAGATCACATAGATGTATTCACCCCAGAAGGAAGCCCTAATGGGTTTCATAAATGGACCATGGAGTCATCACCCACCCTTCACTCCACCAAGTCTCGAAATATGGGCTCTCTTCCTGTCAGGAGATCTTTAATTGGATCATTTGAAGAATCTCTCCTATCTGGACGCCTCTCAGCTGGCAAAGCCAGTCAGGTTGTCTTAAAAATCTCCACATTCTGTTTATTTTGAAACTGACACGATTACTAAGCTTCCTCTAATTCCAAAATTGCATTGGCAATACATTGAAATTGTTCATAAATTGCATTTGTACTGATTTACAGAACATTGATGGCTTTTTAGCTGTGCTAAACATCAGCGGGGGCAATTTTTCTCCCCCAGCTCAGAAGCTACCCTTTGCAGTCACGAGTATTGATGGAGATAGCTGTCTATTGTACTATGCTTCTATTGGTCTTGGCGGCAATTCTTTGTCAAGCAATTGTAAAGACCAGAAAATGAGGCGAAGCTTAACCTTTGATGACTCTCGTGCAATCAGAAGCCGGTTGCGCATTCCCATGAAAGGACGAGTTCAACTTGTGAGTGCTTCTCATGCTTATCAAGTCATATGTATCTCACTTTTTTCCCGAAAATCAAGTGTATCTAACTTGCTATTACCAAATTATAGTAAACTTTAGAATGGTTGGCACAATATAAAATTTTATCCCAATCTTCTCTGTCAGAGATGTATGAAATTTGTGGCGTCTCTTAACGGTTTTGTCTTTCATCCACCTTTCTAGATTTGTATATGATTAATATTCTCTCTGCTTTCAAATTTTTTGCCGTCAAGTAAATCTGGCCAGTTTGTTTTTAAGGCTCGTTTCAAGCAGTGAATGCCGCTGGTTTGTTTCACCTATGCAGTATGATTTGTGTTGGAATATTTGCTGCTTATTGTCGATCAATCCCTGTATGGAATCCATTGTTCTAATACATTCTGAAGAAATTGCATCTGTTCAACATTTTTGGTGATCTTTGTCCTTTATGCATGCAGACCGCACAGCTTGTTGAATGGATTTTATTTTCATAGAAAACTTATACTTGGGACATTCACATGTGCTGCTAAAGGTAAGAAGGTATTAAACAATAACGGGGATACACTTTGTTCCTGTGACAGTCGTAGGATGTAGTCCACTTTGACTTTTTCCTTTTAATCTTGTCATTTCACTTCTTGGAATAGGTTTCATGTAAATGTAATGATCAAGGTTTGAAAAAATGAAAGGCGGAATGAGGCGTTTTGTCTGAAAGTAGTGTTGCAGAAGACGGTATTCGGTATTCAGTTGGAGAGGTCACTGAATAGGGAATAATCGGTATTCGGACGACTATTCAGAATTATTCGGTTTTGTATTTTTTAATATAAAAATTATTTATAATACATATATTCTTATATTTTTATACATATATGATCATTATTTAACATGAATCCAAGATAAAAGTACCAATCAATATAATAGATATATAGAATTTGACATTTGTGGTGATACCGTGGTAAAATGTAACCCATAAAAATTGAAAATTGAAAATAAAAAAAATAAACATATCAAAAGTCAAACTCCAGTCGGCCTAATAGTCGGCCAGTCGGCCGAATAGTCGGCCGACTATTCGGTCGGACCGACTATTGGCCGACTGGGGGTCTATTCAGTCGGGGACCCCCCGCACCGCATAGTCGGACCGACTATTCGGGATAGTCGACCGACTATTGCAACACTGTCTGGAAGCGAGGCGAGGCATAGCATCGAGGCGGTCGAGGCGTAAGCGCCCGTTTATATAGGAAAATAATCATAAAATGTATAATAAATATATTTATTGGTGAAATAATCTAATATGACAAACATATAATATATATCAATGTAATATATGATGACATTATGAAGATAAGAACATGAATAAAAGGACATGTCAATGCCATAAACCTTTCTATTAAATTCTTACCTAGCCAAAAGCGAATCATTGGCTATAACTATCACTAAAATATTATCAAAAAGGGATTAGCTATAGTTGTCATTATAGATATCCAAGTTGTTGATATGAATCATATGATTTGAATCCTAACCGTATGTTCTATTGAACCCAGATGTAAAACGGTCTGATATACCCCGGTGCCACCATACCCTACCAGTATGGGAGTCCCACTGCCCAGTCATCGAGCCTGGGAGGGGCTAGGGGGGCCCAGGTTGGCCCCTTTGCAGCCGTCCCAAAAACTTCTCTTATATGGATATTCGAATTCACACACAATTTCTTATATGTTTAAAGGTGTAATAGTAAGAGTTGACTGAAATAATTGGACATATTAATGTTAAATATACATATGAAAGAGGTCAAATTTAAGCATTCATCTTGCATAAATATATACTCAACAACTAGGTCTTTATAAGTATTTAAAAATACTAATAGGACTAATTTTTTTCTTTAAAATGCTTGAAAAAAAATCCCTAACGTCTCACCTTGCGCCTCGCATCGCCTCGCCTCGACCGCCTCAGGCATCCGAAGTGCACGCCCCAACCAGGGGGTCCGAGGCGGTCACCTCAAGGTGTTTTCCCTCCGTCCCGTTTCGCCTCGACCTCCTCAGCGCCTCGAGGCGCATTTTTTCAAACCACGGTAATGAGTCGCACATGCATCTAGGATAGTTTATCATGACTAATTGGGCCCTTGGTTCAAGCTTCATGGTGTCTATAGGCTTAATGCATCTTGTTGACAATTATATTGTACATGAGAACATTTCCTTGCTTTTATACCTTTTGGGTTCTCTCTTTTCATCCCAATAGTCTCCACTATATAAGAGACCTTTGGGTACTCTTTTCTTTTTATAATATCAGTTCTTGTTTTCTACATGGTATCGGAGTATTGGTCTTATGATATGATTTTATACTCTTGTTCATAGCTTACCTTACTTTCAAACCTCCATGTGGGCCAGAGAAAAGCTGTTCGATGCCTCCAACAACTCGATGTTGGGTCATTGTCAAAAATACGGATGCTTGTGTTGTTGATACCTAACATTAATGATAACAACAAGAGCAACCACGCTGTGGCCACCTACTACTAGAGGAGTGGCAACAACTGCAACTGCTACCACATGGTTTTGCAGACTCTTGTTCAGACTGTCAAGCCTCATTATGCGACTTTTTATGTGACCGACGTAGTTTTTTGGTGACGATCTCCATCATAGGTTGCTTTTGACAATCTATGGGGTAAATTGATCCGTTGACTCTTTGACAAACTCCTTAAGAGTATTAGTTTGTGTTACTTGTCTGTCTCATTTAGAGTGGTTGGCCTGACTAGTAGTTTTGGGATAATTATCTTGTAGTGGAACGAGGAGCTCCTCTAGTTGAGTCTAAGTTGGCTGTACACTAGGCCTTTGATTTTGGTAAGGAAAACAAATATGGGTATTTTGATGGTAGTTTTACAAATGTGTATGGTCATGTGGATAATGCTTTAAGGGGGAACTTTAGGAGAACATGTGCCAAGTTCAGTTGGGTTACCTTCCACTCTGTGGACTATTGGGGTTATTTTGACGTCACTCTTATGTTTAAGGATAGATGTGGGGGGGGGGGGGGGTTGCTCCTTGGATGTCTTAGAGGAACCCAAGTATCGATTGATTTTTGGTTGTGGTGAAGGTGTTGTAACTATTTCAGTTGGCCTTTGTTAGATCTTTGCCCTGGGCACACTTTGACCATATGTTGTTGGTATGGGTTTTTGGAGAGGATCAACTCATTGATTTTATTCAAAATTTGAGCGCTCTTGGTTGTTGGAGGAAGGTTTTCGGTCCTTGGTATCGGAGTTTTTGCAGGATTAACGGGTAGAGGGGTCGACGACCATGCAGGTGGCATTAAATTTTATGACTTTAAAGAATATGTGAATTGCTTACAGAAGGGAGACTTGTACACAATGGGATGGGAAAAGATTGCTTACGTATGAGTTAGTTTCCTGGTTGGATAGAATTGAAGATGATCGAGCCTTTGAGCACAGATAAGTTAGAATAATGTCGGGTCTAATTGAGTATTGTCTTGAAAGAGGATAAAAAATTGAGTTAGAACGGTGATGTAGATATAGGCGGACATGGTAAAAGGAGGGTAATGCAAACAAACCATTTTTTCACGCCACGACCAGTAGGCGGCGGCTTCGAAACTTGATCCATGCTTTGGATGTCAATTGGGAATGCATAGACAGTGGTTGAGAGCTTGGCATGGCTTTGGTAGCTTACTTCCGAAACTTAAGTTGAATGTCCAATTATAGTGGTTGGATATGTTTGGAACAGGGGGAGAGTGGGATCTCCTAGGTCCAAGGGGATGATTGTCATTGGATTTCAAGGAGGAGATTCAGACAGGGATATCTATCCTGAATGCAGATGTTTTACCGATTTCACACGGCCTTCCAATCTTATTTTTCAATGAGTTTTAGGAAGTTGTGAAGATTGACGTTGCCATGATTTTGGAGGAGTTTAGGGTGAGAAATTTTGGATTTGAATGTCTGAACGTGGCTCTTATCTTTTTGCTTTCTAAGAAAGGTGCTATCATTGAAATGAAGATTTTTGATCTTTTTCACTCTAAAATGCAATTTATTTGATTTTGGTAAAATGTATTAGCAAATTGTCTTTAGGTGTTGTTGGTGAAATCATCTCTCCAAAGCAGATGATTCTCATTTAGGGTTGCTTCAAGATGGACATTATTGTTGACAAGATGGCGTGTGTTTGCTGTGGAAGATGGACTTTTCCAAGTCATATAATTGTGTGGATTGGCTGTTCATTTTAGCCTGTTTCCTTAAGAGAGGTCTCCCGGAGGATTGGATTGCTTGGATGAAGAGATGTGTCATGACAGTTTTGTAGTCAGTATTGGTTAATAACAAGTCAAAACGTGGTTTCTTTTAAGCATCAGAGAGGGTCATGCATCGTTGCTTTTTTAACCAGATTGGGTCATCATCTATGGACATGATCCTGATCCCAATCTGGATCTTCATTTTTCATTTATGACAAATAGGGTCCTCCATTTACGGTCACAACTTATGAGTTTGTCGTTAGAAGTTCAAGTGCATTGATATGGTTACCCTTAAAATTTAATCAATTCCCAACTCCCCTCTCCCCCTTGCTCAACCCACATCCACCCCTCCCCCTTTGAAACTCTCATTTTTAGGAGTCCCCAACCACCTCTCCTCTTCTATGGCCATAGGAGTTCCCTCTGACGAACATATATAAATATGTAGATGTAACACCTCAACCCCCAAACATAGTCCCACATTTAAAACTCATGAAGTCGGTGTGTGTGTGCGTTATAAGTGGTGTGGATTACTACTTGAAAATTTGAGGTTAAGCATTTTGAATGGTTGTCAATAGGTCCAATTGGGTTCGAGTCCAACAAGTTGTTAGGATCAGTTTTCTCCGTTAACGGACCAGGAACCTAAGCTTGGGTCATGACAAATGGTATCGGAGCTAATTTCTCACTGATAGTGGAAAGTGCTACTCGAGAGGTGGAGCCACCCCTATAAAGAGATATAAGGAAAAGGCTACTCGATTGTACAAACAACACTATCATTGGAAATAAGTGATGGACCATGTCCTAACGAGAATGATACGAATATAAGGGAGGTTGTAACACCTCAACCCCCAAATATAGTCCCACATCTAAAACTCACGAAATGTGGGTGTTGGTTATAAATGGTGGTGATAGCTACTTGAAGATTTGGGCTTAAGTATTTTGGGTGGTTGTCAATGGATCCAATTGGGCTCAAGGTTCAGAAAAGCAGTATGCGGTATTCATTCGGCCATGCGATCTAAAACGAGTAAGCAGATATGCGGATAAATATACAGAAGTAGATGCGGTTTTTGCGGTTTATAATATTTTGATTTAAAATATTATAAAATACAGTAATAAAATGTGATTCTATAAAAAAGTTGATGATCTAATAAAAGCCAAAATCAAAAATTTCAAATAAGATAAAATAATCAATAAGATATATAACCATGCTATTATAACTTGATTATTTTTTAGTGTATATTTTGAATTTAGTGCATATATATACACATACACATATGGATTCAACAAGGAACACAATACATGAATTCTATACGAACACTTTTAATGTCTATTATAGATCCTATAGAAAAGAAAAGCTAAAGAGTAATCATATGTATACAAATCATACATCCAAAATTATACATATATATGGATCTCCAAGGGACAAGACTTGTTGATACAAAATATAGGGGAAAATTATATTTGCATATAAAGTTTATTAGAAGCACAAAAATATAAAGTGCCAGACTGTTAGCCAATTATTTCATGTTTTATTGGAAGAATTAGAATGAATTTCATTAGATAGAAAATTCAAAAGGCAGTAAACAGTTCATTAATAAGTGTTGAGAACAATGGAAAGATATGGATATGAGAAAAGATACCCTAGATTATATTCCCAAATGCGATATATAAGAGAATAATTAAAAGATGCATCAATGTAAATGATGATATAAGAGTTAATCGAAAAAAACCGAGTTAATGTGTCACCAACATGCTATGGATTAATATGAATCCTATATGCAAGCCCCTTGTTCAGATATGCAGCCGCCTATGAGGCCGCATATCGTATATTGCCGCATATGGCATATGCACTTCAGTCAAGTGACCGAATACACATATGCGGCCGCATGAACTGCATTTTCGAACACTGATTGGGCTTGGGCCCAACAAGTTGTCAGTGCTAGTTTTCTCCGTTAACTGACTGGGGACCTAAGCTCAGGGCATTACAGCCGATTAGACAACCTTTTGATATGAAAAGAGCGCCAGACTGATGGGAGAAAAGAGGGATGAATCCTTAGATTACTCACACATGTGGTGAAAATTGATGACAATATATTGAAGGTTAAAGTGTATGGATAGATACAAAATAGAAATGTTGCAACCTCTCCCCTCTCACCTGCTTTCACGACCTACCCCTCAAAAACGAGATGGGAAAGAGGAATCGAGCTATCTATTCCTGCCTCGATAAGCTCTACAAGGAGATCAACGTGTTGCAGTTGGTGTAGCACCAGGATGCCGCAACAACTCCGCTAACACTTCCACGACCCTGCACATCATTAGTTGCGGATGAGGACATTGCAGGGATATGTACGACCACCCTCACCAAAATATCATCGGGAATCCGTAGATCAAGGCCCACTTCCTCGTTATGATACCACTCTTGGTGACCAACATCTATAAGCTAGTAGAGTTGTTGAATGAGATTGGGAGGTACGTAAAGAGACATGAGGGGAATGGGGACGACCTTGGGACCAAGACCTACAACAAGGCGGTTAATGCCGTTTAGGGGCTCATGGACAACAAGACCCTATTTTTGGTGTTGAATGATGTATGGGACGCGAAGGTCTGGGAGAACCTTAGGTCCCCTCTCTCCACAATTGGCAACGACATAGGGTGCTGGTGACCGCTAGAATCAGGAACGTCGTCATGGAGTTGAACTCTCACGAACACCAAGCGAGGGTGTTGGCCCAGAAGGATGGGTGGATGATGCTATACATGTAGGTGTTCGGGGACGACGGAGATGAAGGCGAGATCAGGGCATTGGAGCGGACCGACATGGAGATCATGAAGAATTGTCCGTCTCCCTCTAACCATCAAGACCATCATGGGTTTGATCAAGATTAGGGAGAGGACCCAAGAGGGAATGGGAGGCCGTCCACGATAGTCCTACTTGGAAAGTGGACAACCTTGGCGATGACGTAAAGCCTAGAGTCGGTGTTGGATAGGTAGAAGTGGAATTCATCGAGGTGTAGGCTTGGTTGAGCGGTGGGATGATCGCACGACAACAAATGACTGCAAGGAAGAGCATGATGCACTCGAAGATGTTGGAGGATGTGACGAGGTGACCCGAGAGGATGTCGAGGGAGTGGAAGGAGGTGACAACGACATCGATGAGTCAGGTGCAAGAGGGGAGGTCTGGAGGGAGTCAGGGAGCTACTTGTCGGAGGGGACACACGGAAACAAAGGTTTCAAAGTGGGAGGAGAAGGTTTGGGGGTGGGGGATGTGTGAGTTGTGCAAGGGGGATAGTGGGGTGTTGGGAATTGATTAAATTTTAAGGGTAGTTATGTCAATGTAATTGGACTTTCTAATGGCAAATTCATATGTCGTAAACGCAAACGGAGCGGGGACCCTATTTGTTACAAATGAAAGATGGGGACCCAGATTGGGATCATTTCCATAGATGAGGATCCAATCCGTAAATTACCCTACCATTGAAAGGGTTGGCTCAACTATAAAAGTTGCTGTTATGTGACCTAGACATCATGTTTTGAGTTGCGGAAGCAACTCTTTTAGAAAAGTGCAGGGTAATGACGTGTACATAGGACCTAGAATGGTCCAACCCTTCGCTGGACCCTGCTCAGTTCGAGCTTATGCGCTGGACTGCTGTTTTTTTTCTTACATTTTAAAAAATGCAGTGTGCCTCATACAGCGTTTTATTGGTACTTTGCCCCCATCTTCATGGATTTGCAGACTAATCTCATATTACAGATGACATTTTTTGTATGTTTTTACATTAAAGGGATTGGCTCAACAACAAAAGTTGCCATTGTGTGACCTAGAGGTCACATGTCGAGTCGTGGAAACAACCTCCTGCGGAAAAGTGCTAGGTAAGGATGTGTACATAGGACCTAGAATGGCCCAACCCTTTGCCGGACCCTGCTCAGTTCGAGCTTAGGCACTAGACTGCCCTTTTTCTACATTAAGAATAAATGTAGAATGCCTTGTAAGGATTTTTATTGGTACTTTGCGCTTCATGTTTATGGATTTTGAAACTATTCCCATTTTACATATGAACATTTCTTAAAAGTTTCTTCTGCAGGTTCTCAGCAACCCAGAGTTGACTCCTGTGCATACCTTTTTATGCAATTATGACTTAAGTGACATGCCGGCTGGAACCAAGGTAAAGGAAAGACGGCTCAGTGTTTTCACTTCTTACAATATTAGTCCTGTCTTGTTGAAAATCTTAATATTCTCTTATAGAAAATTTTGAAGTGACAGTCATCCTGCAGGAAGAAACAATATTTCCATAATCTAAACAAAGAAAACCAAGTCTTTTCTCACACAATATTCGGGGTTGGGTGGGACCGTGGGGGGCAATTTTTCTTTTCGGCAAAACTACGCGAGGCTGTGTGTTCTTTTCGGCAAAACTACACGAGGCTGTGTGTGATACTGATTGTTCTCTCTTTATTAAATTCATGTTGGCCAAATAGCCATTACAACTCTCTTTAGGTTTGTGTGGTTTCGGAAAAGAATAGCATTTTATTGCACTATCTCATATTTTAGTGCTCTTACATTTGCACTTCAGCTCCTCTATGCCATCAATATGCCTTCTTTCTATCTCTAGGCTGGAAAAGAAAAATGAAATTATTATTTTTCCTTGTTAAATGGGATGGATTGCCTTCCTCCAGTTGGGCAAGACAGATGATGTATTCTCCCTGTATTAGATTCTGATCTAACAGAGGAAAGTTTATCTTTACAACTTGTTGATTTCTCATCGAATTAGATTCATATCCCTATCTCATAGAATTAATTGTATCAAATTCATATGTTTATTTTTTTTTGACAGAAAAAAGATGAACACGGTTGAGGAGCGCAGCCAAAACTATGTATTCACAAATTTAAGTACATAATTGCAAATGCTAAGATTCTTTAAGATTTCTAGCATGCTTAAGCACATTCTCCACCTAAAGTTTCTCATGGTAAAAAACAACCACATTTTTGGCAAGTTAGATGAATCAGACCAGAGCTAGGACCCAAGTTTATCATTCTCCGAGCCCTCCAATGGGCTCTAATAGATTTCTAAAAACCAGGGCATTCTATCACCTGAAATCTCAAACCCAATTTGTTAAGTAAAAAAATGACGAAGCCTTTTCCCACTATAAGTAGGGTCGGCTACATGGATTCTTGCTCAATTCCATGTTGAAAAGATTCGACTATTTTTTACGCTGACCGTCGACTACCTAACGCAGCCCCCACAAGGGGGGATTTGAACCCTGGTCTTTTGGGTGGTAGACACACTGCACTACCACCAGACCGTTTAAGTGGGTTAAGTAGTAAGGACAAAATTCTAACCCTTGAAAACTCAAGCAACTTTTGTGAATTCTCCTACTGTGTTGCCTGGTTTGTGTGGGGGTGATGAGGCACTTGGAGGGAATGATGCCTTGATTTTTTTGGTTGGCATATGGAGAGTCATTGGGAATGGTGAGCTGGATGATGGTGGTGCCCTTTGTCGAGGATGGTGGGTTGGGGATGCTTAGCTTGGAGGAGATTAATGAGGCGTCACTTGCCAAGTGGGTCTCTGACATATGGAACAATGGTTCGGGCCTGCTTTTTCTGCTGTGAAGTATCTATGGGGTCTCCACTAGTCTCTGTGCAGACTGAGATGGACCGCTCCTCGGCGAACTTTTGATGAGAAATGTGCTTTGTTCTTCCTGAGATTTCGCCCTCATTGAGGCATGTGTCGGTTGAGATGTCAATCTCTCTTCAGAATAATAATTGAAAAATACTTATAGAATGTCAACTTACATAATTCTTGCAATAGACATGCATGAGAAATTCATTTAGAATTGTATGGTGTAGAGATAATAATTCATCATCTTCATAAACCTCTGTGAGTGATGATCTGAGGTAGTTGTTCACAAGGGGTTCTGCTTCACGGTTAGCGTTACTTATATATGAAGCACGGGAAGGAACTGCGAAGAAACATAGAGAAGAGAGATCCCGTCACACTATCTACTTCAGTCACCTCGCACGTCAAACTCCCATCCTTGACTCTAGGCTTCTGTGATTGCCTCAGTTCTTGCTAGAGTTGCACTCTGTTCCTGCTTTTTCTATGTTCTCCGCTTTGCCTTGCTTTTTTTGGAGCTTGGACATTGATTCTTTGCTTTCTCGTCGAACATATAGTTGTAGTGGAAGACATTCGATTCACTTTTGCCTTCACTTGTTCGATTCTATTAACTTTCTCCCGGCTTTTTAATATCTCGAAAAAACATTGGCTTAAAAAGGAAGTCTAATGCTCCCAAGATATTAGCAGGGGGAATTGCTGTTTTCTCTAGCAGTTAGTTCTATTAAGCGATAATGGTGATTGAGCGGTGAAAAGAAACCTTTTAGTTCTTACTAACTAATTAAAAAAGATGTCAACTGATTCGTAATATTAATCAATGTGCACGGACTATTATATTGCTTAATTTGACTCCTTGTATGGAATACCTTATGTGACAAACAGAACGAAGTGTTTATCTCCCTCCCTCTTGTAGGGAATACCTTATATGGCAAACGAAACGAAGTGTTTATTCCCCTTCCCTCAAATGGCGAGGTTTCAGTAGTTTGTTTTGTTGCTGCTTTTAAAACCGCTTGTTCTTTCCTCACATCACATGGGTTGCATGTTGAGAGAAAGGGTCAAAAATGACGAGCTGCTCTGTTTGCTTTGTTGCTGTTTGCAGACATTTATGCGTCAGAAGATGTCCCTTGCTCCTATACCAACTAAAAACAGAAGAAAATGCTGCTGTTTAGGATCAACTGAATTCGATGACAGTGGAACTCTACATGGAACTTTTGGAGCCACTGATCAATGTTGTAAAAATAGAAAAAATGAGACTTCTGATATTTTTGGGGTCAAACACAACAACCAGCGGCACAATGCTAATGATCCGGATTCCTTTTGCCATGTTCTAGAAGGATCTGATATTTCTGTTAATAAAGAGGATGATCTGCAAAAGATGGTGCATGGGAAGGTAGCTGATAATAAGTGCAATATGTCTGACTTGTCTCAGATCAAGTGCAGTAGATCTATGCACAGTTCACTGAAGATCAATGAGAGTACCTATCCGGGCGGTGTCCTCCGCTATGCTCTGCATCTACGTTTCTTATGTTCCTCTTCTAAGAAAAGCTCGAAGTTAATCAGGAGATGCAAATCAGATCCATTATCAATACCAGAGAATATCAGTTCTGACATGAATGGGGAACGGAGATTTTACTTATACAATGACCTGAGGGTTGTTTTCCCCCAAAGGCATTCCGATGCAGACGAGGGAAAGGTATCATTCTAAACACAATGCAAGTTTCACTTTATTTTTAATTTCCCATCAATATATTTTTTTCACAGAAACTTTCTTCGCAGTGCATGGTCATTTAGGTGTATTGTGTTGCCCTTTGGTTTGTGCCACGTTGATCTATAGTTTCTACACATGTTTTTATGCTTTCGATGTTGAAATGTCCTTTCTCGATGTAATTGGGATCCAATTCTGTGTAGTTTTGAACATTATTCGATCCAATTCTGTGTAGTTTTGAACATTATTCTTTGCCTACGTCCTTATGAAATATCGTACTTTTTTTGAGCCAAAAAATGGGAACACTATGGAGATGCCCCACTTATATTAAGAGAAAAGTACAATAAAGACTTACAACAACTAGGTCTCCAGAAGAAATCGAGCAAGAAGGGTCGCATTATCAACGTATAGCCTGTCAAATGGAAAAATGATACATTACACGAGAGCTAAATCGCTCAGATCATGACAATAGGACGTAGCAGTCAACCCATGGGTCTGGACACAACATACCATATCTCACATGCGCATCCATAAGAGTAGAAGAGATGATTCAGATCTTCACACTCATTGCCATAAAGGGAGCATGATACTTTATCCCCTCGGGCAAAGGTGGATCTTCTAACCTTAGTAAGTAAATCATTGAGTCTATGAAGTCAAAGGAAGATCTTGCTCTTTAAAGGAATCACTAGGGTCCGAATCAAGCTGCAAGATCTTTCTCTGATACTTGGATCGAACAATGAGTTGGCAGTGGGTTCCTTGTAGGCCTTCCGCATTGAAAAATAACCATCACTCACATCAAATCTGATGGTCGCGACATTCTGACATGCATGTACAACTAGCAGTCATCTCAGACATCTACAGAAACTCCTTACAATGTTGCTTAGATAGATGACAGGAGAAACATGGCATCCACTGACCATCGACTCAAGTTGCCCTAACATGCATGCTACAATCTTGTATGAGCGCAAAGAGTCGTGGGAATCGTTCTTGAAGTGGGCCGTTACATGACTAGATGTCTGTCCAGAAGGACTTCTTGTTGCTCAGAACCGGGAGCATGCGCATGGGTAACTTATGGATGAGTGAGCAAATCCCTTTCCAAAAAGCAAAGAAAGATGCTGTGAGGATTCAACTACGGAAGGTTGAGCATGGAAATGTTTCGAAGAACGTGGCATGGAAGGTCCTAGCTCTCATCCCGTAATTGACCACCAACTTGAGCAGAGAACCTTATTAGGGAAGTGACCAACTCCCAATTCACTAGGTGTAAACCCCTTGACTGCCCATTAGAAGGATTCTTGAAGAATATGGGCATACAAGATCTGATGCAATTGTGGATACCGTCAAGGAGGATCCTCGTGGAAATGAAGAAAATGGTGATGATTGCCAGAACTGCCATCAACATGACAAGTTTCCCATCTTGAGAAAGACAAGAAGGTTTAGTCCAACAAATTCTGCTCCAATCTCTCAATCGCTGGGAGCTAATCAGATTGCTTCAATCTACCATATGTCAGTTGGAGGTCGAGATACCTAATGGAGAAGGAGCCATGAGGGGTGCCAGTGGTCCTGATGCGCTCAATCTGAACCTAAGGGGATTGAGTTCAGAGTAGCCACCTGAACCGATGTGGCCATAGAGATCCCATAGATATAGGGCGTCGATATTCATAATAGGTCAGATCCATCCCCAAATGCAAGTTCCCCATTTAACCGGGTCTGCACAATTCGTTTCCTCCAAACGCAAAATCCTGAAGCCACCATCCTCTTCCCTATGCAATAGTCTTCCATCCTACCAGAGGCATCCCACATGCCTCCCTGCGAGATGTTCTAAAGAACCTTCGCATCAATCTACAACTTTCTTTTCATCGGGTGACATTTATATATGTTGGGAAAAATAAGAAAGATATTTATTCCTAGGAACCCTAGGCTCTCTCATATAGAGGAGAGACCTATGAGTAAGTTACATAAGATAGACATGAAGATATAAAATAACAGAAAAGGTACATAAGAATATAGAAATATCTCTACACTCCCCCTTAAGATGGAGCATAGATATCAATCATGCTCAACTTGGATGAACACTTCTGAAATAGCCCCTTGAGTAATGCCTTGGTAAAGATATCTGTTGTTTGCTCTCCTGAACTGACATGAGAGATAGAAATCAAACCCTTCTGGATCATATCTTCTTGAGAAAAATGAGTAATCTAATATTCCAAGGAACCTTAGGCTCTCTTATATAGGGAGAGACCTCACGGGTAAAATACATAGTAGTCCAGAGAGTAAACGTAAATTACGAAAAGGTACAGAATATAATAATAATATCGGTCTCTACACTCCCCCTTAAGGTGGAGCATAGATGTCTATCATGCTCAGCTTGGAAGAACATTTCTGGAAGGGTCCTATGAGCAACGGCTTGGTGAATATGTCAGCAGTCTGATCCCCTGAGTTCACGTGAGATGTAAATATCAAGCCTCTCTGGATCAAGTCTCTAATGTAGTGACAGTCAACTTCAATATGCGTTGTTCTTTAATGAAATGCTGGATTGTTGGGAATAAACAATGCTGCCTGATTGTCACACTGAAGTTGCATAGGTAAAAGTACGGCTATATGTAGATCCTCTAGTACAGATCGAACCCACATCATCTCCGTACTTGCTTGCGCCATGGCCCTATATTCAGATTCAGCACTGGACCTTGCCACAACATTTTATTTCTTGCTTTTCCAAGAAACCAGAGAGCTCCCAACAAAAACGACAAATCCTGAGGTCGACTTTCGATCCTTAGGGCACCTTGCATAATCGCGTCTGCACATGCTGAAATAGATAAATCTGTGCCTTTCGGAATAGCAACCCTGAACCTGGAGAAGAATTTAGATACCTCAGTATCATATATATGGCATCCATATGAACTTGTCTTGGCTGCTCCACAAATTGACTCACCCTGCTTACTACAAAGGCAATATCGGGTCGAGTTATGATAATATAAAGGAGCTTACCCACCATCTCTCTATATCTCCTCTTGTCTACTTTAGCAGTGTCATCGTCATACAACTTCATGCTTGGATCCACGGGAATACTCGATGGTCTGCATTTAGCCATGCCTGTTTCAGTCAAAAAATATGTAATGTACTTCCTTTGGGTCATCACCAGACCCTGTGCATTCCTGGCAAATTCCAACCTTAGAAAGTATCTTAGGGTTCCAAGATCCTTTGTGACGAACTAACGGCCCAGAAATGCTTTTGTCCTCTCTAATCCCTGGACATCATCTCCTGTAACTAGAATATCATCAACATAGACCATGATGACAACCGTACTTGCAGAAGACTTCTGAATAAACAACGAGTGATCTGCATTTGATCTTTTGAACCACTGTCGTTCAATCAGATGGGAAAGCTTCTGAAACCACGCCTTTGGGCTCTGTTTAAGACCATAAATTGCCTTGTGAAGTCTACACACCATATGCTTCTCCTCCTTAGCAGTGAATCCTGGTGGCTGCTGCATGTAGACTTCTTCCTGCAAATCTCTATACAAGAAGGAATTCTTGACATCAAGTTGAGATATAGTCCAGTCACGTACCACACCAACTGATAGGAGAATGCGAAGAGTAGAATGACGAGCCACTGGAGAAATTGTATCCATATAGTCCACGCCATAGGTTTGTGTGAAACCTCTCGCAACCAGCCGTGCCTTGTATCGATCTAGACTGCCATCAACATGGTATTTAACTGTAAATAGCCATTTACAGCTAACAATGGATGTGTCGGTAGGAGCATTAACCAAGCTCCATGTGCCACGAGACTGTAAGGCACGCATCTCCTCTTCCATAACTAGTCTCCCGCAATCAATCTTCATAGCATCTTGATAGGTCTGTGGTATGTCCACGGAAGACAATGCTGCCGCAAATCTCTGAAAGTCGCCTGTGAGGCGATAAAAAGACACCTGGGAAGCAAAGGGATAAGACGCACACATTCGCTTCTGTGTCCGGATAGCAATAGGAATATTAAGGTCGTCGTCTACTGTACTGGATGGTGTAGTCCCCTCCTGCAATGAAGAATCCTGCACATGTACCATATCTGACGCGTCAGTAGTGATGCCATCTGAACATACCGGAGGCGTGATGGATGCCTGGCATGTATCCTGAGCAGGACCTGACTGGCGTGTATAGAATTTTGGTAGAGGTGGAATAGGAGGTTGAGAAGGTGGTGGTGGTGGAGGTGACGTTGGGTTAGGTGACGTAGTAATTGGAGCAGGAGTGGACTCAGGTGAACTCAAACTAGGAGGCGGAGGGACATAGACATCATCGTTGGTAGTGGATGGGACCAGCCTGTCACCTGCAGGGGAAAAGTACATAACAGACTAAAAAAACGTGACATCAACACTGACAAAGTATTTCTTGTTTATGGGGTCATAACAACGATAGCCCTTCTGAGTCCGAGAGTAACCTACAAAGACACACTTGACAGCTCTAGGAGAGAGTTTGTCAAGTCCAGGAGACAGGAGATGAACAAACGTAGCAGTACCGAAGACACGAGGAGTAAATGAGAATAATTCCTTATCCGGAAAAATGATAGAAAGAGGAATTTTCTCACCAAGGACATATGACGGCGTACAATTGACCAGGTAGCAAGATGTAAGAACAGCATCCCCCCCTGAAAGTGATAGGAGTACAACTCTGAATAAGGAGGGTTCGAGTAATGTCAAGAAGGTGTCGATGCTTTCTTTCTGCCACGCCATTTTGCTGAGACGTGTAAGCACAAGTGGTTTGGTGAATAATGCCCTTAGACGAGAGAAACTGAGAAAGAGACCGGGTGCAAAATTCCAGTGTATTATCTATACGAACATATTTGACAGTAGAGGAAAAAACATTCTGCACTTCATTAATCAAATTTTTAATAACATCCCCTGCTTCAGATTTATTCTTTACAAGAAAGGCCCAAGATACACGAGAGAAATCGTCTACTACAACTAGATAGAACCTGTGTCTCTGATGATCATGTACATGACTCGGACCCCAAATATCAACGTGAAATAACTCAAACGGGGAGCTATTGCTCCGACTCTGACGACGAGGAAAGCTAGACCAATGATGCTTTCCCAACTGACACGCTTCACAACGAAATGATGAACTGGGAGAGATAGGCAATAAATGTCGCATTTTCTGGAGCGGGGGATGACCAAAACGAAGATGTCAGATGTATGGAGAAACTGGTCTGACGGAATGAGAAGAGACGCCAGCATAAGAGTTCCGAACCAGCCGATACAGACCATTCTGCTCAGAGCCACAACCAATCACCCTCCCTGTTAGTATGTCCTGAAAAATAAGAGATGAGGGGTCAAATATAGCACGACAGTGCACATCCTTCGTAATATGACTAATAGACAACAAATTCATGGAGAACTCAGGAGCATGTAGAACATTCTGTAGACGCATAGAAGGTAATAAGAAAACCTCCCCCTGTCCAACAAGGGGAGAATGAGTACCATCTTCTATCTGCACTGAGCGGTCATGTGGGATGTCCCTGTATGACTCAAGTCTCTCTCTATCGCGACAGAGGTGATGGGTGGCACCAGAATCTATAATCCAATTAGATATATCATGACAAGATGTAAATGCAGTAGCACTACCTGAGGCACTAACAGCAGCAGACGAACTGGCAGAAGCTGTAGTAGCAACATCTGAAGGTCCACCTGGAGAATCAGTATATGATTGTGGTATAATGTCACGTATACGTGCCACAAGCTCCTCGAATCGGTTATCTGCAGTGGATGCTGACTGGGGTAGAACATGCTCGGCGACGCGCGCTGATGCTAGAAACCCATGCTTAGAGTAGCATGTATCCTCCGAGTGGCCTGTACGATGACAGAACGAACATGGCTGGCGAATGCGACCACCCCTACCACGGGGTCCACGTCCACGACTAGAAGACTGAACACCTCTCCCACACAATACTGCCATCACCGATGGGGGTGGAGTAGATGTGCTGGAAGAAACAGATATGCGACTGAGCCTCCGGTAAACATCCTCCATTGGAGGAACAACTGCATCGGCCAAAATATGAGAGCAGGCTGCCTCGTACTCATGATCTAGGGCTGCAAGTAGAACGCCCACCATGGTAGCATTCCGAAATGTCTTCTGCTGCTCAGGGGTCGCCGTGAGTGGTATGGTACTGTATAACTTCTCAAACATCCCTCTCAGGGACGTGTACAATGAGTGAAGTAATGGGTATTGGTTGGGGCCTAGTGGAGGCCTTGAAACCCCAACGGAGGACAAAGACCTCAGATTCAGGCCTGTCAGAGGCGGAGGTGGCCTTGGCTGCAGTGCAACAGCCTAGGAGGAGCCTTTAGAAGGCTCAGTGGCGCTGCTTCAAGCCACGGAGGCCCTGGCTACTGCTCGTCGCATGGAGCCCTAATCGTTGGAGCAACCAAGGAAGAAGCCTAAGAAACCTTGCACGGGGCCCTAGTCGTTGGAAGGGGCCCATAGAAGGGCTACGGAGAGGAAGAGAGACAAAGACTGGTGGCGACGACAAAATTTAGGTTTAAACACCGGTATAGGACCATTGCTCTGATACCATTTGGAGAAATATGAGAAACATAATGAATTGTATTATTCAAGAGGTCTAGGGGTTCTTATATAGCCTAAGAACTTCAGAGCACTCATAAATAGGAAATTACATAAAAGGACCATGATGGGTTACAACTAAATAGAATAAAGTATAGCCATCTCTAATAGTCTTCATCCCCACCGCTAGCCTCAACAACCCTTGGAGGCATCACGACCTTAGAGTAAGCATCGCCATGTCGCATTGGTAAGCATTGACGATGATGTACAAACATTTTGAGGTGGTCTGCCTCCTAGATAGCCAAGGCGAGTGTCATGGAACATTTAGTCGGAATAACCTTACGATCCCTGAATAGTGCTACATAAGAGTCAAAACTATTAGAAGGGCACTTAACAACATCTGCCGCAAAGACAAGCAACTCCCCAACCTGTCTATCAAGCATCCCGTCAGGCAGATATGTCGACCCAATAGGCTCTGGGGCAACTTCTTAAGTCAATTCCTAGACCATGATCTCGAGAAGATCCATTTCAGCATGCTCAAGGGTCGAGTCATCCATGTACTCATGGTGTGAAACTCCAGGTTGGGTCATCTCGAGCCCAACCAAGGATGCATCAACCTTTGAATATAACTTGAGGTGGCAAGGAGGTGCACCACTATAGGAGCATCATTGAGGCAGTCTAGGAGTATCCGACGAAGGGGGGGGGGGACTCAGAAGGGAGGGACCCAGTCAGTCGCAACTGGTATATCGTTTGACCACCACATGCATAGCTTCAAAACCTGATTGGAACAACATCTCTCCAAAGCCATCATTGCATTAACGTCTGCCCCTACCTCAATCCATCATACACAATATCAATCAATCTCCCCCTTCCCACTAGATTAGCACGAAAAGAGTCCATGCGGTGAGAGGTGAAGGGCATCACCGAGAAACCTAGAACATGCCTCAAGGATGATACACTTCAGTGCCATCCTGGAAACGAGGGTGTCTATGACACCAAATTCCACGACGTACACAACCGAAAGAAAAGTCTCCTGCTCTGTTATCAATATGCATATTGAACAATCATCCATCGGAATCACATCCCCATCAAACTCCATAGGAACACAATGTCAAAGGTATCTACCCACTCTCTCCACAACCTTGTCACAAAATGAGGACGAAGCAATAATAGTATGAGAGCATTGATCAATCGACACATCAACAAGGGGGCTCTTGCAAATGCGGACGAGTTACCTCTACTGGTCGTAACTTTCGGGAAGTCTCTGGAGTAATGTGAGAAATATCTGACAACTTTGTCGAAATCTCCTATGTCGCATGAGAGGGATCTTACGAGGTTGTCACACCCTACACATCTTACAATCATGATGTATGTGACCCTAAAACACCAGATTTGAAGCATCCAGGACCAGACCTTGCTGTCAGGGAGAAAGCAAGGTTCCAACGACTCTTGTGGTGCCTTACTACCTTCCTTCCATCTCCATCACTTGCCCCATCCATCCACGCACCATCGGAACCTTTAACAGTGACGTTCGAAGAACACCCATCAACGCACCCCACAGCCACATCCATAAAGGAGGAAGGTCTTGGCTCAAATGCACGCCTCTGGATTGTACATCTTCACCTTGCGAAGCTATAGAATTGACAACATTAACAAAAGGCGTAGGTAAAGCCCTAGCCACCACAAATAAGGAAGCTTTTGTATCGATACGAGCCTTAGGAGTAGCCACCACTAGGCATAAAGGAGCAGTGAAGTCGCCCATCCTTTGTACAAGCCCGACATGAGCCATAAGGATAATAAGGCAATGGTCTAGACGAAGAGAACGCGTACGATGAGAGCCTCCACGATCACCATTGATGTTACCCACGTAATCCACCCATCCCCCATCGTTTCATCGGGTTCCATATATCGAGGTTTTCAATACCTTTTCACTCTCTTTAGAAGTCCATCCCGCAAAGTCTTGCAAAGATGGAAATTGTATGTTTTGGTTGTGGGTGGGTGGGTGCATCGAAAGTTGACGTATTCCTTCAAGGGGGTCTGGTGGAGGAAGGTTAGAGGGGACACAATGGTGATGAGAAGCGTGAAAAAGGTGCTGATTGGAGAGGGTTCAAAGGAGGCATCACCGATCGACTGTTGTTGGGGATGCAGTTAGACTTGGGTTGGAGTTCTTTGCTTGGGAGTGGTGTTTATTGAGTTATCTTGGTGGGGGGGAGTATTATTTGGAGGAGGTTGCTGCTTCGAGATGGGGCCAAAGGAAGGGTCAATGCTATTTATGTGATTGTCAGGGGCTTGTCGGTCTTGTATCATACTTTTGTTTTGGTCAAGGACCTTTTAGCATCATTGGGTGACATAATAGTGGTGGTTCGAGATGACTTAAAGCCAGCCGATTTGTATGATCTAGTTGCAGAGTTGTGGATCAGTTGTTGGTCCTCCATCGGTGGATTTCTTTGTGGGGTGGGTGGCTTTTCATCTGGGGTCGACAATTAGGTATGCAAACAGGTAAGGATATATCTCTATCCGATCCGCCACCATATCTATTATATACATATTTTGACATCTGTATCCACATCCATTTTAAACTGGATATGGATAAGGATATCACTTCGATTTCCGCAAAAATGCACCTGTATCCCTATATCGTTTTCATATATAAATATATGTAACTTTATTTTTAACCACATATGATATAATTTTATACCTTTCACTATATTAGTGTGAGTTCTGCTGCAACCCCTCACTATCGTTTGGGCTATTTGGTTGGCTAGGAATGTGCTACTCTTCTCGGGTCAAAGGTTCTATAAGGAAAATGTTTGGGTGCGTTCTTCAAATTTTGTGGCGGAGTGGGTCCTGTAGTTTGTTTTCCTGTACCTGTTATTTTCTCTCTTTTATAATAAAACTTTGGGGTGGACAGCCAAGTGTTACCCCCTCTTTTTGACTCATAAAAAGGTATAATTATTATGATATAAGCACATTTAGTATATTTATATTGTGTATATAAGGTTTAAGCATGTATTTTTAGGCAAAAATGGGGGAACAAGTAAAGGTGTCTACCACATGTATATTAAATTAAAGGAAAAATATTAGGGTTAGACCTGAGGATTAATGTAACTTAATGCATGTATACTTAAACTAATCTATACATTATTTCTAATATTATTCGTATGTAGTCGGTAATCGTTTTACATCCATATCCGTTTTTTAAGGATATGGTAATTTAGTTTTCATATCTGCTAACATCTGTATTCGTATTCAATTTGTATTTAAGATGGAAGAAGTATTTCCATAAGTTTTTCATTGGGGGAAGGAAATAGAGAGGTTACTTTGGGAGATCTAGCTAGTAGTTAAAGTTACTTAAATCGTGCAAGATATAGGCGAATACAAATGAAGGAAGTAGAGGAGGCTTTGAAGGTTATGAGACATGGGAAAGGTGTAGGACCTGATGACATTCCTATAGAAGTATAGAGAATTTTAAGTGAGCGTGGTTTGACTTAGCTTACAAATTTATTTAATGTTATTTGGTAAAGCAAGAAAATGCATGAAGATTGGATGAGAAGCTTCATGACGCCTCTTTATAAGAACAAAGGAGGCATTCAAAATTGTTCAAATTACAGAGGTATCGAGCTGATGAGTCACACGATAAAAATTTAGAAACATGTAATCTAAAGAAGGTTGAGACAAGTTTCCAAAGTAAAAGAAAACCAATTCGAATTCATGACAAGTCTCTCAACTATTGAAGCCATCCACTTGTTAAGGGGGAAAATGGAGATTTATAGAGCTAAATGGAAGAACCTCTGTATGATTTTTATTGATTTGGAGAAAGCTTATGATTCTGTCCCATAGGAGATATTTTGGAGAGTTTTAGAGAAGAGACAAGTTTCTGTCTTATATAGTAACCTCATAAAGAATATGCATGATAGTGTTTCATCTTGTGTAAGGACCAGTTTGGGAAGACTGATTATTTTGATATCAACATTGGTCTGCATCAAGGTTCAACTTTGAGTCCATTCCTTTTTACTTCGATTATGAACGAGTTGATAAGTCACATTCAAGATGAGATACCTTGGTGTATGTTATTAACTGATGATATTGTGTTAGTTGATGAGACTAGAGACGGAGTAATGAGAAGCTTGAGGTCTAGAGACCTGCATTGGAGACTAAAACATTTCGTATAAATAGGGCTAAGACTGAATATATGGAGTGTACTTTTGATGAAAGCACTGGTGTAGGAATTGATGTAAAGATTGGTGACGATAACATTCAGAAAAAAGATTCTTCTAGATACTTGGGATATATTTTGCAACACGATGGGGAAATTGATGGAGATGTTACAAATATAATAAAGGTAAGCTGGCTAAAGTGGAAAGGAGCCTTTACTGTTCTCTGTAATGAGAAATTTCTTTTGAAAATAAAAAAAGTTTTACCAAACAATTGTGAGACCTACTATGCTCTGTGGATCTGAATATTGACATGTGAACCATAGACATGTGCAGAGAATGTCAGTAGCAAAAATGAAAATGCTAAGGTGGATGTGTGGAAGCACATGTAAAGATTGGATTCAGAATGATGCTATCAGAAGGAAAGTTGGTGTAGCTCAGATCAAGGATAAGATGCGAGAAAATCGTTTAAGATTGTTTGACCATTTGGAAAGGAGCTCAGTTGATGCACTGTTTAGGAGATGCGAGTTTTGGGTTGTTGAGCTGGTTAAGCGAAGGCAAGGATGGCCCAAAAAGTGTTGGAATGTGACTATACGAAGAGATCTTTTTTTTGAAGCTCTATACGAAGAGATCTTAGTTTTTGGTTCTAAGTTTGAGATTGACCCAAGATAGATCTGAATGGAGGCCAAGAATCCATGTACCATCCCTACTTAATATGGGAAAAGGCTTTGTTGTTGTGAATGATATGATAACACATATATCTGTATTCATCTCCGTCTTTTTGCATTACTACAATCCTTTTTTTGAAATAAAAGAAGGGAAACACGTGAAGATGTCCACCCTCGTATATTAATTAATGTTCAAGATTCGAGGATAGTCTTGGCATGAATGATTACATTTTTAGAATAAAAGCCGTTAGAAGAAAAGATTACTTCATTTCCAGAGCCACAACACCCAAATGATAGTGATCGACATAAGAAAGTTCGAATCCAATTGAGATCTAGCACAGTAGACAGAGTCCCGAAAAAAACATACAAGAGAACTGATGTCTACCCAATCAATCTCTAGTTCTTGCCCGATTGCGTTAGTTTTTTCACATTCGAAGAAAAGATGATCAATGATCTCTGTTGCATTTTCACATAGGGCAAATGTCATTCACACTGCCAGTAAATCTTGCCCATCAAGCCCTCGTAAGAATTCTCCCTCCGTGCATCAACCACAAGAAAACTATGATGCGTTGTGGCACCTTCAGATCGCAAGTGAGTCCACAATCCCTACTCAAAACTATGATGCGTTGTGGCACCTTCAGATCGCAAGTGAGTCCACAATCCCTACTCAAAATGTCAGAACCCGGATCCGGAGGTCTGTCAATCCTTCAGTAGGCTTTCTTCACTGAAAAATCTCCATCACTCCAGTGATCTCTCCCTATGCCAAGTAGAGAGAGAAAAAAGTACCGTCAGAAGGTCCACATACTGCAAAATACGTTGCTATGAAAATGGTCTATTGAAGATATGTAGACAGGCTGTCAATCCAAACCTCTGTAACTCCTGACTCCTTTGTTGGGCAGTACATACGAGGTGGCGTCGGTGGCTGATGAGCTGGAGTTGAAGTGGAGGATGCCTAGGGATCAGCTTGTGCCAGATGAGGTGTTGGGAAACTTTGAGTTGGATGTGCAGATGGAGGTTGACCAGGTGGATGTGACAGTTAAGATGTTTCTATTTGGCTTAGGATTTTGGCAAATGTGGTTGCGCCTGTGCCTTTTGTAGTTGGTGCAGTGTGAACCTCTAAATGGTTGTTTGGTGTCTGGATCTGCCATCGGATTGTTAGGTTAATCGGTTGGCTGTTTGCGGTGGGGTCAAGTTGGCAAGGTTGGAGCTTGTTGGCTGTTCTGGGCAGGTGAATTGGCATTGGTGTTGCGGGTGCATGAGCTTTGTCGTCCTTGATGGGGGACTTTGACAGGATTGTCCAAGATGAGGTGGGTATTGATTTCATGGTGGGCAGAGGGGTTTAACACAGAGGCCAGAAGAAAGGGGCAACGGAGAGCTTGGAGGAGGATGAAGAGGGAAGGCTGTTGTGGGTTTTCCAACGTATGGGGCATCACAGGGATGGAACTCGGTTGGAGGTAAGGAGCTTGAGGGTCCCAGAGGTGGTGGTGGTGGACATGGAGAATATGCTGATGGGGGCTAGTTGTATGGGACTGAAGTTGGCTGGAGCATTCTCTCTTTCCATACAAAGCTTATTTCATGTAATGTTCAGGGTTTGTAGCAACCGGACAAGAGGAGTGGTGTGTTTGTTGCTGGAGATCTGGAAGGCATACGTAGTGTGCTTGTTGTAGATGAAGATGGAATGTTAGGACAGTTGTGTGGAGATTTGTTGGAAGGTATCATGTGACTGAGTTTAGGCGGGGTCCCTTCAATGGGAGGTTTAGCCGTTTAGGTTGTATTGTGGTTGGATGGAGCAGCTAGCTGCTTGATGTGGTGGGCACATTTTGTGCAACTTGGGCTTTTTCGGTTCTGTGGCGGAGGTGCTTTGATGGGATTTTATTCTTGATGTTTGCGGTATATGGTTTGCCAGGGGATCCTGCTTCAATTGACTTGGGGGCTGAGTTGTGGATAGTGAGGGCTCGTTCCCAGATTCGGCCTGGGAACAGAGAGTGTATGTTAGTATCATGTTTTCTCCTGATCGTCTGTGTGATAGGGAAGATTCTCTTTGTAGTCTCATCCAGACCAGTTACTTGGTTCCGTGGAGTTGACGGAGGTGTCTCCACTGATGATCATGGTTTCCTTGTCCCGATGTTACTCTGGGCACCTTGCTGTTCCGGATCGAGGACGGGGTATCATCTGAGCAGTAGCATGTTTCGGTTCGAATGACCGTGGCTGTAGGAGGGCTCTCACAAGAGGGTCTTACTCTGTTGGCAGGGGCTGGTAGTGAGTGGTTTGACATCGAGAATCATGGATGAGAAGCTTAGGGCTTTAGGCAGTATGCTGTTTAAGCTTAAGGGGTAGAGCTGGACATGTAGGGGGCAGCAGTGGGAAGAGGCTCAGGTAGAGGTTCGCTTGGATCACTGCATTCTGTTGGAGGAGAATACGAAGATGAAGGTTAACTGATGGCAGATGTCAAAAGGATTATAGATTGATTTGGAAGATCCGGTTGACCCTAATATTTCAGATCTTTATGTGGCTGTTCTAGACAAGGTTGGTGATGCGGGATTTTAGTAAACGGTTCTTCCAATCTCGGTGGCTTCATGCCCAATTCGTGTGTTAAGTGAGGAAAGGAGATGAATGATATTCATCATTTGTTTTTCAGGTGTAGTTGCATCGTGGAGGCCTGGCGAAAAGTTGATTGGGGTTGGCTGGATGTTTCTAGTTACAAGCAATTTTGAAGGAGTTTTCAAAATCTACTGGTGGAGATCGGAGTGGATTGGGATCTCTGCCTTGTTTCGGGCAATTTGGTTGGATCGGAACAGTATGGTGTTTAAATCTTCTGCCCACACTTTATCTTCGCAACTGTTGGATGAAACACATGTAATTACTTGCTGTTAGGGATGAAAACGAATTGAATATATTTGTATCCGATCTTCCATCGTATTCATTTTATCCATATTTTGACATTCGTATTCATTTTAAAGTGGATGCAGATATGGATATTACTTTGACATTCGTTAATATTCGCATTCGTATATCCATTTTAGTATGTAAATATAGTCATAGATTTATTTATAACTATGTATAATAACGTATTATGATTGCATTCACCATTTTTGATATAATTGTTAAGAAATGAATATATTTGGTATATCTATTTTATGTCTAAACCATCTTAAATATGTATATTTTAGTTAATCTAATAAACATTTCTGTTATTATTCTTATTCGTTTTTAAGGATATGCTAACACACTTCATATTCGTCAATATTCGTAATCACATTCGTATTCATATTCTAAGATGGATAAGGATATGAGTATACATATATTCTTATCCATATCCGTCCGTTTTCATCTCTGCTTGCGGTTGAATAAATGAGTCACTGGGGATCGCAGACCAAGTGCTATCCATCCCTCACTCTTGAAAAAAAAACAAAACAAAATAAGGCTATTCAGAAAGAGTATAAAAAATCTGCATGTTTGTGCTTATTGGAACCTTTACAGTTTTCCTGGGACTGCAAGAGCTTATACCCAAATTCCCAATTACTTCAGCTTTTATAAGTATTAGAATCAGAACTTGCAAGTGAATTTGCACTGCCTTTACTGTGAGCACATTCACCGCGAGCTCACAAAATGGTTATGCACTTAGATAGGTTTGGCTCCTTGATCTTTTTTTCTCATTACTGTTTGGCTTGATCTGAAGAATGTTTTTTGCATTTTTTGATTGCAGTTACAAATAGAACATCACCTTCCAGCCGATCCAAAATACTTCGACATTGGCAACTAACAGCATGTATAGCGTGTTGCGGAGGCCACTTCTCTAAAGGATGTTGGTGCTTTCGCTTCGCGGAGACATGCTGACCGCCTCATCTTCTTCCCATGTACAATCCCATCTTCTTCCCTGTACAGGACTTTTTATGATCAATAATATGTTTATAGTCAGTCCCCTGTTATCTTTGTAAACCAGTGATGCGAAAATGTACAGCTCTCTTTTGTGCTCATATCAGCGAAGAGAATTTCATGATGAAAAGTGCGAAAGAGTGATTGCGATAAGTGCAACAGGTTAGGTCACTAAGAGCACTTATCTTGGCGAATCGGGACCTGGGTTAGTCTGGTTATAAGGTTTCATGGTTCGGTTCATATAGTAATTTTTTGGGCGGTTTGTTTAATTATCTGAAATTCGGTTCGACTGGTTGGAATTTAACTAGAATTAAGATTTGATTTTATTAAATAAATAGTACTTAGTGTGAGTTGAGCATACGAACTTTTAGGACCAATCCATTATATATATATATATATATATATATATATATATATATATATATATTAAAGCCCGTCGGCCCCATTAATTTTCCCACCCATCAATTCCCGTTTTACCCTTTCCAATTGCCCGCCTCCAACCATCATTCCAATTTTAGCCTCATCCTGCAAAGATATTAACCACGCTTCTCCCTTTCCTCGTGTCGATGCCCTCCTCCCGCCCCATCGAAAACCTACCCGTCTCACCTCCTCTCCGGCCTCCCTTACGGCCTGTTCTACGCCTCCCCCTTCGTCGCTACCATTAAGTCGCAGGAGGTGATCCTCTCTCTTCCTCCGCTCACATCATGGTCAGACCATGGGACCATGATCCACTCTCAGACGGAGGCTATGTCACCTCCTGCTCGAACTCGCTACGGAGGATCGTGGAGGGGGTGAGTTTCTACGGCTCTCCATCCTCCTCCACTCGACAACATGGGGTTGGATCTTCGACAATGAGGCAGGACTGGACACGGGTGAAGATGACCCAAGCGAACCGCTGGGAGATCGAGGAACATCACATCCTTCATCGATCATCTCAACAGGAGTCATTAGAGCTCGAATAATACTATCCCCACCAGCCGAGCACTGCATCAGATCTGGATCACCATTTGTAGCAGCTCGAGAGCATTATCCGGTGAACTCACAGCTTTCACCACATCGAGCCGTATCGACTGGTGACCACCGAACTTCAATCGAGATTTTGTAGGAGATCCGTCATCTGTAGAACGAGAGCTGAGCAAGCCATGTTTAATGGAGCTACCGATGCTATCGATAAGAATTGGAGAAGAACATGAAGCGCGTTCCCTCACTGCGAATTTTTCAGGTGACGTTCAATTAGATGATAGGAACCGATCAACAACTTGCCTCATCCCTATTATAATATCATGTGCTCTTTGGGAAGAATTTGCCCAAGTAGAAAATGATCAGAATGAGTGCCCATCGACGGCAAGGAGCGGAGGCGGAGGCGGGTAGCGTAGGTTTGCCGAGAGGGGCTGTCACGCGGGTCAACTTTTCCCGCTGCTCCATGTGTGCACTATTGCGTGCCTCTGGTTGTTCGGGTGCGTGGTCACCACCAGCACTGGTCGTCGACCGCATTGACCTCAGCGGTTGCTGGCACTGTGGCATTGTCTTAACAAAGCAGAGCTTCCAAATAGGAATTGTAGTGAATTCACTATCTTAGATCAGAAAACAATGTGAGTATGACATCTTCGATTCGACGTGCAAGTCCCCTGAAGTTCTTTTTTTATTTATTCAGCAAGTAACATTTGATTCTGTAAGCCATCCTCTCCAATATCTTGCAGAGTTACACTAGAACCTCTATAATCTTCGTAACTAAACAAGGACTCATATAATTTTAATCTATTTAACGCAGATGCCCCTGTCCATGGGTTGTGCTGTAACTGTAAGAGTTGAAAATGTAATTGTTGATCTACATGGACCTGTAATGTGATTACAAAGGTTACTGGGGTTATGGTGTAACTAGACAGGAGTTTTACGGCTCGTGACATAAAAATCAGTGACATTTGGATGAGCCAATAATCAGAAACCGAATGCATACCAAATGTAGATATCCGTTTAAGTAATTGGACGATTGTTCTATGGATCTTCGTTGACTGTGCATGCATTAATTTCCAGAAATCCGCAGTCTGGAAACCACTTTGAGGAATTTCTCCTGTCTAAGGAGTGGTGGCAGCATAATGATAGCTTACAATGACAAAATGCACGGCATAGAGGTCTTTGAGATGAAGAGTGCGAGGTGATGGAGAATTGCAAATGGGAAGGTATTACGATGTCATCGTGCCAAATTCAAATAACTAACGACTTTGAATTTGATATTCTACCGATCTGAATGGAATGAAGAAATTCATCGAGTGAAATCAAAACCCTCGATTTCATAGTGAATAATAAGTTAAACTGCTTATTTTAAACTGGATTCTGTGTTACCGGTCACGGCCTTATTCATGTCGACAAACACACCACACACACACACACCACACGCGCACCCACACACACACGCAAAACTAGCAAATTATAATCTTATGTTTTTTGATAGAAAATTATAGTCCTATCATAACTAGCTTACCCGGTCTTTTTGATAGCAAATTATACACAATTATAATTTACTTGTACCATACACATTGTTATTTAGGAGACTGACTATTCAACGCTACGATCTTAATTCGTTCCACCCGTGCAACGCACGGGTATGTATTAGTATATACTACTAAGCAACTGATCCCCAACCATGTCTTGTAACTAGTGAGTCCCGAGTATTGTTATTCTATTATGAAGCCATAACATATAGTTAAGTTATTAAATGTGTATGTTTAACCACATTTGATGTTGTATTTGCAATAATTATTATGAGTAAAATGAGGCTGCCCCTTTGAGGAGTTACCTTGGCTCCTCCTTTCATTTTTATCATTTTTTATTTTTTTTTTTGAAAAATAAATCCGTGGGTATTTATTACTATATCCTTATATTATGTCATACAAGTTTCATGCGAAACAAACTCCTATGGTCTCTATCTATACAGTTGTTTCTCAGCGTTCATAGAATTGTTGAAATCGACCATCTGGATGGAGGTGGTAAGTTTTTTAACACGAAACTGAATGACAATATATAGATATAGCTATGAAAGTTCACGGAAGTATTTTTCAAAAAAAAATAATAAAAAATAGTAAAAATGAGGGGGAGTCAAGTTAGCTACCCATGGGTAGCCTCACTTTACCCAAATTATATATGTGCAATAAGATATGTATGTATTACAACATAAACACGTATCTATATAAATATTGTGTATGTTGTGTATTTATTTGTAATTATTTTATTTAGTCTGTATGTTTTGTGTTTGTCTATATATATACTTCCAACAATCGTAACTGAAAGCATTATATATACACATTATTTTTCAAGAAAAATAGATTGGCATGCAGTTATAACACAAGTTTTTTTTAGTTTTGCTAATTATTTAATGTTTATAAATAGAATTTTGTATTTATTTTTCTTGGTTTCATTTGATTTATATTTAAATAAATGTGTAATTCACTATCTAGTTAGGTTAGCCAATTCAACTACGTTACCCCCATTGGTTCTATCTTATCCTGTTTAAAATAACAACAATATCATCTTCTAGTAAATCTTTGATTTCATGGTCCAACTCGATTCCACTTTCGACAAGGTTTTTGATTTGCTATCCAAAGTATGACAATAACAATGTTGCGAAAAGAGACCAATACATAATTTGATTTAGGGCATATTTAATGTCCAATTTTGTGGAAATCTGTAGGGACATGGGAGTCATTTTCGAGTTCGTTGGATGATGATACAACGGTTCAGATCCTCTTAATTTTTCGTGACCCATGGAAACCTGGCAGTTGGCTGCATTTTGGCCCTCGTGATCAAATGAATGCATGCAAAATTTCCTCACGAATTCGAATGACTGAAGCTTTTGTACTGACTTGTGTTAGTCAAAATTTCCTCACGAATTCGAATGACTGAAGCTTTTGTACTGACTTGTGTTAGTTGTAAGAAAAACATTCTACTTGATAATGCAACATTTCTTTATGACATTTACAGATTCTTCTTATGAAAATTTGAGAACACATGATCGAAAGAAGGTTGAGGCAAATTCTCAAAGTAAAAGAAAATCAATTCGTATTCATGTCAAGTCGCTCAACTATTGAAGTCATCCACTTGCTGCGAAGAACAACAGAGATTAATAGGGCTAAAAGGAAACCTTCATATGATTTTCATTGATTTGGAGAAAACGTATGATTCTATCTCACGGGAGGCATTGTGGAGAGTTTTGGAGAAGAGAGAAGTACATGTCCTATACATTAACCTCATAAGGATATGCATGATAGGGTTTCATCTTGTGTAAGGATCCAGGCTCTGAAGATTGTCTATTTTGACATCAACATCGGTCTGCATCAAGGTTCAGCCTTGAGTCCATTCCATTTTACTAAGATTATGAACGAGCTAACTAGTCACATTCAGGATGAGATAACTGGGTGTATGTTATTTGATGATAACATTGTCTTGATTGATGAGACTAAAGATGGAGTAAATGAGAGGTTTGAGGTTTGGAGAGGTGCATTATAGACTAAAGGATGTCGTATAAGTAGGACTGAGACTGAATATATGGAGTGCACTTTTGATGGAAGCAATATTCAAGGAATCATGGTGAAGACTGGTGATGATAACATTCAGAAGAAATATTTCTTTAGATACTTGTGATATATTTTGTAAAATAATGGGGAAATTGATGAAGATGTTACTCATAGAATAAATGCAGGTTGTCTAAAGTGGAGAGGAGCCTTTGCTGTTGTATGTGATAAGAAAATTCCTATGAAAATTAAAGGAAAGTTTTACAAGACAATCGTGAGACCTGCTATGCTCTATATATCTGAATGTTGGCATGTGAACTATAGACATGTGCAGAGAATTTCATTGCAGAAATGGAAAATGCTAAGGTAGATGTGTGGACATACACACAAAGATCAGATTCAGAATGATAGAATCAAAAGGAAAGTGGGTGTAGCTCTGATCGAGGATAAGTTGCGAGAAAATCACATAAGGTGGTTTGAGGATGTGTGACACACCAGTTAAGAGACGCGAGTGTTGGAGTGCTGAACTAGCTAAGAGAGGGAGATGAAGGCCCAAAAAGTGTTGGAATGAGACTATCCAAAGGGTTCTTAGTTTTTTGGATCAAAATCCGAGAATGACCCAAGATAGATCTGAATGGAGACAAAGAATCCATGTACCCGACCATACTTAATGTAGGAAAAAGCTTTGTTGTTGTATTTCTAGATGCTCCCATGCCAACTATTTTGAAGTAGCATATTGATGACCTTGGTGGTAAGACAATATGCACAAAACTCTGTTGGTTATCTACAAATCCTCGCTTTTGTTGCCACAAATATGGACAGTCAAGCTAAGTTATTTATTATATTTGACACAAAGATGATACAAAAGTTTATTATCTAGCGAGTGATTTAGAAGAGAATTTACAAAAAAATGTATCCACTATAATCCCCGCACCTCCGTCTCACCTTTGGCCTAGTATCGAACCTTTGTCACGAGCTCTGATCATCCCTCCTTTTGCTTGCATCCCCTACTTCTCTTCCCCCGTCGACATCTTTTTCTAAGACAAGATTACCCAGAGAATTTCTAGATGAGATTGACCTCATTTACACTCAATGCTTAGTCAACTATACGAGCCTACTTCCTAGACTTCCCTCTTCGAAAGCCTTCGGACCACAACACATTGTCTTTGTTAGACTATCTTGTTACCTCTTTCATACTCTCTTTGAGAAGCCATGACACTCGTGTGATTCCTGCATGTCCCTTATCTGATCTCAAGAGGGAACTCAATCCTATGGGTATGTTTGATTAGAAGGTTATTGATGAATCAACGTTTCATCGTCTTTATTCTATCGTTTTGGCTTTAAAAATCCTAGTAAATGCATGTAAATAGGCTTAATTTAGGCTTTTTATCATCCATACATCATTGTGTAAATAGTGTATAAAATACGATTTTTAAAGCTAAAATTATAGAATAAAGAAAAGAAAAGAAAAAATAAAATATTGAAAATATTTTATGACCCAAAATCCCGAGACCTAGGCATCTCGAGGACTAGGTCAACAAGGAATAAAGTAGGGGGAGATAATGGCCAAAATACAATAAAAAGACCCTTTTATTTAATTCATTCTTTATTCATTTTGGGACCTATTTTTAGTTCCACTTTTTATACTTCAAATAAAGAAACTTTGAACATGAAAGTTGTAGATAATTTAATATAGAAAAATACAAAATTGATTTCATACAAAAATAATGTACAGATAAAAAGTTATGATTTGGATAAGATTCTAAAATCCTAACTTCCCAGACTTGTATCTCTCAAATAAAAACTCGAAACATATCAAAATCATCTTTAATTGTACATAACTTTTAATAATATATTTAATGAAGATGGTTTCGCATTTTTCGGAGCTACGGTTTGAAAGTTAAGTTTTAGACCCCACTTGTATACTTATATCGATTAAAATATTAATTTTATTATTCATTCTTTTTATACTTTTATATTTTTATAGTTTTGTAAATATTATTTATAATATATGCGTATATGGAAACATGAATAAAAATACAAAGAAAACATAAAAATAAAATACTTGTAAAAATATACAGATGAAATATCTATACATATATCAGTGTAAATAATTCTTCTATTTATTTAACCGTATAAATCACTTCAGAAAAATAAAATAAAAATATATTTAAGTTTTTAAAAATAAGTTATAAATTTAAAATAATAAACAATATAAATAAAATAAAATATATAAAAATAAAGTATTAAAATACATAGATGAATATACTTGTATATAAGCTATAAAAGGAAACTTGCAATTTCTAATCTCGAAAAAATAAATAAAAATCATAATAAAATACTTTATAAAATAATAATATTTTTAAATGATTTTATTATTTTTAATCAATTTAATAAATCTTTTTGCCAACGAATTTTCTGGTTGATCCACGTGGACCAACCAGAATCCTTCGATGGTTGACCTCGGTCAACTCTTTGACCGAGGTCTGGCTCCTGTCAGACTGTGATTTTTTGACGTCTTCTCCCATTTTTGGAGAACGCATCTTTCACCATCTCATGTTGAAGTCTTCTTGACTTGTGTTCACCATGCATCGAGGATTCACACCTATGGTTCTGCTCGATCTTTGCATCGCTAGCGTGCTCCAGATCCCTTGTTCTTTTCGCCACTCCGTCAACTCCTTCAAAATGACCCCCCGACCTTCCTTCACTCCTTGATCGCTCTTCCACCCTCAAACCCGGTTCTTAGACAGCCAAGGATCTTCCTAGTGATAGCAGGAATCGACCCCCGCCTTCGGAGGCCGTCGTGGGTGTTGAATCTAGGCGCATCCACTCACCGGAGATCTCGCCGGAGCCATCCTCCAGCGCCACCTTGGTGAGGTCTTTTCTTCCTTGTTCTGTACTCTCACTGGCCGTTAGAGTAGCTGTAGATTTTTTTCGCGTTCCCCCTTCATCATCTCTCGCTCAATCATCGGGAAAACCTTCGGATTTTGCGTCTAGTCGTGCGTCGAGTTTAGCCGGCCGACGACGAACACCCCATGTCACCCATCGCTTCGTCTTGCCCTTTGGACGGTCGCGACAGCTTGCCCGTGACCCTTGTAACTCTTCCTTGCAGGTACAAAGGACACCGCATCGACTGTAGCAATTTTTGGCGCTCGCTGGAGACCCTTCAGCCCCATAGCTCTGCCACCTGCGTGCGAGCGCGCCTGACCACCTCGTCCCCTTCGGTTGCTTCCAGCATCTAGAGGGACCCTGCAGGAACGCCCAGGATCTTTTTGCAGCTTCATCGAGCGACGGATGAGGACGATCGGCGCTGGGGAAGCTTGCACCTCACGAGTTCTTCCTAGTTCGTCGAAGGGCTCCCCCGTCCGTTGGATCAAGAACAGACTCCCAGATCTTCCAGTCGACGTCCGATCTGCTTCGCCTACACCGTTGATCGTCGCCCTATCATCTAATCGCAGTCGTTCGATCGCGAAGGGGTATCGTCTTAGGAGAGTCAGACACGTGGCAAAGTCATTCACATCAGTTGTCGGATCCTTGGGAGAGGGTATTTTGTGCGATTTCCCTTGCCATTTTTTGTAATATTTATTTAGCGTATAAACTTCCATTTGTAGTTAATTAGTTTTTGTATAATTTGCGACAAAACCCCTGAACTTTCTCGATTGGCACTAAGGCCCCTGGCCACGTCACCCCATGTGACGAGTCACGTGGGTGGACATTTTGCAGCTGGGCCCTTGGTGTTTTTATTGTTGTTGTCCAGTACGCAAATTTTTACCTGTAGTGCATGTAAGCACGTGGATCTTTTGAGAATTTCATATTCATTCCTGCCTGGCGCGCGTGCTTACGCACGTAAGTTCTGGGTTTTTTTTGCAGGAAAGTCTCCGTGGCTTTGGATATTTATATCTAGTCTAGAAAAGTTCTTATTTCGTTATATATTTTGTAGAAAATTGCACTTTGGCCCTACTACTTTTGCATATTTACAGAATCACCCCTGACAATAGAATAGTTTCTCTTTGTGATTTCTAATTACTTCATGCATCTATAAGACCCTAAAAATCCAAAAAGAAAATCTATATTTATATACTAATCTATATAATATATTTATACTTATATATACTGGTATTAATCCTATTATTATTATTATTATTATTTATAAATAAAAAATAGAAATTGCAAAATTTAAACATAAAAAAATATAAAATCAAAAATTCAAAAAAAAGTAAAATAATTAAAACCCACAAAAAATCTAAAAATCCTAGAAATACCCCAAATTATTTATTGACTTTCTTTTCTAATTTTTGATTATCTATCCTCAGTTGTTTCCTATGTTCGACCCCTATTATGCTTGTCCATTGTATATCTTTTTGTAGGGTATAATAAATTTTGATTCACACTTGCTTGGCTTGATTTATACATTGTGTGGGTTGATTGTTGATTAAACACGATTGTTAAGAGGTTATCATAGAGACAAAGTCCTCGACTTGTGAGGCTCATTTAAGACCACTCGATTTTTGTGTTTATCACCCGCCCCTACCATCGCTCCTACTTTCATGGACGCCTAATGACAACCATTCATATATAAACCATCCCAACGATTCTATCTAGGTCGCTGGAAATATCAAATATTATTCATCTTTAGGACGTAATCATCAAGGATGGTCATACGCTCTACCACCTCTACTGTTTATATCAGTGGGTGGTGCAACGATGGTTATGCATAGGGGTGCATGCGAGTGGTGCATGGTTGTTCAGCGGTAGTAGACCACGATAGAGCTGATGCATAGTTGGAGATTTTTTTTTTTAATTTACCCATTTTTTAACGTGGTTTTTTTCACGACACAGTGCATGACACGTTAAAAAATCTTGTGACGTGGCGTACAGCTCCTGGGTCATCCCATGTGATAACTTCAACTGTCGCGCAAGACAATTTATATGTTTGCACCCGTACCCTGAAAATAACCTTAAATCATAATAGCAATTGTTCCATACGGATTGTGATGCGATGGCAACAATGTTGAGAGCGAAAGTCCTCGTTATTTGGTGTACTGCTGCCATCGGGCTCGTCGTGGCGATAACGTTGTTTGTAAATTTAGGGAATATATTTAAATGCTAACAAGGTCCACATTGATCGTGACTATTGGTACAAATAACATGATGTGTGATATATACCTTTAGGGCCTCTTTGGTAGCCACGGTACCTCGGGTACTCTGGCATACCCCTGGCTCAAACCTTGTATTCCTGGGTTGAGATTACTTGTATTGATCATACAATTTCTTTGGTATAATGATTTTTAACCTTGTTCAAATACACTTACTAACATAAAAAACATATTATAATCATTAAAAAAGTTAATATAACGCACAATCAATGTCACATCACATGATTCACATCACAATTATCATTCCAACCAATCCAACCTCCCAAACAGCTATTATTCACATGAGGATACCCCAACCCAACCCAGTAACCAAACAGGGCCTTATATTCATATTTCTGAGGAGTACAACCCCTGAGGGAGAAAACTCTCTTTGCCAGCACTACACAAAATCATCCTAATTAACCTATTTCGATTTATATTAAAGATAAACATCGTGATAACCAATCTTCACGTTCATGTCAATGTCAAGATTCATCTCAGCCTAATTTCTTTATTTTGGACATATACACAATCTCGGCGTTTGAACATTGATTGACATAGGTGCCGCACCTGACTGGATCAGTTTAATTCCCACGGATCACTACGTTACGTTGACATTTGACCAGTTAACATCGACACTTATTTACATCACTCGGAGAAGGCTAATGTTGTGGGGGCATTTTGATAGAGATATAAGGTTGGATAGCTACATCAACACACATATACTATGTATAGATGACATGCTAGTGCTTATTCATAGGGCGATTCCGATCCATATGTAATACTAAAATTTGTTACATTGACATAAAATTAGACGGACAACATCCCACTAATGGTCTGGTGGTAGAAACAATGGCTCCAACTTAAAAAGAATCACGATTCGAAAACCCTCAACCCCTCCTTCTACCTGTAAAAAAACAACATGATTATCTTTCAATGTTGGAATTCTTTTGAATTATGACTAACTATGTATGCTATTATATGAGGAGCTAAAGTGGGTCAGAACTGACATAAGAGATGCATAACTCTTGCATGAATGTTCATTCTAGAAATATAAAGGTCTATAGAGACATAAAGTAGACTTGCCTAGTGGATCGCATGAACGTAGAGATGGAACAATTCGTGTACTAGTGTCTTGCGTGTCAACTGTCGGGGATAAACACATGTTTCATAGGATCGTTGAGGTCGCTTTCCATCCCTAGGTGGAAGTAGGGGAACATTGGGATGGATTTTATTGTTGGATCACTCAAGACATCAGGAGACTATGATTGCATCTAGGTCATGATAGATTACATCCTTCATTGATAAATATAAATAGAGGGATTACATCGAAATAGGAGACAAGCGGGCAACAAGTTGCGTCGCTAGTCCTTTACCTTGCTAGTGATGTAAAAATAATCCAAAAAAAACCCAAGTCAGAAGTTCGAATTTCAACTTTTTGGCCCTTTTTACAATTATCTTGTAAATCTTGAAACTTAAACTTTTTGTTATAATTGCTATTGACTTATTTTCGCACCTTTTACAAAAATATACACATAAAATATAAAAATAAACCAAAAACACCAACTTCCACAAATATCATTAAAAACCAAACTCTGATTTTTTTATGGCTACATCAAAAGCTTTACATCCCAAGCATAGGAACTTCACTTTCACTCTACTCACTTTTAATTTCATATCTAAAAATATCTAAATTCTATGAAGTTGAGAAGAGTTTGTACGTGAATGGATTTTGGTTCTACTATATATGCATTAAATCCCTTTTTCTAACCTCTATAAATTTTATAAGATACATATCATACTGTTTTTATTTAGTTTTAATTTTTAATAATCCTCTTGATATCCTATTTTAATATAAAAATATAAAACAAAATAAAATAACAAAACTATATATACAAAAATAAGAATGTTGTGTACAAAATTTAAAAAGCATTTCCATATTTTTAAAACAGTTTAAATATATATAATAAAATATTTAAGATACATAATATCAACAAGAAGGCAAAAACAATTGAAAAATCCTAAAATCAAGTATATTATAACTAGTATTAAATTCATATCCTCTACACTAAGTCGATTATGTAGAAATAGCATTCTACAATGTTTTAGATTTAAAAAAGCTAAACAACTTTTTTATTCATGGTCATCTAGTGTTTATTTTGCATTTTACAACATTGTGGGAATTTTTGAAATTTTAAGGCTCACCATGTGTCATGCCTTGTGATTCTTAGGCTCCTCTATGCGAGGCTAAGAGGCTAAATTCAACCTCGATTTCCTCCGTATCTATCGCACCTTAGGTAACCCTCCAATTTCCATTTGATAAGACTTTTGGTCCAAGCTTAACCTCTCATCAACCATAATTTCCATGAGGCTAATGCAAGTCATTGTCGGAGCCGCCATCTCCTCTCTTGCAAACCTAAGCTTGACCCAGCTTTGGATATCGTCCTTCAAGTGACACGAGGTCGAGGTTGACATGGAGCACCAACGAGATGAGGCAGAGCGAGAAAGAGGAGGTCCAAGCCATTGTATCGTGGTTTGTAACCCATCCATTAGGAGGTTGAGCTTCTGGTACTCGGGCCGAACGAGAGGCGAAGATCAGAGCTGATTCCCGATGCCAACATAGGTCCACTCCCTTCTATTTCTTCCTCAAAGTTTTAGTTCATTAAATTGACTTTCATTCACCTTGATTTCAGTTCCATCATTTGTAACGAGGTCGAGTAATTCAAAATGTTTCGATCTTACCCATTCTAACCAGCTTCATTTCTGTAATGAAATACGGCCAACACCGGTCTTCTTCATCCTCGTGAGGTAGAGGACAACCTCCTCTTCCATTTACACCCCCTGTTTAAGAAGTTTCACTCTTTAGCCACTTCATCATTAATTTTGCACGGAGCACCACCGATCGTTCATGATTTGGCTCTTTATGTACCCCATTCCAATGCTATTCAATTTAATTTTACATGAACAAGACGCTTCTGAGTTTGGCAAATTTTTTGTTGTTATGGATTTTAGTTGGTTGGATTAAGTTTTTAAAAATCGGATCGGACATTTAACGGTCAATTTTCGGTTTGATTAATCGGGTCGGACCGTCGATCTAAATCAGTCGGATCGGTGATGATGTCAGTATGACATCATCATTCCTGCCGACTCAGAAAAAATAGATCATGCTTAATTTACTAGTCCGACCGGTTGAAACGGTATTTTGAACCGGTAAAACGTGATGCATATATGTAAATATGTATTTATATAAGGTTAAAGGAGGCTACACCCTGGGTGTAACCAATTGGCTACTCCCACCCCCATTTCCCTTTATTTTTTTATTTTTTTGGAATATATATATATATATATATTCATCACTATATCCTCCTAACACGTCATTCCAATTTCGTCGACTCCTATGCTCTCCATCTGAATGTGGTCATTTTCAACAACCCGTTAAAATTTGGCAGTCTTGATAGAAGAGATAGAAGTCTTGAATCAAGTCGAATTTTTAATGACACTTTGACGACGTCAAATACGTTTCATTTCAAAAAAATAAAAAAATAGGGGAAAAGGGGTGGGAACATATAAGTTAGCTACACCCAGGAAGCATACTCTCTTTTCTCATTTATATATCAATGAAATAATCATTTTAAATATCAAATATTTCAATAGAATAACAAAATTGTCTATTTCGAGTAAAACTCACAAAAGGTAGTCACAATTTCTAGCATTATACATGAATATAATATTGTAACAATTTATTTATAGTTGCTTCTAGAAAATTACTCTAAGAAAGTAGTGGTACAAGTTATATTCCAAAAAAAAGAGGGGCATAACTGAAATTGCAGAAGTTAAGAAAGGCACAAGTGATAAAAACCCTATCATTTCATTATTTAAACCTTTATTTTTTAAAATATACTAAACCATCAAAACTTGGTCAATCTGGATCAACCCAGTCCAACCATCCGGTCAACACGTGATCGAACCCGATTTTTTATTTCTTTTTTTCTAAAATTAATTACATAAAATAGGACGAACCGATCGGATCGGGGCCAGATCCCGATCCAACCGATCATACCGATCGATCCGGTCCAATTTTTTAAACTATAGGTTGGATAATGCGACACATGGAGGTTCGTCCTCATCTCCAAGCTCCTATAAGCATCGACAATCCCAGATTACTTATTCGAACAGCGAGTCGAGGAATCCAACGAGCCATCGCATACCATTTTCGGAGGAGCATAGAGATTGGGAGGCAGCGGTGGAGCTATTATTTATGCCCAACTGACTTGAGATTCGCTGGAGAATCGCCTTCCTCCACCAATTCCATCGGAGAGCCCCCTACATGCCACGTGTTTTAACGTCAGCATCAATCGGCGACACGGTTATCAATTGCGGAAGATACCTGCACTTGTCAACGATTGGCCTAAGGCCCTGATTGATTGGAGAATAGGCCCAGAAATAAGGGGTCAATTTTCCTTCCGACACGGTTTTCAGTGGTACGAATATTCTTTATTATTATATTTTATTTCACTCTTATTCTTATCTTTATCCTACCTTACCTACCTTTATTTCACCTTATTCTCCTTATTCCTATCCTCCAACCGAACAAAGAATAGACCCTTATTCTCCTTATTCTACATCCTTATTCTTGCTTATTCCCGAACCGAACGCACCTTAAGTAATCCCTTGGATGTGTGACAAAAGTAAAATTAACTTTTCATTATTTACATTTATCGGACTATTTTGTATTAAAAACTAGACTTTTTTATGCATTACATTCCCTTTTTCCTGTATTATGTCATTTCTTTCTCAACTTATTCTTGAGTCATTTAATTATGGTAAGCTCGTACTAAATAGCATGATTTTATTTGTTTATTTCATAATTTTTAACCTTATTCTTGAGTCATTTAATTATGGTAAGCTTGGACTAAATAGCATGATTTTATTTGTTTACTTCATAATTTTTAACATTATCTTGATTTATTATAGTTAATTTTGTGAAATTTGAATTATTTTTTTGTCAAAGATCATTTTTGGCTTATTTTCCTGGAATTAGGTTTAGATAGTATTTTGGCTTATTCTTCGCCAGGTGAGAAACACAATTGCATTTCACATTTTTGAGATATTGCTACGAGTTCACCATAAAATTATTTTAAGTTTTTTTCCTTTAAAATTCACTCAAAATAAAAATCACAAATTTTCAAATGGAAAAATATATAGTGTTCCATTATTTCTATAGTATTTTACAAAAATATTGGTTGGGATTTTCTGAAAAATAAAAACATTAAAAAGAGTAAACTCTCTTTAGAAAACAATTAAAAATCCATCTTTTGTCTACGTAAAAAATATTCAAGAATTGTACATCTATTATGTGAGTTCAAGTCCTCCGAAGGACTGAAAAAACAATGTCCTCTTCTTCAAAACAAAATAACATTGAAAACTTTATAAAATTCATATAAGAATCAATATCTTTCAGAGTATCAAATACAACAGCAACTTTTGTCTTCCCCTGATCGTTATCTATTTATAAAAACTATCCTTGTAGTTTTTCGTAGCTTTAACTATTTGTTTACTTTTTTTCACTCTGGCTAATTTACTTCAAATATATTCCCTTTCACCTATTTTAAAGAAATCTCCTGAGAATCCTAACAATATAAAATATCTTTCAAAACACCTTTTCAAAAGGCTAAAATATTTTATTGTAGGCCTTTATAAATTTTTTATTACTCTTATATTATTTTAAAACCCATACAAACAAGTAAAATTCAAATCCCTTTAATAAAAAATAAAAATCTTTTCAAAAATCGTCTTTAAATAAAATGAAATTTTAGAATATAAATTGAAAACTAAAATTGTAAAAAAATCAAAATATAAAAAAATAAAAATAATTATAATATAACTACAAAACCCATAAAAGCCTATAAACACCAAAAATGACCAGGATTCATATTTCACTTTTGCATATATATATATATATATATATATATATATATATGGGTTAAATGGGGCTGCCCCCTGGGGGGAGCTAACTTAGCTCCCCCCGCCCCATTTCACTCCGTTTTTTTATTTTTTTTTGAAATTTTCTTCCGTGGAATTTCATCACTATATCCCTATATTATGTCATTAAAATTTCGTGCGAAACAGAGACTCCTACGACCTCCATCCAGACAGTCATTTTTTAACGGTAACAGGATTTTTTTAATCGACCACATCCGGATGGAGGTCGTAGGAGTCTTTGTTTCGCATGAAATTTAAATGACATAATGTAGGGATTTAATAATGAATTTACACGATTTTAGATTTCAAAAAAAATAAAAAATATGTGAAAAAAGGGGTGGGGGAGCTAAGTTAGCTCCCCTAGGGGGCATACACATTTTTCCATATATATATAGACTCACACACCTAAGTTGTTTTTTTAGCCTAGACATCAAGTAGATTGTTGCCCAATGAAAATAAATATCCACTTGCACTGACATTGCACATCTTTTGTTTTGACTATTTGGGTTTTCTAAGGTACTACAACAAGAGACACTTGGATAGCATACGACTTTCACAATGAATTTCATGAATTAAAAAATGTTTCTACAAATAGTATTCATTGTTACATTAATATAGCAACGATACCTCCAACTAATCATTTGTTGCTATATACATGGTTTAAAAAACCAAACCAGACTGGCCGGTCAGACAGGTTGGATCGGTAAGCGGCTTCGACACGGTCGGTTCGACCGATTTTGTTTAACTAATTTAAAAAAATAAAAAATAGAAAATCGGGTCGGAATGGTGGTCAGACCGGATCGATCCGAATGGTCGGACCGGGTTGACCTCGATTGACCCAATTTTGATGGTTTGATAAATTTTCAAAAACAAAGGTTAAATAATGAAATAATAGGATTTTTATCACTTGTACCCTTCTTAACTTCTACGATATAAGTTATGCCCCTATCTTTTTTAGAATATACGTTCTACCAATACTTTTTTAGAGTAATTTTATAGAAGCAACTATAAATAAATGATTACAATATTATATTCATATATAATTCTAGAAAATGTGACTGACTTTTAAAGTTTTACTCGAAATAGACGAGCATATTATTCTATTGAAAGATTGGGCATTTTAAACGATTATTTCATTGATATATAAATACATACTTATATATATATATGTATCCGGTTTTATCGGTTCAAAAATCGATTCGACCGGTCTGACCATTAAATTAAGCCTGGTCCGATTTTTTCCGAATCGATAGGAATGGTGATGTCATGTTAACATCATCACCGGTCCGACCGGTTCGAACCAACGATCCGACCAGTTTGGACCAAACCGAAGACAAACCGATTCAATGTCTGATCTGACTTTTAAAACCTTGGCTATATATGTTCTATTGCAGTCATATAGTTCAAAATAATTTTCCTAACCTATGTTTGATGGCCGTTGTTGCATGATAAAATATTAATTAGTCGAGGCTGCCATCTCGGCATCTCCCTTACAAATGATTTCTTTTGATTTAACGATGAAGAATCAGCTAAACATCAAGTCATTAATCATCTATAAGTTACTCCTTTAGCCTTTCCCCACCTACTTGATGCCATTGAGCATTTTTGACATTATGAAAATGTGAATCCTTGATTTATAGAAGTCTTGAGAAATTTGAACATTACGGTCTTTTAATAAAGATGGAATTCTATCCTATTACTTCTGCAAATATAGCCTAGGACAATTGTAGAAAGAAAATGAACATCTGTCTACTCAGGAGGCCATAGGGCACTCTTATATATGGAGGAGAAACTCTACAAGACAAATAATCAAAGAACAAAATAGAAAGGAAAGAAATAAGAAATACATAAATATGAATTACTAGATCTCACGCCAACAAAGAATTTCATATTCATTACCATATTTTACATAGTAAAATATAAATATAATTTTTACACGAGGTTTGATTCTTTAAATTCCTAACAAATATTGTATTTGTTGCTATGTTACTATCAAAGAATAATATAAAATGATTCCATCTGATCTTTTCTAAAATTAGCAATGATCACTGTATAGTTTCAACTAAAAGGCTAGTGAATAATTGTCATTATATAATACTTTTATAACAAATACGTCATCCGTGTAAATTACAAGAATATATATAATTTTACAATAAATAATATTCGTTGTTAAATATTTAATTGTACAATGAATAATATAAATCATTACATGTTTAACATCCGAAGATAGAACAACAATTCTTCAAAGGGGTTGATGGGTACCCCCAGCCAACATGGCTGCCCCGCCCCATTTTTGAGCAATTTTTTTATTTTTTTGAAAAATATCGTCATGTATATTCATCCCTATATCCCTCGTATATGCAATTCGAATTTCATCAGAAACAGAGACTCCTACGACCTCCATCCAGACATGGTCGATTTAAAAAATCTTGCGACCGTTAAAAAAATGACGTCTGGAGGAGTCTCTGTTTCTGACGAAATTCGAATGACATTTGCGGAAAATGAAGTGGGGGCAGCCATGTTGTCTAGGGAGCAGCCTCATTTTTCCCTTCTTCAAATTATTCATTATTACAGGCCACTTTTGTGGAAAAAATATGCAATATGATTTCGACAATTCTTACATTATTTCTGATCTTAATAGTTATGGGTCGTTCTCCTAATTTATTTGCAAAATCTTTCTGGCAGACTCATTCTCTCTCCTCGGATTAATTAACTAATTTAGGTTTAATTTTGCTAAATATTTATAAACATTAGTATTGGCAAATAAGAGAAACAATCGAACGGGCGAGATGTGACGTATGAGGGGATCCCATGTGATGAGAGGACGAGGAACTTTCGCTCATTCAATATCCCGCTACCAGAACAGCGTGGCGCGAAACAAATTAACCTAATCAAATCCCACGTCTACGTGATTGCAACGACTCCTCCCAAGCCCTATTTATAGAGCTCCCCATCCCGCTACTTCCGCCTCCCATCTCTCCCCTTCTCCCATCTTTAGCAGCGGGTGATGGCGGCCTCTTCACTCGACAGTCGAAGGCCGAACCAAGATCATCACACCATGCCCACAACGGAAGCGGCAGCGGAGTTCGCCCTCAGGATACTCGCTTTCGCTGCCGCGGCAGCGGCGGCGTTGCTCATCGGCCTCACGCGGCAGTCCAGCGACTTCGGCGGCTTCCAACTCCACGCGAGTTACAAATCTTCCCCGGCGTTCAAGTTCGTATACATCATCCTGTGATCTTGTTCTTTAATTTGAAGATGACGGTGTTATGTTCGTTCTAGGTATTTTCTGGGTGGGAATGCCGCTGTGGGTGCGTACTGCCTGCTGTCCCTCCCCTCCGTCTTCCTCGCGGCGAAGGGTCTCCTCGTGCATGTGTTGGATCTGGTGAGTTCACTTCGTTAGCCTTTTAGGGTTGCTCTGGATCTACTCGTATTAACTAAATATCGGAATAATACCTATACGTATACGGTATACGCACGAAAGGGCGAGATAGATGGGTGGGGGTATTCAATACCATTTTTCCTATAATAAGGGATACACGAGAAAAGGAAACGAATCCAAATACCATCAATCTCTTTCTTGCAGAGTGTCTAACAGTGATCGTTGCAATGCACAGGCTCACAGTTTTTCTATGATATTACATCGTAAATTATACTTTTTTGGGGATCAGACTACTGCTATGCCAGAACTGGGACGATTGGAGATCGTATTTAGGGTTAACTTTTTGTGAGAATGTTGTTGCATTTGGTAAGTGAGATGTGTTTTTGCTTGCTTTGATCTGTTTGCAGTTGATGATATCGTTGGCGATATCAGCGGCGACGGCGGGGACAGCTGTGGGGTACATTGCGAAGAAGGGGAACAGCGCCATCGGGTGGCCACAGGTGTGCGATTACTTCGAGAGGTTCTGCAACAATGTGGAAATCGCCTTCGCGTGCTCGTACCTAGGCTTCGTGCTGCTGCTCATCGCATGCACCCTGTCGTTCGCGCGCCGCAGTAGGATCTCTAGCGACACGGCCTGAGTCTATGAAGAAATTAGCATATGATGTTATTATTCTCGATCTCCTTTAATGATAGTTCTATGATTATATAGTATGTTGAAGATTATTGTATGGTGACTTAGATCCAGATTGTTGTATTTGTTGATCCTTTTTATTCATACTGAATGATTTACGATTATCTTCGTGCTGTAATTCTCTTGCTGGTTTGTGATTTGAAGGTGTTTATTGTTCAGGAATGTGTGTTTAAGATGAATGGTTGAGTGTTGTTGAAGAAGTTGATGAAGCTGAGATAATTGTTCGATTATGGTCGATGATTATTGAAGCGTAAGTGGTTGCTAAAGGTAAAAAGATGACTAATTATGACCATTAATTGTGTTAAAAGGATATGCGCGGTACAGTACTTTGATCTTAATTAGAAGATCACAATTCTATGTTTTCTGTAATTTTCTTATGCTTCTTTTTTTTTTGAAATCAAACCAGAGATTGAATTGACTAACCACATTAACATCATATTTGATGCTATGCCTTTTAAGAGCATGTTTGCTGACTTTCTTCAAGCTCCTCTCTTTTGTTAATGCTTACATAAGATTGCCTTCAACAGTAGTGATAGAATGTTTACATTGAAGTTTCCCTATGTCTTTCAGACGATCAAGAGCATATTTCTGTGAATCAACCAAATACCATCTTTAGTTATTTTTAACTGTTCAATGGAGTTTTTATGCAATGGTTACCAACTTGTTCTCGATGAAAGTTATTTATCCTCCAATTATGACATCTTGAACGACACATTTTTTTAATGTTCTTCCCACCAAACAACTTCTTTCTTGATTGATATTTCTTAGGTTGCTTCCAAGGACGATCTTCATTAAAGTGTGCCAATTTCAATTGTGTGCCATCGTATCATAGGAGGATATATTTAGACCCTACGTAACAGTAAATTAGGAACAAAATCTTCTTTAAGGAAAGTACTTAATAGGCACTTTGATGATTCCTATGTTTATTTCTATTTGATAGTCGTTTATGCTCTTTCATATGGTTTTTATTCTTGCACTTTTGGATCTTGCTTTTTACCATATCTTGATTGTTTTATGGTCTACGTAAATTAGATTTAAATTATTATGTGGCTGATCGTGCTTAATTTAGTTAAATATAAATTTGATAAACCATATAAATATAAGATTATAGCATATGTGATGATTTTGATGTCAACAATCTTAGAGAAGATTTGTAGAATGATTTTCTTATAAATACATGATTAAAAGGAGCGGTTTCTCTATATGCTTAGTGACAAAAGAAAGCATATATTGTTAGAGAGTGGACCTTCTGCAGTTTGGAAGCTGATGTTTGACACTAGCAATCTCTAGTGTTAAAGTGTAATCAAGAGGGCGAGCTAGCTTTAGTTAAAGCAACATGGTAGTCGAAAGGATTAAACCGATTGAAATCATGACTAAAGGAGATCGATCTAGTCAATGTTTTTACTCAGTTGGATTTTATTGTAAAAATGCATATGTCCTTTGTGATTGCTTGATTGAATTTCTAGCCGGATCTGTGGGCTTATCGTTGGTGTATGGACGACTTCAGCAATCTGATTGGATGCCCTTGGTGAAGCGAATGGAACGAAAACTTGCCGGCTGGCGTGCCTCTTGCCTTTCAAAGGGGGTTTCTGGTCCTTTTGAAGGCAATCTTATATATCTGTCATCCCAATCTTCTTCATGTCATCTAGGCTCCTTCCGGTGGGGATTCGCAAACGTTTGGAGTCTTTGATGTGTCGCTTCTTATGGGCTGGAATTGGAGATTCCAAGGGAGTACCCCTGGTTGCATGGAAGGATGTGGTTCTTTCAGAGGACGATGGTGGGCTAGGTGTTCTAGATCTTGAAGCGATGAATAGGGCTCTTCTAGCAAAATGGGTGGTCCGTATTTGGGGCAGTGGCTCTGACCTCCTCTGCTCTTTGTTGCGAAAAATCTATGGGGTTTCAAGTGCCCTCTCCTAGAGATCTAACCATGTGTCGATGCCCTCTAATTTTTGGAGGGGATCTGCTCCATCCTTCCTTGGATTTCCTCATCGATGCGCCCATGTCTGGGTAATGGCGATGCTTTTCTTTTTTGGACAGATGATTGGTCAGGCCTCGGGACTCTTTGTGACCTTTTTCTGAGGTTGTTTGGGGTGGCTCAAAATCGAAGACTACGGGTGTGCGAGGCTTGGATTGGGAATACTTGGTCACCTCCTTTCCGTTCAGAGTTATCGAATGAGAATATTTCATATTTGCAATGTTTGAGAGAAATGATCTCTCATGTGAAAATTCCATCTGATGGGTGTGACCATTGGGCCTGGTCAGATGGTCAATTCCTGGTTAAAGCTTATAAATTAAGTTCTATGCACATCCTTTGTTTTTGATCCAAGGATTGCTATACCAACTTTGGGACATATTTGGAGATGGAGGATCCCGCGACGAGTCAAAATCTTCATGTGATTGATGGGGAAAGACATGTTGATGACTAGTGTTAGGAGAGCTAGGTTATTCTATGGTTCTGATGTACTGTGGAGGATATTGACCATATTTTCTTTACTTGTCCAATGTCAAAAGAAGTTTGGAGGGAGTTAACTCTCAGGGGAGTCGCAACGGAGAATGTTCATTCTTTCTAGAATTCAGTTGAGATGTTGGGAAATGAACAAGCATCTGTAAGGGTTCTGATGGTTGCAACACTCTGGGCGATATGGCTCGCGAGGAATGGGGTATTATTTAGGAGAGAGAGATTTTATGTGGATAATGTTGTACATCATGTCAAAATCCTTCGAGATTCTTGGTCTTTGTATTTATGACCTTTAAACAGTGAATATAAAGTTTTTTTTGGGTGCTTGCCCCTACGGCTTTGCACCCTTTTTCCTTTAAAAAATGACTATGCAAATCAATCTGAAATCACACAACCCATCTCTGTAACCAAACATGCCCTAAAAGTTAAGCCATTTTAAGCTTGTAAATGGGAATCTAATTAAAGTTCCATTACATTATATTTAATCACTTTTGAGCAAAGCATACTTCTTCCTATATTCTAATTGAGCTGTGATCTATACTTTGCTCAAGCGTATGCATATCTCGAGCTCTCGGGCTCCATTGTGATCTTAAGTGCTCTTTTAAACTCTCAAGTCTTTTAACTTCACGATCTTCCGAAACCTTGTTTAATCTATATCAAAGCTCAAGTAAGTTTGTGCGTTTAAGATTATATACTAACAATGCATTTATCTTTTTAAACTTTGTAATTAGGTATCCTGTGATTTCTTTTTCCAGGGAAGATAAAATCTTTATTGGAGTTGTCAAAGGAAGAATGCAACCTATTCTTGAAGTTGTGCTACCCTCAATTCAAAGTATCGCAAATAGTGTGGAACCAAACTTCATCAAGAGAGTGAAGGTAAAATCCTAAAATTGGAAGTTCGTGGTTGTGATTTTTATTTATATGAATTTCCACGTTAAATCAAAGTGCATTGTGGTGATTAGCATCTTCTCTATCTTTAGCTTGTTGAACTCGCACCATATGTACGTGGGTGATACACAAATCCCTACAAGATCACATGTGATGTCATGGTTGCTTTCAGTTTCCATCTTGCTTGATATGGCATCTATATCCCTTTTAGAACAAATAACAGAACAAATAAATACGTACATATTCACTTTTTTGTAAGAGGTCGGGGAGGCTGTTCTGTGTACTTGGTTGTTACATGGAGCAGTTTGTCCCATTTTTTTATTTTTTTTTCAAATTTTTTTCATGTATATTCATCTATATATCCCTCCTACATGTCATACAAATTTCGTGAGAAACGGAGACTCCTAAGCCCTCAATCTAGAGCGGGTCGATTATAGCAAAATTCATGCCATTAAAATTTACGCGGTCTAGATGGAGAGCTTAGAAGTCTCCATTTCTCACGAAATTTGAATGACATGTAGGAGGGATATATAGATGAATATACGTGAAAAAAATTGAAAAAAAAAATAAAAAATGGGGGACTCTGCTCTGTGTAACAGCCAACTTGGCTGTTACACGGAACAGCTTCCCTTTTCTCTTTTTGTAATCCCTAGTTTTATACAACTTCTTAAAAGATTGGCATGATGAAGGATATAGATTGAAGATGAAGCCGATCGAGGTCAATACATCACTTAACCTCCAGCATATATAAGCAGGGTGATGACGACCTTGAAAAGGACCGCAAAGACATTATTTCACAATCTATGATGTGTAGTATAACTGGTTGATGGGGACTGTGGAGCTCCCTTGCTTCGCCATCTATGGAGGAGGCCTTAACTCCTGCATGAAGAGCTACACTGACAGTGATATATCTCCTCCCTACCTAATCAACGAGCATTACGTGCATGCCTCTGCGCGAATTAGGTAAGTGAGATTGGTGGACGCCATGGGGTTTTCTGACGTATTTGCATGAGATGGGAAGAACTTGGAACGGGCCAACAATGGAGAGCCAACTCCTGCTTATAACATTAATCGCCCCTGTTTTCTCTGCAACGATGGCCATAGAGATTAGGGTTTCCTTCGAATCTGTTTTCGTGTAAGCAGTTAATAATCATGATGACGTGACTGTGATCTGCTTTCTTCTTATGCCAACTCTGTGTGGACGCCAATGACCGAATCGGAAAGAACGGGTATTCTTCCTAAGATGTCTAATTATTTGGTTTTGGGTGCATTCCCTTCGAAAGTTCCCATTTATAATTGCCGGGAGTTGATCATATATTTAATAATGGTGGGAGTGTAACACCTCAACTCCAAATATAATGTCACATCTAAAACTCACGAAGTGTGGGTGTGGGTGTTTATAAGTGAAGATTACTACTTGATAACTTTGGCTTAAACATTTTCGGTGGTTGACAACGGATCCATTTGGATTCGAACCTAACAAATTGTCAGGGTTAGTTTTCCTCGATAACGGATCGGGGACCTAAGCCCGGGACGTTACAGATGGTATTAGAGCCGGTTCCCTCTGACAGTGGAAAGAGTTACTCGAAGGGACCTAAGTCAGGAGCATGCAACCACCATTGTCACTGTGAATAAGTGAATAGGTCATGTCGCAACGAGGACGTTGCGAATATAAGTGGGGGAGGTTGTAATACCTCAACCCCAAACATAGTGCCACATCTAAAACTCAGCTTTATAAGTGATGGGGACAACTACTTAATAACTTGAGCTTAAGCATTTTGGGTGGTTGACAACTTGGGATGCAAACGGTCGGATAAGGATACATATACAGACATAGGTATTACCATATCCTTATCTATTTTTTAGTACGAATACAGATGCAGATACGGATATTGACGGATATTAAAACTATGTTTCCATATCCTTAAAAAAGGATGTAAAACGGATACTGATCACACATGAGTAATGTTAGAAATACTCTATAGAATCGACTTAAATATATAAGAGTTGGATGAAAAACACATGATATTAATTTACTAAATGTGTTTGTATCATAAAATTATATAAATATGATAAAAGGAGGTAGAGAATTATATTATATATGGTTAAAAATAAATCTATGACTATATTTATATATGAAAACGGATATACGGATACGGATACAGATGTTTGCGGATATCAAAACGATATCCATATCCGTATCTATTTTAAAACGGATACGGATACGGATGTCAAAATCTGTATTAAACGGATACGGCGACGGATCGGATACAGATATATTCATATCCGTTTGCATCCCTATTGACAACGGATTCATTTGGATCCGAACCCAACAAGTTGTCAGCGCCCGTTTTCCTCGATAACGGATCGAGGACCTAAGCCCGAGACGTTACAGGGAGTTAAATGCAAAATCATCTTATTGTATGTAATTGGATATAAGTTTTGTGCTAATTACAAAAAAGGCTCCATCTATGACTCAGTACTCCCAATTAAGGGACTCAATTCTCAAAGGTACTTAATTTTATAAACTAACATTAAGATCACCGAACTCTTAACTTAAAGGTTTTTGACATCTGCATAAAGGACCCATCTTTCTTATGTTTCAAAAGTGAGTTGTGCAACCGAGAGTTTGATGCATAGACGAGATCTTTTTTGAAATAACCATAATCATATTTGTGTGCGAGCTTAAACTAACATGTTCTTCCATTGTTTTTCAATGGTAGTGGTATAAAAGTTGACTTTTTTTTATGTAAAATTGAAAAAATAAATAGGTTGTACCAGGAACTCAATTACCAAAATATTATACATCTTTCACAAGAAAATGACAATTTTCATAGCAACAAAATTTCTCTTGTCACAGAATCTTACCCTATATGTCGCAAGAATAAGATAGATCAAAGAATATCTCCTAAATATGATGATGGAAATTCTACCACCACAGTTAGTCATCGTTGTTGCCAAAAAGGACTTTTCTTTTAGTGGCAATTTTACCTTTTTATTTGTTAGAAAGTAATTTATTTAGTTATGTTGTCGACAATAATGAGTTATGATGAGAAGATCTTTCTGGTCTGATGGGAAGCAGCAAAGATCAGGTATCCATTTCGTAGGTTGGGAAGAGCTCACGAGGCAGAGAAACGAAGGGGGTCTTGGAATTCGAGATGTGGGTTGTATGAACAAAGCACTTCTGGCTAAATGCTTGGTGCAGATTTGGGGTAATACAGAAAGATTGGCTATCCATCTCTTGCGTAGATTGGCTATCCAGCTCTTGCGTAGCATCTACGGAGTCAACGGCTTCCTTGAAGCAGATAAAGTGCATTTCGAGTCCTCTCGTTGGAGCGGGGTTCGTCATATTTTACCACAATTGAGGTAAAGATTGACGCCAAAGTTGAGGTCCGGGGAGGTCTTTCGGTTTTGGCATGACAACTGGACAGCGGATGGGGCACTTTGCAATAGGTTCCCAAGACCTTTTACTTTGGCTGCGAGGAGAGGGTGTTCCGTGGCGGAGGTCGGTGATTCTGGTTTGTGGAGACCTACTTTCGTATTTGAGCTGTCGGGACAAAGAAGGGAGGAGTTGGGCAGAATGTTGTCTGAATTACCATCTCCTGGTTATATAACCCAGGGAAGAGATCACATTATTTGGGAGGGGAAAAGATTCTCGGTGAAAAAGGTCTACACAGTGTTTCGAGGGTGAACTGAGGATCTTGACCCGGACCTAAAGCAAGATATGAAGATGATTTGGGAAAGCAGGATCCCTTTCAGAGTGAGGGTCTTTCTTTGATGCCTCAAAGAAGGGAGGAGTTGGGCAGAATGTTGTCTGAATTACCATCTCCTGGTTGTATAACCCAGGGAAGAGATCACTTTATTTGGGAGGGGAAAAGATTCTCGGTGAAAAAGGTCTACATAGTGTTTCGAGGGCGAACTGAGGATCTTGACCCGGACCTAAAGCAAGATATGAAGATGATTTGGGAAAGCAGGATCCCTTTCAGAGTGAAGGTCTTTCTTGGTGCCTCAGAAGAGGTAGGATGGGACAAAGAGAGAAGGGGCAAGTTGCTCGGGATTCTGGATGCTCATTATGATAGATGTGATGTGCAGACGAAGGATGCGGATCATCTGTTTTTCATGTGTCCCTGTCAGAACAGGTTTGGAAGGGAGTGGGGGTGCCATGGGTACTTCAAGCTGGTGCCGCCGATTTCTGGAGATCACTTAGGTCGGTGAAGATGAATTTGACGGTCGACTGTTCTCTGCTGTTTGCGGTCCTTTGGACAATATGGAGAGGAAGGAATGATGTAATTTTTAAAAATCAGAGGTTCTATTCAGAAAATGTAATCGCTAGTTGTCTTTCCCTTTTTCCAATTCGGTCTGTAAGGTAATGTAACTCTTTATCTTTTAATATAATGATCAATTTCTGGCGGTGAGTCCCACCTCAGGATTTCACTCTCTTTCTTTTTCAAAAAATGTTGTCGACAATGCGCTCTTTTTCATTAATTTTTTATAAAAATTACTCAAATGAATCATTTTTATTTTCACATCTAATTGAATAGTTTAATAATAAATATCATGCATTACCCAATCTTTGGATAATATTCATCCTTTAAATAGTTGCATATGTGTAACACATAACAAGTCCTTTTCCTATATAAGTTCAAGACTTGTACGCAAGCTTTAAACTCTTGATGAAAAAGCTTTTAAATTTCAACTCTTTTCTGTCTATTACTTTGCCTTAACCAGTTGGTAACATAGCCTCATCATACCTATATCTATGTTGAAGTTTTTTTAATTCTCCATACCATGACAACCACCTTCAACACACCTTTATTCAACTACATCCAAAGATCCCTTTCTATAACCAATGGAGAAAATTATGATTAACCCTCTTTATCTCGCAAAACTTCTCGAAACTTGTTTTATGAGATTATGAGTAGGCTAAGATGCAGATGCACTCACTTCAGTATGTGAAGAAAAAAAAGAGCTCAAGGTGAACAAGGGAAGAAAAAAAGAGAGCTCAAGGTGAACAAGTACTAGAAAAATGTAAATACACTTCTCGTCATCCAACAAGTACATGAATATATATTTCTAACAATTCTAGAGCTAGTAATTCTAAAGAAGTATGAGAGCTTTTAAAAAAAAGAATGACAAGGATCTATCAAATTTCGATCAAATTTCAATCGTTATGAAGGAACATCAACAATCTATTTATTTTTTTTGAAAAATGATCGAGAACAATTCAACTTAAGCAGTTCTCGTGAGCAAAAAGTTTGTTTACAAAACAATATAAGAAAAAGTGCATTTCTTAAGCACAATTTTCTTCCTGAAGTGCTCTCCAAGAGCCCGCCAAGCCACCTGACGAGCACATGTTCTTGCTAAAGTTGTGCTCATTATAACTTCAGATGCTGGCTTTTATTGGTGAGGCAAAGAGCTCTCCAAGTGCTTGCCATCTGGAATGGATAGCACATGTGCTAACCAAGTCCTAGCCAAGTGCTCTCCATGTCTTGTCTTAGCGAGGACTTGCACTCGCCAACTCTGGAGTATATGTAAATATGTACAAGATCTACAAGATAGAGAACTTATTTCCCTGATTTGGATAATGTATCGAGTTGGAAAAGTGAGATTTAGTGATATTTGATACTCAGGGGTCTTACATTTTTGTAGTGGAAATCACCTTGGCCATCTCATCGAGGAAACTAACTCCACAAGTTGGAGTGAAAAACAACCATTTAACCAAGTGACATGGAATAAAGATGCATTGTATGCCTTGAGAAAATGCATATAGCATAAGTTAATCTTAGGTATGGAAATTAGCTAAATATAGATTGCAAAGGAATTATTGTAGTTTAGACAAAGCGAGGAGTTTCTAAACTAATTCACGTTGTTCCTTTTGTTCTAGGCATAGCTAAGGATCACGGATTCTATTTCTTCTTGGAGATTAGATAATTGAATGAGTTAAATCTTAATAAAAGAAGATAAATAGTTGCAAATGTAAAAATATTACTAAATCAAATCTTTCCATTATCAACATCTATAAAAGAAGTTTGCACCTTAAGGACCCGTTTGGTTGCTGGGTTGGACTAGGTTGGGTTGGGTTTGGGTATCCCTGTGAATAGTAAACTGTGCCCCTGTGAATAGTAAACTGTGAGGAGGATTCAGAGGGTTGGAAGGAGGGGTACACCGGTGTACCCCAACCCGGTGCAGTCCAACCTGCAGCCAAACATGCCCTAAAAGTTATAAATGAATATGATTCCATATCATGACATTTAAGATATGGTCATCAAAATTTTAGAAGCCTCGTATTATTAAAATAGAAGAAATAGTCATTGGATTTTTATTTATTAAGAGAGATGAAAGTATTTTTTCAAAGGATGTATATATGGAAAGAAGCATAGATTGTTTTCATAAGGATAACATAGATAGCAATTGCTTTGCTAGAGTTGATGCATTCAGATGTTTGTGAACCAATAACCAAATCAGAGTCTCCATTATAGAATTTATGATGGATAATAGGCAGCAATTATTTGTCATATGAATATATTTTATCTGTATCTCTCTTTTAATTTGAATCTCTTATTTTTAACGGATTCATTATCATGCTCAATGTTCAATATTCTCTTGATTATCATCCCATTAATCCTGTATTACCTACTATGATCACTATATATTTTTAACCTATAAACAATTGTAAAAATAGTTGTAAAAATATACGGGGATAATGTTCAGTATTCTCTTGTGAAAAATTGTAGATGTTAACCTATGGTATATGAGGAGGAATAATAAACAGTTTCTTGATCATTATAGTAACATATACCCTCCACTACATATGATACCATAGAGTTAGGAGGAAATGGCCAGTTTAGCCAAGTCTCTACTAAGATATGCAGGCTCTCTAAAGGCTGGATCGTTGTGGTCATGTATGTATTTGGTATTTGGCTTCATTTTGGTAGAAAATGATTGTTACACTGCATCGATCTTTTATAACCTGACGGATATAGCATCTTCTGTCTATTTTTTGGGGTCATGGAAAAATTATGCCAACAGTTCCTTCCCTCATCCGAAACTTAATTTCAACTCCACTCTCGCATCTTTAGACGTCCGCGCCACTAGACAGGGATGAAAATACACCACAAAATGAATTGCCCTTCCCTACCCCATGCAAGTTGAATTAAGCGTAGAGTGCATGAGTTCAAAATTACTTCAAATGAAGAAGAGTTAAACGGATGACACCAGGTGTCCTACTTAGGCAAGTTTAAGTTGAATTTTGAACACGGTCTCAACCCAAAGAATTAAGTCAAAAGATCTGAAGAGTCTCAATTCCAGTTTCTAATAAAGTTCCTTTAGATTAAGTGGGTTAAGGTCTAAACCAAGCTCCATATCATTCAGACAGATCCATTCGATTCAAGAATGAAACTTGTTCTGAAAAATGCTAATGAATGCAACATTTGTTTATGAAGTGAATTTCTCGGATTGAGCTTTTTATGTAATTTTTAGAATTCCATTTTTTTACTGAATTTTAAAACTTTTAATTTTAATTAATTTTTAAGGAATTAATAAATTGAAGAAATTATAAGAATTTACAATAATATGTATAATTTTACAAAGAATTTTATACATAGTTATATATATAAGATTATACATATTTTATACAAAATTTACAAAAGAATTTATTTACAAATTTTAGATAATTAAGAATTTTATCCAAGTATTTTACAACGTATTTTATATATAACTTTTAGTATTTTTTATAACTCATACTTACAATTTTCTATCATCTTTAAAAAAACCCAAAATATACACCATACTTTTAGATCCACATTATTAAAAAATACAATCAAATATGTGTTATTACTTCTAAAGTACATATAGACTATATATACAATACCCCCTATATTTAACGTGAACTATGTCGTCATAGTGACCAAAGAAGTGACAAAAGAAGACATAACTCGTGTTAAGAATAGATCGGTGAAAAGAATATTATATTATAATGACACAAAGAATAACATATAAACTAATAGAAGTCAATTATCCCCTCTATACTTAGGATCAACTAATGCTAAGGATATCATACTCAATACCGAAGATGATCATGTTCAAGAGAATGTACACAATCAACGACTAGGCTTATCCCCCCTATACTTAGGGTAAAATATCTGTAAGTATAGAGAAGAATATCAACAATTGAGGGACAAGAGAGAGAACAGACGATACACAAAATCGAAAACAATCAAAGATGTGTATGAGTGATATTATCCCCTCATACTTAGGGTAAATCATACCCTAAGTATATGTTGAACCGAATTTTGTGGAGGTTGTGTCAATTCACAAGGCGAATCAACAGTCGTTGAGTTGACCTCGTAGAAATCCAGATTAAAAAAATAATTATCCCACAACAAAGATCAAGCAATGAAAAGCGATGCGGAGCTAAAATTTATTATAACTCTACAACAAATATGTGTATAGATTCAAGTATATGTAGAGTGTCGAACACATGGAACAAGCAGGTAGATCGGGGCAAATTATGCTAAAAAAAGAATATGATCAATTTTCTATATATGTGTTATTTTTTATGAGTATTTTATTTTATATTTTTTAAAATTTTGATTTTAAATTTTTATATTTTGATTTTAATTTTTCTGATATTGTATTTCCTTTTTGTATTTTATATTTTTATATTTTCTTCTTCTTTTAAAAAGGGTATAAAACTATATAGGATTTATATATACAAGAGAGATGAGAGAGAGACACAAATAGGTAAAAATATTCAAAATACAAGAAATAAAATGTTTGTGTGCTTTTTATATTTTTCTAATGTTTTGTGATTTTATTGTATTTTTGCTAATTTTATTGGTATTTTAAGTCGAAAATACTGAAAATATGGAATAAAATGAATAGCCAAAATTAAAGTGGAGATAAAAAATTGTAAAAAGTATCCCAAATTCTCCAAATTAATTTTAAAATAAAGATAATAAGATATAGAAAATTCAGAAAGGGCACAGTTTTTAGATTTTTTTATGAATTTTATAAATTTTTATAAAGGCTTTTCGAGTTTTACTATTTTTATGAGTGTTCTTTTATATTTTTAGTAGTTTTTGTCCTAGAAGTTAAAGACACAAAAATACACAAAATATATTTTTTTGGAAATTTTTCAAAAATGTTTTATAATTTTTATATATTTTCTAAACAGAGATCAAAATGCATATTTTTTATTTTTTATAAATAATAAAATGCTACAAAAATGCAAAATAAAAATATGTCGTGAAAATGTAATGCAACAGGAACACAATGATATATTTTTAGGATGTTTTAGAGATTCATAGATGCATGAATTAAATAGAAACAATAAAGAGAAACTACACTACTAGCTGCAGTTTTGCAAATATTAGAAACAATGTGGGCCAAAGTGTAAATTTCCCAGAAATTTATAACGCATACAAAAATTTTTTGGGCCAAACAGAAATAACCAAAGCCCCAAGAGTGGCCCTGTAAAATTTACCAAGTCACACGTGACAAGCACATGCGTCTGGCGGGGACCTGTATATAATTTTCAAAATCCTGGGGGCTCAGTGCAAAACTTCCTCAAAAATATAACTATAATAAATATTTCCAGGACTATTTGGAAATACAAAAATTCACAGAGTCCTGGCCGCAAAATGTCATGCCTCACGTACACAATTCATGTGAGGTGACTGGGCCAGGGACGAAAATGTAATAATGGAAAGTCCAGGGGTGATTTGTAAATTTTACAAAATTATAAAACCGCAGATGAAAGTTTATGTCCTAATTATTAAATACAAATTGGTCAGCGAAAAACGTGCAAAATACCCAAGGCATGGCGATCGGACGGCTGGGCATGGCGATCGGACGACTGATGGATGTCACTTGGACACATGTCGAGCTCTGGACGGGCGATATCGATTCACGATCGAACTGCTGCGATTAAATCTGGCTAATTGATCGGACGGTACTGGGTGGCCAAGATCGGATGGTAGTTGGAGATCTGGGTTGGCGGCCTTGATCTGACGACGGAGGGGTCCGGAGGAAGAATAAGGATGAACTTCGCCAAGGAGAAGTTCGTCGAGCTCAATCCCCTTCCCTTGGCGATCCCTGAAGCTCCAAAAAGGGCCAACGGACTCCAGCGGTGCTCCTCTAAGTGCGGGTGGTGGCAAAAAGGGTCGGTGGCTTCTGGAGTGCTTCCTACGACGGCGAGGCCAAAAGGACCCTATGAAGCGCTGGCGGTGCGCAAAATTACCTCCATACGTCTCTTCTGGTTCTTGGCACATGCGAGACAAGTTATGGAGGTCAAGGGCAAAGTACCTCGACCCTCCTGGCTGCAGAATGAGGCGGAGATGGTGAAAGAGGAACCCGCCGGCGCAATCTCCGGTGAGAGGGTGGCGGAGGTGATTGATTGGGTGTCGGACAAGATGGAAGGTGGAGATAGGTTCCTAAAGCTAAGGTAAAGAAAAAACTGCAAGAAAAATAAAGAAAGACGGACCTCAAAGGTTGGTATTCCCGAGATGGCACCTTACGGCCATTGGCCGGAGATGGGGGTGGAGCCGCCCGTGGACCGGCCGAACTGGCCCCCTCGGGGCTGGAGAAGGAGGCTGTCACCCTCCTCCCTCCTGAGCACGTAGAAAGAAGCAAGATCAGGGTCAAAAGGGGTTCAAAATCGAGAGGGAAGGTGTTTTATACAGAGAGGTATAGCGAAAAGGATGGGGATTCTGGAGCACGCCAGCGACGTAAAGATCGAGGAGAACCCCAGGCATGTATCCTCGGTGCATGGTAAGAAGGAAGTGACACGAAACGATGAAAGGGTCGACCTCGATAAATACACAAATATGGGAGGAAAACCATAGTCTAACATGAATAGGAAGGGGGTCAGAGAGTTGACCCACGATCAACTCTCAGGCCCTCCTGGTTGGTCTACGTGGACCAACCAGGAAAATCCTACAAAAAATGATTTGTAAATTCATTTAAAAATAGCAAATGATTTAATTAATTATAGGTTAATAATGAAAAATATTTATTATTTTCTAAATTACTTTATTATGATTTTTATTTAATGAAGAGCATATGAGCCTATGTTTCTGACGAAATTTGAATGACATATAGAAGGGATATATAAATGAATATTGAAAAAACTTTTATTCACCCTCTTAATTTAACCGAATTAACGATTAAAATAAATGTGGTCGTTCGTTGTAGTCGAACAAATTTGGATTTATCAAAAATCACTGTAATTAATTTCTCAATTAGGTCTGGAATTATAAGTTACCTTTTACGAGCTATATAGGTTTATTTATCTATATATTTTAATATTTTATTTTTATTTTATATATTTAATTTTATTAATTTTGTTTATTATTTTATATATTTATATATTATTTTTATGAACTTAAATATATTTTTCTTTTATTTTTCTGATGTATTATATACAATTAAATAAATAGTTGTATTATCTATATAGGTATAAGTATAGGTATTTCATCTACGTTTTTGATAGAAGTATTTTATTTTCATATTTTTTTAGTATTTTATTCTTGTTTTAATATACACATATATTATAAATAATATTTAAATAATTATAAAAATATAAAATTATAAAAATAACGAATAAGAAATAAAATGAATATTTTAATCGGTACAAGTATGCAATAGTGGTCCAAAACTCAACTTACAAACCGTAACTCCGAAAAATATGGAACTACCTTCATTAAATAGCTTATTGAAAATTATATACAATTAAAGTGATTTTGATATATTTCAAGTTTTTATTTGAGAGATATAGGTCTGAAAAGTTGGGATTCTAGAATCTTATTCAGATCATAACTTTTTATCTGTACATTATTTTTATATGGAATCAATTTTGTGTTTTTCTATATTTATTTATTTACAACTTTTTGTACAAAGTTTCTTTATTTGAAGTATAAATAGTAGAACTAAAAATAGGTCCCAAAAATGAATAAAGATGAATTAAATAAAAGGGATTTTTATTGTATTTTGGCCCTTATCTCCCCCTACTTTATTCTTTATCGACCTATTCTGGGTCTCAGGGTTTCGGGTCATAAAATATTTGCAATATTTTATTCTTATTCTTTTCTTTTCTTTTCTTTATTCTATAATTTTGACTTTAAAATTTTCTTTTACACACTATTTACACCATGATGAATGAATGCTAAAATGCCTGAATTAAGCCTATTTACACGCATTTACTAGGGTTTTTAAGGTCAATATGATAGAATAAAAATGATGAAATAAAGATTCATCATCCTCCCATACTTGCCTTTGCTAGTCCCTAGCAAACACTTTATGCAATAAGTGCATAAAAGAAAAATAAAGAAGAAAAAGAAGAAAATTCGATTTAGTTTAATTATTATTAAACTTGACTTCGCAAAATAATGGTTTGGAGCTTAAGTCGGACCTTTGGAATTTTAGTACGGGCGGAACCTTAATGAGAATCAGATTTGAAATCCAATAGCCATCGAGAATCCCAAAACTCTACTCAAGTCTCCTCAATAGCCACGCCAGAATACTTCAACTCATACGCAAACCTTTATGACTATGAATCTGACTCGTACAGTGTAAGTGATGGTGGCTCTCCCCAACTGAAATGACAAAGAGACTGACTTCTCCGGTATGACAATCCAATGATTCCCCAATCCAATATCTCATTCCTCGAGGAGCGGGATATTCCCTTCTAAGTTCAAGTGGCAACCAACTCAAAAGGATGGGGTGAAGAGAAGAATGGACGGTAGCCGGTGTTCAAAAATGAATATATGTTGTGACAGGTAGGAGTAAAGGTAAATGACATTTCTGATGAAGTCATTAACACCATCTTTAGTTTAAGTAAAGACGTCTTATGATTCTGAAGGCTGTCTGTTTTCTTTATGTGTCTCATCCTTAATTATTCACCAATGCTCAAATGAGATTCTTTGCAGAATATGGCAATACTCATTGAAATCGAATTATAAAAAAAAAACTGGGTTGATTATCAGATAATTCAATGCAGATTCAATAGATATATAAACTTTTCACTCGAGAATGTTTCAGATATCTCATATAGTCCTAACTGTCCACCCTACCCACAGGTGCAATTTGATGGATCTGCTAAAGCTAACTTGTGTTTGGAGGTTAGTTTTTGTTTTGCTGAGAGGTTGTGTTACAATAAATATATGCATTTCTTGAAGGAAAATCAATTTGTTATCAAAACAGGTTAGTGATGTTTTCATTCGATAAATGTGGTTTCTTAGTAGGTTGTAGTATGCATTTAATTATATTATTGGATTCTGGGATTCAAGTCCTGCGATGCAAATCATACAATACATGGGTGGGATAATTGTAACACAGATTAAGGAGGTTTACGGTGGTCTTATGTGGTAGTATATTTTCGACATGCTTAAATCATTAGTTTTCTGTGCAAATCCTAAGGGATTTTGGCTACATTAAATTTTATTTTAATTTGCATATTAGGGAAAAATATATCATTACTTGACCGATGATATTTTTGGTGTTGGATTTATAATATGCAAAGGCACTAGATTCAAGGCATAATAGCGATTGTTACTTAGTTTTCAATTTAACTCATGTAAATTCGATTCTATGAAATGAATTTCCAAATTATATTACATAATATTATTTACATTATATAATATACACCTTTTAAAAAAGATGCATATTTTTAATGATTAAATTGTATGGAAACATCTCCTACAAAAATATTTCTTATATTAACGTATTGGTATACCATTCCAATCTATAGGTTGGAAGAGTTATTATTTTTCCCTCGGTTTACAAAAACTATTTGAAAAATTACACTTTAAGGCAACTGAATTTTAACGATTTCTTATGTGAATTTTACAAGTGATACACTTGTTAAGACGATAACTTCACGATCCTTCATATTATAATTTTGGGATTTTTACGCGGCAGACTTTATAAACTTTACCGATTACCTCCACGACCTTTGAAACAACATAATTCTCCCCTCGACCTCATAAACTTGCCAACTCTTACCACATGAACCCTTCGGGTAGTCTATTTGAAGCCCGCATGGGTTCGTGGGATAATTTACAGGGTCAATGTGGTAATTACGTTATACAAAAAGTTGTAGAGGTAATTCAAAAAGTTTATAGGGTCTGTCGGGTAAAAATCCCTATAATTTTCTATGTCATCAACCCATTCCGTGCAAAACACAAGTGCCTTGTAGTAGTCATCAACGATCTTCAATCCATCATTAATTTCTTTAATCATGTTATGTAATCTTATTGACGACCATTAAGGGTTAATGACATCTTAAGTCTCCTTATTTATATTTCTTCTAAAAATCACAATAAAAATAAAGAAGTTTTATCCATGCATTTCTACTGAGATTAAAATTACCCATGTACCCCATTTTTGTAATATTTACATTGAAACCCCTCGCGTTCACCCGATGACCCTATTACACTGGTGTTGACTCAACCACAAGGATGATTATGTTAATTTAAAAGGATATTTACACACATAACTCTGAGTAATTTAGTAATTACCCCAGGAACCCTCGATAATTACGAATTACATCCACAACCCTGAATAATGCTTAACATTTACATGGCATAACCCTGTGTCAATTTTCGCCTGAATTCTCGTTAACTCTGATGGAGAAAGTAATATGTTGACCAATTTACCCTTCGAAAGACATCATATTTATAACATGACGCCATTCTGTCAAACAAGATGATGGCCCCTCTCTCAGGCAAGCCTCAGGACTTTCTACTCGTCCCCAAAAGCTGCGTCCTCCGCCTGTGCCTACGCCGCATACGAGCTCCAGCCCTCTCCCTCCCCACGCGTTCGGCCCCCACATGCGAGCTCCAAGTCGTCCTGCTCGGCACTAGCAAGTTGCAACCCCCGAGTTCCTCCTGGAAGACCCCGTGATAAAATGCTAAATCGACCCTTTAATAGTGTTGTCTTAACACTTGGAATTGTCATCGCAGTCGGGCCGAAATGGGTCTCATCAAAGGCCATCTGATTGATAATTCAATTAGAATCAGATGGTTCAATTTATTTTTTTTACTTGGCAAGAAACCGAGGTCGAACTCAGGGACACGATCCTTTCTCTAATTATCCAGATTTTAATCTATCTAATTAAGTGTTGAGTTACAGGATCATAGGTCAAAGTATGCATGAAGGACAATGCATTAAAACAAACATGCATTTTTTTTATTTTATCATGCAAGTAAATGTCATGAGATGCGATGAAAATATGCCCTAGAACAGAATAAATATGATGAGCAAATTAAATATGAGTCAATTTCAGATTTACTTAAAGTGTCAAACTTGATCGACAAGGAGAAAAAGGCATAAGTGAATAATAAGAGACACTTAGCTAACATGATATTACATTAAAATTCAAGATGAAAGATTGACTATGTCATTAAAAAGTACATCAAACAAGCTTTCAAATGAGACTGAAATCAACTGAAACGGAAACATGATGCTCAAGTTATGCAACAATGAAGATAAGGACATAGATGCAAGAAAACATGAAAAGATAACTACAAACATGTCCCTGGTAGGGACTAAAATGCAATAAAAATAAGTGCGATGCCTTCCCTGTAAAAATCCCACACGTGCGGGGGTATATTTGCAATTATTAAAAACCGCGAGGGCCTAACTGCAAAATACCCACAGTGCATGTGGACTGCACGTGGTCCAGGACCTGTTTGCAAATTGAATAAGTCGGCGGGATCTCTGCGCAAATTACCCAGATGGCACGTGCTATGCACGCACCATCCAGGTTCGGACGAAGGCTCGGGCGCGGCAGAGGCTCGGAGTTGCTTTGATTGGATCGGTGTAGGCTCGGGGGCTCCAGACCTCATGGCTCGGACGCTAGGTTCGGGGATGCCTAGTTGATGACACGTGGACGTTTGAAGGCCATCCGATCCCGGAGATCGAGTGGCTCCTGGAGAGGAAGCGTGGCTGCGAGAAGGCTGTTGGATCGAGAGGATCTAACGGTCAATAGAGAATGCGCTCCTGGGCGACGTGGCTGTATCCGAGCTGTGAGATAATGACCATCCGACGGCAATTGCTCTTTCTCCTCCATCCTCAACTGGTGGCGAGTTCAGGACTCCGGCGAAGGAGCTCCTCCTCCGCCGCTCCATCTCGGACACGACAGACCTCCCCGGAGCTCCTCGGACTGTCGTCAAGGTAGCTGGGAACTCGAGGAAGGTCCAGGAGCTTCGGGAGCGGTTCATCGGAGCTCGGATCACTGCTGCGACGTTGACGAAGTGGGCTCCGGTGGTGCTCCGGCCAATGAAAGAATAGATGTCCTGCATGGTTAGCATACGACCGAAGCAAAAAGGGCGTGTGCGCGTGAATGATGTGGAAGCTCGGCGAGCGAAGAGGATGGGAGCTCTGAGCTCCTCCGCCGTGGGAGGCGGAGGAGATGTGTCGAAGGCGTGGGGAGGTGTGGAAGAAGGAGACGATGAACGAAGGGTGACGCGTAGAAGGGGGATGCATGGCGGAGCTCGTAGGGGGATCAATGAAGGTCGAGAAGGTGGAGAACGACCTAATTAATTAAGGGAAATCAAGAAAAAAATTGCAAAAGGAAGAAGAAGGACTTACCGGAGGTTTGGGCGGAGCGGAGCTTGGGCTGGGCATCGGGGATTATGCCCGGGTCTTCGCTGGACCCCGGCAGCGACTCGGAGCAGTTCGAGCGGACGCGATGGCGCCGCGACACCGCCGGGATTGGCGGTGGGTCAACACCGGAGAGATTGGTCATCATCGCTCGATCTCTCCATCTCCCCCTATCACAGGGAGATGGAGGAGGGCAGGGCCTACTCCCGCGTACAGGTGGACGAAGGAAATCGGAGGAGGAGGCGGCATTTTTAAAGGCGAAGGTGGCGGTTTGGCTAATGAAGACGTGGGTTTCGAGGAGAAAATGGGAGGAGCGGAGAGGTTTTCGTGGTTAGATGGAGGGCTCGCGAGGAAGAGGGAAGAGTGGGGAACGTTGTGGGGCAGTTGGCGGTGGGAGAGGTTGACTGGAGACGTGGGGAAAAAAGGAAGGGGGAAGTCATCATGCGATGTGGAGAACGTGTGAGAGAGATAGGGGCCGGAGATTGACGATGATGTATGGCCGTTGGATCTGGAGATCCAATGTCCTGGATCGAGGCGCAAAGGAGCGGGTACGATTTGATCGGGGGCGGCACGATCGGAGGGCCCAAGATTCGGCCACGTGTTACGCTGCATAATGAGCACTGGCGGACGGCTTAGATGAGAGGCTGGAGTTGATCGATCGGTTGAAGACGCAGCGGGAATGAACAGCGGTGATGGCTAGATGGAGGCTCGATCGAATGGCGCAAGAGGCGGCACGTGGCACGTATGGTTAAGGCGCGAACGGGCGGATCAGATCAGAGACGAGGGAAGATCAGACGGTGAGGAATTAAGGCGTACGTGGAGGTTATTTAGCCGTTGGATCAAGAGGAGATCAAACGGCTCCATGGATGCAGGCGGATAAGACGAAGGGGAACGGGCCACGTGGCTCACCCAGATCGGACCACGTGGCCCAATCAGATTATTCAGATCTTAAAGTTGGCTTTTGAAGGGATAAATGGCCGAATTTGAGAAAACTCAAAACATGAAAGTTGTAAATCTTGATGAGATGTACACGTTTCATGTTGTGCAAAAATGGAAATGAGGTCAACTGAAGGCACAAAATATTTTTAGGAGTATTTTTAAGTCTAAAAATACCATGGGTTTTAGTTTCGCCATTTTTTTGTGAATTTTAATTTACTAGAGACTCAGATAATTACAGGACTTTATCTGGATTTTATTGACACGAAGTTAAGCAAGGGGGTTAATTATTGAAAATTATGATGATGAAATTGGGTTTCATCACCCCGCCGGTGAGGAATCTCCTCCTCAAAGCCCCTCCCACCGAGGAGCCCAGCTCCCCCCCCCCTCGCCATACTCGTGGAGCGTCGCGCCCAGTTCCCCCTTCTCCCCTATTCGCACCCCCCCCCCCCCCGCGCCTGCCATGGATGAAGGACCCCCCCTGTGTTCCTCATGGAGAACCCCTCTTTCCACCGCCTCCCCCCCTGGGCCCCCGCCATCATCAAAGCACCCCCCCTCGCACGCTCCTCTTGGACGAGCCCCCGCCCCCAGTTCATAGTCCATCCCCCCCCCCCCCCCTGAGCCCCGCCCGCCATCGTCGAAGAACCCCCCCCCCCTCCCCGCCCCTCGTGCGCGCGCTCCTCCTGGAAGAACCCACAGCCCCGGTTCGCAGTCCACTCTCCTGGAGCCCCGTGCCCCACCACCACCCTACGCTCCTCCTGGAAGAGCCCCCCTGTGTCCCTCCTGGAAAACCCCGCGCCCAGTTCTTCCTCCTTCCCTGTTCGTGGTCCGCCCCAGCCAAAGCCAGATCTTCTGCGTTCCTCCTGGAGAACCCCCGCCCTGTTCTTCCTCCTCCCCGTTCAATGCTCGAAGTCCAGGTCGAGCCCCCTCCCCCAGACCTCTTTCTCTTTTTTTGGATTAATCTCAGCCGTTGGATCACTGATTAGTTAGATTAACTCAACCATCTGGTTGAGTTAATAGACTAAACTAGCGGAAGGTTATGGGTGTAAAACGGAGCGGTTATTCGAAGTTCTGGATGTAATTCGTGATTATCGAAAGATCCTGAGGTAATTACCAAATTACTTACTCAAGATTGTGAGTGTAAATATCCCTAATTTAAAAGGTCTACAGAAGTCCATTGTTAATATATCACCTTTTACAGGGGTGCAGGAGTAAATATCCATAAAACAAAAGCCGGCGAGAATCCATCTCGCCGACCCGGGATTAATCTCCGTCCACTCCCGTTTGAGGTCCCATTTGCGACTGAAACCCTAGAAAGCTCCGACCACCATGGCGATCCCCATCGGAGCTTTCGCCCTCCTCCTCGTCCTCGTTCTCCCCTTCTCCTCCGCCGCGTCGGATGCTCCCTTCATCGTTGCCAACAAGAAGGCCGAGCTCTCCCGCCTCAAGTCCGGAGCCGAGCGCGTTTCCGTATCCGTCGACGTCTACAATCAGGGATCTGCGTAAGACCTATTCCCCACCCTAACAGATCTGCGCTTCAGATCCGCATCGGACTCCGTTCGGATTTCGTATTCAATGTCCGCAATCCGTTGACTCTGTTGATGTTGCCCAATTGCGCATTTGTTTGTTTGCTTTTAGTTCCGTTTACTTCAATATCGATTTATTAGTCCTCAAAAGTAGTGGATGTGGTGAAATTTGACAATGCTAGGACATGCTGCCCATATCCGCAAGAGTTGCATGCATGCCTGGACGCATACTTTTTTTCAAATTGATTCTATCTTATCGTACTTTGTCCAACTAATGGTCATATAAGGTGGATCTCATCATAATAATTTGTTTGCTTGGTTCTTATGGCTGCGCAAATTATGCATGCAGTTGAATTGACTGTTTAATATAAGTCTTATAAGAGCTATATGAGACATCGAAATTGGCTTTTTGAATATAAGATAATTGATGTTGTGAATGTAAGATACGAGCTTGCATGCACCTGCAAGTGCCACACACACACAAAAATAAAAAAGGTTCTTGACAACACTAACTTCATTGCTTAAATATTTGGTATAATATGGATTGGGGAAAAATCTCTTGGTGATTGTATGCCTGTAATAGTGTGTTGACCTCTAAATGACCGTTATTACAACTTATGTTTCGTGAGGGATTAGAAATAAGCGCAGTTGCAAAAGTTGGCTGACTAATGATCACTCAGGCAACATTTGGTCAGCCAACTAGTTAGGCCGATTAGTCGCCCGACGGCGACTAGGCTGGCTAGTGGGCCATGCGTGGACAGTTTTTTTATTTTTTTTGTTCATTCTAGTAGCAAACTTAATCTAAGATGCTCAATGTTTGATTTAAATTCAGTTGTCTCTTTTATGTCATTAGGTTAGTACAAAATATGTACAAATGCATGCAAATTAAGAGCATATTTTTAATAATGTATATATTTAAGATATTTTTAAAATACAAAAGCAACCCAATGTGATTCGTCAATTGTCATCCTACTGCTGATTAATCTTTAGTCAGTGGCCTAACCAACTAAATACCTATTACATACTTTTGCAAGATTGGAAATAAGGTTTAATAAGGGATAAACGAGGTTTATCCCTTATTCTTGGTCCGTCGATTTGAGGGATAAGAAATGGATAATTATTGAAGACATATGCATATTGGATGATGTAATCATGATGTGACCAATTATCCTCGATATCTTAACCTGGGATCATTCTTGCAAAAGTCGGCCGACTAGGTCGACTAGTCGGCCCGACTAGTCGAGTCGGGGGGGTAGCTGACTCGACTAGGCCTAGTCGGCCGACTAATCGGCCGACTTTTACAACCTTTTTTATTTCTTTTCACTTTTTTTAGGCAAACATATTCTAATATGCTTAATGTTATATGTAAAGTCAATTACTTCTTTTGTTTCATCATGATGTCATATAAAATGTACAAATATATGTATATACATACGAATATATGTATAAAAAACTGATTTATATATTTAAAATAATTAAAAAAAATTCAAAACCGACTAATTCCGACTAGTCGCCCGACTGTCGACTAATCCTTAGTAGGTGACCCCGCCGACCGAGTACCGACTACTGCTTTCTGCAACCTTGCATGGGATAAAGTCCATATATCCAAGGATAAATGGATGTTATTTGCATCCAAACAAGCACAGTTGATAATTGGCAGCTGTTATCCCACACACAAACAGGGTCATATACAGTTATATTTGACGCCCATAGCATGCCTTTAAACCATATTCATTGGAAATAGTGTATGTTTTGTTCGTTAATGATATTTTGGTGGTTTTGTGCTGCTTTTTCGACCATGTTTATTAACATATAGTTTTATGTTTCATCTATTACTTAATCTTTTATTATGTGAAATTGGCAGTTGATCATAGCCATTGATAATCATAACTCATAGGAAAAGCTGCAAATAATGTCTATTTGTTTCTCACATTTGGTTGTTCTAATCGTAAGTTTCCATCTTAAGCTGTTTTGTGTTTTGCAGGACCGCATATGATGTTAGCCTTTCTGATGATACATGGCCACATGATACATTTGACCTGGTGTCTGGCAGTCCATCGACCACATGGGAAAAACTTGATCCGTATGTTTCTAATTGCATATTACTGTGTTGGGAAACGAAGATTCAGTAACTGAAACTAATATTGAATTTTCCTTATCTGCAGAGGCTCCGTTGTTTCTCACACTTTCGTTCTGGAGTCTAAAATTAAAGGCACTTACCAAGGTGCTCCTGCAGTTATCAAATTCCGTGTTCCTACTAGGGCTGCTTTGCAGGTCAGTTTTTACTTTAGATGATATAAATGCCTTTTATCACATCAAAACTATACTCGAGCTGTTTCCGATGTTAAGCAGGAGCAAATGCATGGATTTGTTATCTATAAAAATATCTTATTTTGGTATCTGCTGGGGTCTTTATTGAATGAAATTAATCCTGCTTTTGGTGACTCTTTGGGAAACTCTCACATTTCATCCTTTTTAAAATTCCCTCCCTAAACTACTTTTTCGTCAGTTTAGGACAGTCAAAATTTATTCACATACACAACTCATATATGTATTTAACATTACCTATCTTTATAAAATGGCATCTCATTTCTTTATTATATCGGTTAAAGTTATGTGGCGTATGTAGGAACCCTTCCGATGTTTGTCAAATTTTTTTTCTTATCTCCATATTTTGATATTTGGGTACTGCTGGCTATTGATATCCTGCTCCTGTTCGTGGACCATTTCCTGTATGCTAATGAATTGACACTGGAACTTCCAGGAGGCGTACTCTACACCAATTTTACCTCTAGACATCCTTGCAGACAAACCTCAAGAAAAATTACTTGATGTGGTGAGGAATTCACTACTTGTTATTGTGTAGTTCAGTTACAACTGTTGAAGTGATATTTAACTTCTAAATTTCTGCCCTTTATTTTCTTGGTGGTGTTGTCCGCAAACAAAAACTGTCTGCAGGCTAAGGTGAGCCATAGTTTCATTCTCATCGGTACTGTTTAGATGTTTTAGATATGATTATATGGTTCTGAACATAATTTGTACTGCAGAGACATTTTGCAAGATATGGATCTCTGGTCTCTGCTGTATCCATCGTTATCCTGTTTGTATATCTGGTGGCATCTCCTTCGAAATCTAGTGCTAAAGCAAGCAAGAAGAAGAGGTGATCAGGTGATCTTGGTCAGTTTTGCAGTCAGACTCTCATACAAACTTGTACCCCTACAAATGGATTTTAATGTGTTATCTGAGAATCTTGCACGTAAGCAGACTTTTGAATTTAAAATTTTGCTTTATTGTTTAATGGAAAAATGAGCTGAATTGCTGAACTGCTAAAAGGAGTTCTCGTCTACGTTTCAAGGCTTATATCCTGCATTAACACGAGTAGTCTTTTTGCTGTTTTTTTTAAGTTTGTTGCCTGATTTATTTGAATTTGAAACTAAGCTTGTCATAGGGTGGGGCTTTGGTTAGTTGGCTCCTTTCTGTACCTGGACTTAGGTCCAAAGAAACACCGATTTAGCTTGTCGAAATACCGCAGCATTCTCTCTTTATAGATTATTTCAGCAAGATCTGGTAGCATGGTGCCTGCTTTAATAATTTTTTTCCTTTAGAGCTTGTTATTTACATCAAGCTTTAGGAAAATTGATGCGATCCGGGAGAATGATTAGTCTGGTTTGTTCCTTGCCAGCGGTAAAGGACTTCAGATAGTCGAACGTGGTGATGAATGTTATATGATGTGCACAACTTTGTCATGCTTTGTTGTCTGAGTTCAATTTGCAGGTTCTACTTAAATCATTTTTAGTTATTTTTATAGAGATTTCTACACCATGACCCTGAAATTTTGCCAATTACATGACAACCCCTGCAATCTTCGTAATTATATCACAATCCGTGTAATCTTTCTTCGTTTTGCAATGTGCTATGGTCGAAGTCCACGGTCAAATTGTCATGTTTTATCGTAATAACAAAAAACTAACAATCGCCAAAAGATAGAATTTGTCAAAAAATTACATTCCCCCATTCTTTGTATTATCTTTAATTTTCTCTCCCTCAACGAAACCTACACCTCTTTTTTGACCATGTCCTTGATTTAGCACCACTCTCTTTCTCTCATCAAAACCCACACAGATCGTTGCCCTTGATTGCGAGCTATGAAGACCTACAAGCTCTAGCCCTCAATATCTCTTGTTTTAAACCCATCACCACTCCCGTACTCCGTAGTTTTTCCCTTGCTGCCCTCACTTGGTAATTCCTTGTCATTTTTGATCCCTTTGATGATGGTAACTACACCCTCCTTGACATCCTTGCCACCTACAACTCCCCCTCCTATGGCTCCCGAGACCCCTTCCCCCACTGCTCTTCCTTTCTTTGCTTGTACCCAGACCTCCTCCTCCCCCCCCCTCTATGTCCTCGAGGCGTTCTCCTTCACCTCCTCTGCTCCCTCCTCGTCCCCTCTGTCCTCTTCGACGTTTGCCTCTATCACCTTTCCCATGGCCCCTTCTCTAGTCCACTCTTCAGCAGCGAGTGATGTTGCATCTCCATCGACCTCACTCTCCTCAATGAGCACACCTTTCTCTAGTCCACTCTTCAGCAGCGAGTGATGTTGCATCTCCATCGACCTCACTCTCCTCAGTGAGCACTCCTTTGGCCTTGCAGCTTCTAGATCTCCTCACCGTGACCACTCTCCACCATTTCTCACGCAACCATTCACTCATTGTCGTCCTTACCGTCCATTAGTCAAGCTTCAAGATTCTCCACAGCACCATCTTGCTCCATAGTGGCTCCATCCTTCATCACACACCCCTTTGATCCCTTAGCTCCTTACTATGCTCCCACCGCCTCCCCCTCCCTCGCATCTCGACACCCTCGAATATGCTGTGAAGGTTGCCAACCAGCTTCTTGAGCTCAAACTTGCAAAACCCACCTCAGATCTGACCTCGTTCACCCTCATCCCACACCCTAACTACCCACCTCGCAATTTACATTACAGAAACCCCTTGTAACAGGAGATTGCCTTGTTGTTCAATTTGCTTTTGCAAGATTGTGTTCAAAATCCGCTTATTCAAAATCTGCTCCCTCGAGGACCTTGGCATGTACTTGTGATGGGCACCTTGGCATGTACTTGTGATGGGCACCTTGACCTCGACAAGCAAGCTATGGAAAAGAAGCTGGAGGAAGATGAATGATGGAGGTAGGAAAATATAATATTTTTCATGGGCTTCTATACAATTTTTACTTTTTGATCTTCATGGGCAAACTTAGTAGCTTGACCGTGGGCTTTGGCATTCATGATCGACAATGTAAAATCTAGCAAGATTGCATGGGTTGTGATTTGATTACAAATATAGTAGGAGTTATTATGCAATGGCAAAATGATACAGGGTTGCGGTATAAAAAACCCATTTTTATATTAGCTGTTTCAATTGTTGCAGTGAATACAAACATGTAATGTTAGGTACACTAAGAATGTTGCAAAGGTCAGTATTCAATATCCAATGAAATGGGTCACTGAATAATAAATAACAAACATTATTTGGGACTATTTGAAATAAATTGATTATATTTTTTAATTTTTAAAATGAAAACACTCATGTATACAATGTATATTTTTATACAATAAATATATTGTCACTCTTTAATAAGATCAGTAGTCCAATATTGTGCATCATACACACACATATTTGGAATAATACAAGGGTTTCAATGAAGTGTAATATGCAATATGAAATATGAAAGATTGAGGTTAACATTTTCTTTCAATGTTAAATTTAGTCCCAATTGAGTAAAGTGATGACTGTTTCACAAGTTATGTGTAACATATTCGAGTATATCTCAGAAACATTTAAACAAAGTCAAAATGCACAAATGGGTTTACTTCCATTTAATCATGACAGTTGAAGTCACTTAAAAAAATGATGATGAAAGTGAGATGAGATATGATATTTTTTGTGATAGTAGTATAAATTAGATCCTTAAAAATTTAAAAAATTAAAAATCCGGTTGTTGGCCAATTACTAGAAAAGTTGACCATTCGGTTGGACTAACGGTCAATCATGGATTATTCAGTCAGTGCACCATATATCGAAACCTTCTATTTAGTTTAGTTGATCGACTATTACAATAGTAGTGTGCGCTGCTTTTAAGTGAAATGGGATATTTACACCTATACCCATTTACACTTTTGTAATATATCCTTACCTCTCCATAATTTTGAATTACGCTCAAACTCCTACGTGGTGGCTAGCTTAAAGAGGGTTTTGTCATATGGCTGTAGAAAAGATTTGGTTCTCTCAGATTCGGTAGATGGGTTCTTCTATATGGGCTAAGGGGATCGATGGGTTTCTCAAGGAGGCCGTGTACATGAGAAGAAATTCTCTCTCTCGCTCTCTCTCATGGAGATCATGCTTGAACCATCCTATTGTTCAAGCATGATCTTCAGATCGACGACCACCTAGGTCTTGTAGTCACCCATGCTTACAAATTGAAGATCTCAAAGCTCATGGGACGTTCCTTCACCCACATCGTCTTTCTCATGCACTGAGCTTCTGAACTTGCCATCAGTGGATGCAGCGACAATGACTAGGGTTATTAACAATTTTAGCGATTCATCGCTCACGTTCAATTTTCTTAAAAAGTTTAGATTTGTATATGTAAACAAGTAGATTCGTGTGCGTGTCCGTGTGTGTGCGTGTGCGTGAAATGGGGTTGCTCCCTGGGAGTAGCCAACGGGCTGCTCTAACCCTCATTTTTAAATCCTTTTTTTATTCCTACCCAAAAGTTTAGAGTTTGGTTTAATTGTGAACACACCTGACCCATGTAATATTTTACAGTTAATAAATCTATAAAAAATGAATCTTTATATTTGTATATTTCAAAAAATAAATATTCATATTTGCATTCGCATTCTTTAAAATTAAAGCTGTGATATTCGTATTCGTGTTTGTATTTGTCGGATGTTAGATTTCAGTATTCACATTCACATTCGTATTCGTCAGATATAAAAAAATAACGTTCATACCCTCCATTTAACAAATACAAATACAAACATATGTAAATATATTTATATTCGTTTTCATCCCTTTATTGTTGGAGTTAGATTGCATTTTAAAATTATAAAAGGATCAAAATGTAATCACGAAAGTACACATGATTTAAAAAATCCTAATAAAATTAGCCTTGGTAGTGTCGCTCGTGGTCACCAATTATTTTACATTTTTTTTCTAAAAATGGTGCATAGTTCATACATTGTCTTCTCAACTTTTTGAGTGTGTATAATAAATAATCATATCCTCAAAAGATAAATACTGTGCAGAGGGGATATTGACCACTCAGACAGGAATATTTGAAAAATGAATGCGAATTAATTTAGAAATGTTTGACATGTACAAATTTACTTAAAAGGTATAACCACTTCAGGTTTACAATAAAATCGAATATACAAACAATAAAATCGAATATACAAAAAGTATATTAAATACTTTTAAAAATGAACGTTGACATAAAAATAGCTAAATAATAAAAGATGTGTCAAAGGCAACTAAATAATAAAAGAAAGAAAATGTTTCTTTTCATGCTCCAAAATTTGAACATTCATATTTGTATTTGTATCCTTCCAAAAATGAATATTCATATCATTCAAAATTTGATTCATATTCGTATTTATTAAAATTAAAGATGTCATATTTGAATTTGTATTTATCGACTATAGAATTTTTGTGTTCGTATTCACACTTGCATTTACATACATAAGATATGAGAAAAGGACATCCATATCCTGTGTTTGACAAATGAAGGTACGAACGGATGCTGATTTGTGTGTATTCTTTTTAATCCCTACCTGTGCTGTTTAGCAGTTCTTCAATTCGAGGTTAGAGACCTAAGAAGCTTTTTAACTTGCATATGTTCTTGACATCTGCATCGAGATTTCAGATTTTATTTACAATGCTCATAGGTCTTGTGTACATCTCACGAAAAGATTCTACATCTTGCATTCTAAATAATTCATATCATTGTTGGTGAGGATCAATACAATATCATTGTTGCTGAGGATCAATACAAGATTCCTTTGTCTTATTTGTACTTTGTAAGTGATTATTATAATTTATTCCAGATCTTGTAGGCCATATTGCATAATGATATATGAGTGAAATGAGGTTGTCCTATGGGGAAGCTAACTTGACTCTCCTGTCATATTTTTCCATTTATTATTATTATTATTTATTTCTGTAAATTTTCATTATTATATCCATATATTATGTCATTCAAGTTTCGTGCGAAACAGAAACTTCTATACGATACGGAACGTTTTACAATAGTGCTTCTGTCAACATCGATTTTTCCATGACTTGTATCATACACCAATTTCCACAAAAGACAAAAAATAAAGAATTTATAGAAAATCATATCTAATATGCCTAAAGAATATATATAGTGATTCATCCATAAAAAAAGTCAATCGACATGGTATCAAATTGCATATATAATCACATCCATCAGATCAAGATTGGATTATTCAAACTACATGTAGCCGAGGCAGAAAGCATATACAAAATTTGATTTTGGGATCATATTGATATATGCATATAACTGGATTTTAGCCCATTTTTTGCCTTTTCCCTGTGTTTCACGTTTTTCTAGTTTTTACTTAGATTTCAATTTTTAATCAGATAAAAATTAAAAATAAAATCCATTAAAATAATTTAAAATAGATCGAGGTAAAATATATATGTGTTGTACCTATTTGAATTTATTTAAGTAACTAAATCATATCCTAAAAATATGTCAAAATTAGTCTACGTTCTCAAAAAATATTTTAAATTAATAAAATATAAAATCGATAACTTATTTGTAAAGTAATAAGTTAAAGTTCTATAAGAGCACTTATCACTGATTAGGCCAACAACTGAGCCATGAAGACGATCGCATAAAACCTCTTCAATTCCTAGTCCCATAAGCAACCTTCTAGGAGTTGTAGTAGCGCTTTCCTCTTGTATTAATCAAAATATGAAGAATAATACCTGTCATGCTGATGAATCCATGATTCATTAACTTTTCGTGTGCATTTTATCTTAAAATCCTTAATAAATGCATGAAAATATCCATTTATTCACATCTTTTAGAAAAATATTAATCATAAATAAAAATGCATTTTTATGCATTAAAAACGTATAAATAAATAAAAGAATAAAAAGAAAGAAAATAAAAAGAAGCAGACTGTAAATATGTATATATGTACAGTATGATTGAAATAAAATATAATTATAACTGAAAGATATATTTATACAACTTAACTCTCGAGAAGTCAGCATGGATTGGTCGACATGCATTAAAGTAGGAGGAGATAAGGAAGAAAATAACAAAAATAATTATTGTGGGAAAAGGCTTTGTTGTTGGTGTGTGCACTTTACATATCAATTCCTATTTATCCATAATTTATCAAAATTCAATGATTTTTAGCTAATTCATTTGTTACATATTTTTCATGAAATACTTCTCCTATATATTTCTATATATATGTGTGTGTGTGTGTGTATAGTTATAAAAATCTAAAAAAATCCTAACCTTTATATATGCCGAGAAATCCAACTTCCAAATGGTTGGTTTCTCAACTTCCGAACCTCATAACTTCTTCATATAAACTCCAATTTCACTTTACTCACCTTTAAAGTTCATAAAATAATATTCTCTAATTAATGAAGTGATTTCACTAAAGTCGAAGTTCATTTGTAAAAAGTCAATTTTGGGACCTAATGACAACTGGGTTTCTGGGCTATTTATTTTATTCTGAACATATTATTTATGATATCATTGATTTTACCATTTTTAATCATTTTTTTGATTTTGTATTTCATCTATAAATTATTTCAAAAATTTTGACCATTATTCAATATTTTAAATAATTCAAACCCCTAATTTATAGATGAAATTGAATTGTGTAACATATACTTGTATTTATTTATATATCTAAAGTAATTTAATAAAAATAAAAAAATCAAACACCTCTTATTATTATTCTAATAATTAATAACATATAAACATAATATATTATTTATTGAGTTGTTGAATTAAAATTAAGATCCTATTTATTAAGTATATTATATACCTATTCCTCTTATTAATAGAGGATAGGCAGTATGCACCCAGGTGCTTGTACATGCACCCGGGCCTATAACTCCCATATTTTTTTACTTTTCCGAAGAATACCGCCATGTATATTCATGTATATATCCATCCTATATGTCATTCCAATTTTATCAGAAACAGAGACCCTACGTCCTCCATCCAGAACACATTATTTTAACGGTCTTAGAATTGATGTAATCGACCTGTTCTGGATGGAGGACGTAGGGATCTCTCTTAATAGAGGATAGGGAGTATGCACCCAGGTGCATGTAATTCTACATGCACCTGGGCCTATAACTCCCCACATTTTTTTACTTTTCCGAAAAATACCACCATGTATAATCATCTATATATCCCTCCTGTATGTCATTCCAATTTCGTCAATAACAGAGTCCCCTACGTCCTCCATCAAGAACCGGTCGATTACATCAATTCTAAGACCGTTAAAATAATGTGTTCTAGATGGAGGACGTAGGGGTCTCTATTTCTGATGAAATTGGAATGACAAATAGGAGGGATATATAGATGAATATACACGGCGGTATTTTTCGGAAAAGTAAAAAAATGTGGGAGTTATAGGCCCAGGTGCATGTACAATTACATGCACATGGGTGCATACTCCCTATCCTCTTATTAATTTTATATTTGTAATATATAAAATATATACTATTTATAAAAATAAATTATTTCATAATTTAGATAATTTAATTATGCATATTTTTGTTTTTATTTCTATTTAAAATAATAGCATATACTATTTATTATTCAATTTATATCGAATTTGCATATTCTAGCCTACAGGTGCTAACACGTGTCAGCACCTGAGGCTTTCTTCTCCAAGATTGTCTATTGGGCATCCAGCCCGACTTCTACCATTTTTCCATGCATCCCCACTCAACCTAAATTCGATCCAAACCATTGATTATTGAGGTCGTCCTCAATAATTCTAGAGAAGTCAACTTCATCGATTCATGGCTGGAGCTTCATACCTTCTTCGTATTCACATCGATCAGCAGTAGAGCCTTGTCCAGATTCGAAACCCTAGCCTAACCAAGATGCAACACCGTCGCTCTTCCTCGACCTTGCCCCACTGCATGCGAGCTCGGAGAGGGTAGGTGACCCCCTCCTGGCCCTGTTGGAGGAGCACCACTGCCGTGACATCGTTGTAGATTGCCGGAGAAATCAGAATAGTCGTTGCCCCATGATTTGGGGAAGAACTAGAACAGTTGGTTAACATGTGGCTTTTTTGTGCGGTCCAGATCGACTCCCATGATATAATCCTAGTTGCAAATATTGAAGGGGTAGAGAATTTGCATAAGTGCTCTGCAACTTAAGCGAATTTAACTATGCCCCCAGACTTCATTTTATTTACATTTAGGTCCCTGACCAGGGACCTCAGTGTAAAGATTCCATATCTTCTCTTGCAATAGGTCCCTGACCAGGGACCTAACTGAAAGAAGAGTCATTACTTTTTATTGTCTTTTCTTCTACATGCGTCTACGCATTGCTACTTAGACTTTGGACAATTGTGGACAATTTGGACATTATCCTAGCATACTATTTTCTACATTTTATTTGCATCGAAATTCGAAGACTTTCTGTCACTTTTATATTTGAATTTTGATCATCGATTTTAGATCCGTCTTGATTTTTTTATTTCTTTCTCGAGCCCACTGCTCGAGCGATTCATCTATTATATAATATCACTATATCATCTATTATTTTTACATACTATATTTTACATAAATTGTTTGAAAATATCATTTTAAAAATTAAATAAAAATTGAAAAATAAAAATCAAATAAAAAAGATAAAAACTAAAATCAGCAGAAAAGAGTTTTCTTGCCAAAGAATCAGATAAAAAATCACAAAATTATTTTCTCCACTCGAAAAATCCGAGTGCGATTTTCTGAATCATTGAGTTCGGCCCAAGAACACATGCCTGGATAAAAAAATAGTGAAAACATCAATTTTTAAGAGAGAGTCTGATCCTTCTACATTTTCTCTATGTTTCTCCGCTGACAAATTTTGACTGCTTGCAAAATTTGTGTATTGCATGCCCCATTGCATGTGTGTGTATATTCCGCAGGTGCACCAATCTAAACGAGGAATGACAAAAGTTGATCTCGATTGAAGTAACACAAGGGTACGTAATCTCAAATTTTTTAAATTAAATAGCTCGAGAATCAGCACTAACTTCTCGTCTCCAGACATGATATGTCGTTGCGCGATTAACAGTTTATGCGGATAGAAATAAATAGCAGAATCTGTGGCTTCTAGCTACTTAATTATTTAAATCTGGGAAATTTACTGCACGCATATAGAGAGAAGATGTTTGCTGAAGAGCAACATAGACTGCAGACACTGCTAAATTCTGTATTTTAATGCCCGTAACGACATAGTTAATTCGTTGGTAGTTATGCCCTTGGATTCTACGATGGCTTTTGCCTTGATCTGTTTAGCACCATATTCGTGGTTCTGCTCGAAGCTTGGAGAATCTCGCAGGTTTGGTACGACGCTTTTGCTCGAATTAGGAGCTGATGCACGAAGAACCGAAGAACAGAGGAGAATGCCAAGCAGATGCCGTCTTTCTATTTTAAATTATTATTGACTGGACGATTTTCAAATTAATTGATTATCTTCCCACTTAACACAACTATGATGCAGTTTTCAGAATATATAGAACTTTCAAGCAGGTAAAAGTGATTCTAACTTTTTTCTGCTACTGTTACAGAACTAGATTTTGAAGTTTATATGATCAGTGTCTTCTCTGCGTTTGTCTGTGTATATTCCTCTTGCGGAAGCAAATAAGAATAAACACATATAAGCAAACCACATGCAAACAAATTTATAAGGTTCATCTGTAATTGGGCTGCATCTTTAGACAACGACATTTGTTTTCACTATTTGTGAAGAAGTGGATGTAACGTCCCGGGCTTAGGACCCTTCGGGTAGTCCTTTCCACTATCAGATGGAACTCCGATCCGTTATCGAAGAAAACTGGTCCTGACAACTTGTTGGGTTCAACACTTTGTGAGTTTTGGATGCGAGACTATGTTTGGAAGTTTGGGGTGTTACAGTGGAAAATTGAGAGGATACAGAGAACACTAACCCTAAGAGATTTATAGTTCTCCAAGTCCAATCAGAGCCCATAAACACATGGATCCAAATAACCCCTTGCAAGTAGGGTAAATGCAGAAAATGGTTCTTCAGCTTGGTTCAACAGAAAACATAGCTAGGATTCGAGGCTATCAACAATCCCAAGTGATTTCGTACGTTCTTCCTTTTAAATACTTCCGAAAGTAATCATCAAACTTTTTTTGTTGGCTCAGGGAGCACTCTTCGCTCCCTTTCTTACAGACCAAAGTCACGAGGATATTCCTCGGTGAAACTATTTTTTCTCCAACTTGTTTGTTTGAGTGATCTTACATAGGGCATCATAGAATATAAATCGCCTTAGTAAAGATTCAGCTTCATCTCAAACCAAACAATTGGCCTGGTGGTTGAGCATCACGATCATGGATGAATGAATAACCTCCTGATTTTTGCGAAAAAATGAGGTGAAAGGTAGCGAAGCAGAAGCACAATCGAGGTGATGAGCGAAGGAGAGGGATGAATCGTGGAAGGAGAAAGCATAAGTGAGGGAAGGAGAGGGCAAAGTGGGAGGAGAAGGAAGCAAAGTTAATGTGTTTTTTCAAAATTGAAACATTAAGATATATATATTTGTAAGAGAATCCTAATTTTTTTTATCTATGAACCGTTGATGTTTACATAGTTGATGTTTGCATAGCTAACATCAATATATTATGATGTGAGCCTTGTCCATGGTCTTGTCACTAGGAACTATTTTGGGTTCCCTTGAATGTATTAGTGTGTGTATACGCTAATAATCATAATATCATGGGATACAAATGTAAGTACAAGGTTTATATGGGTACCTATGCAATTATATAAGTCTCAAGGGGTATGCATGTAGAACCTGCAGGAGAAAATATAAAGAATGTACTGAACTTAAATATTCAAGGCTCTTTCAATCAAACATGACCTTGGTCAGTTTGCTTTCCTTCTGTTACTGTTGGATATACATATTGCCGGAAAGAACCCAAAACAGACACTTTTGGGCATCTTCTTCCTTCCGTGACCCAACCCCAGCACAGCCAGAAGCGCTCCTGTGATCCTTCTGTCCCCATTGCATTTAAGAGAGAGAGACAACACAGCAAAGTAAGGTGGGTGGCAAAGATGGAGAGAGAAAGGGAGAATCTGTCTGCACGCATACCAACCTCTTTCTCAATTGCCTCAACATTCCCGTGATACCCACAGGCAGAATTTCACTCCCAACTTCTACAGATGTGTGCCATCGGCTACTAGAGAGATGTACATGTTATCATATTTCCCTGGGAACGTGCATGTTCTTTGCCAGTATCCCATCCACCAAGTCACACCCTTCCAACAGCCATACAGCTTCATTAAAGACCTCTGTGATTCGTGCATCATAGTTTGCCAGTGCCAGTTCATCTCATCTATAAGCCATTAACAGCAATACCTGGATGCAAAGTTGCCTTGCTTATATAAACTTGAAAAAACGACCAACTTGTGGCATCCCACCCCCGCTCCTTCAAAAGGGCCAAAAGTATATGGATCGTCTTAAAGGATAGAACTTCTTTTCCTTGTTGATGAACATCTTTAAAGATGATCGTGCAGTAAAGCTGAATTTTTAAGCATGCTAAGACTGCCAATTTTGAAGGAATTTAGGTTGGATGCATGTACCGGATAGTTGGACGATATCGGAGATGACTTCTTCGCATAGGAGTCGGCCATCCCTTCCTTCCTCCTTCTATCATCATCATCTCCTTTTTGAGGCAACCATGAAAACTAGAACATGTTTTACTTACAGCTATTCTGTAAATCTAAAATCTCTTCCTAGCTCCATCAACTTGCGATCATACATAAACAAAGAAGCATCTAAAAGAGACCAAGCAGAAAGCAGCGCAAAGGATAACAAGTAGCATCCGATGAACTGTATGAGATTGATAAACACTGAAGTAGAAACTGAAATTATACCCAAAACACGTCATGGAGGAGGCATGAATTTGCTAGCTTGAAGACCTTTTGCAACCAGGAATTTGTATGAAAAAGGAAGATGAGACCAATAATAAGAATTACTCAAATTAAGAAACATGTAGCCAACTCCAATCCCAACAACCATTTAGAAACCATCACCAAAAAGGACACAGATACCACGATCTTGAGATCTTCCCCACAAGCCATCCCTCCAAGCAAGCAGAATTAAAGGCGCAGATCTCCACAACTCAGAAGTGTTACGGGATCAATTTGGGTTAGTTCTTGTTCGACAGTGTGTGAGGGATTTTTTCCCACACCTCCCTCAGCCGCGGAAGCGCACGAGCTCGCGGTCGTCGCCGCAGCGGGGACACCGGGGGGTGCCGGCATCCACCATGAAGTACGTCAGGCACAGCCTGCACCCCACAACGACCAGGAAACGCGTACCGGTTCCGGAGATGGCGTCGGCATACGACGAGCAGCAAGAAGGAGAGGTGACCTCGTCGCCGTCCACGGTTGCGCAGCTGACGGAGGTCGAATCAGAGGTACCCACCTCGGCGTCTTCGACGGTGGAGGCGTTGTCAGAGTCGGGGAGGTTGCCGGAGGTGGTCTTGGGGGTTTCCGCCATGGTGGTGGCGCTGGTACCGGTGCCGGCGCCTTCCTGCTGCAGAGAGATATAGATTGTATATGTGAGGGGAGATGAGCGGTCAAAGACAAAAAAGGAGGGATCTTGCGGGCATTAATGGCGTGGGAGCAGCCTTTGAGGACTTGGGTTATGGCATTTATGGCCAAATGATTGAGATGTGGAGAGTGTTGAGCCCATTAATGGAGCGTATACATATGCACATAAAGATTCAGATGGATAGAAAAAAACGAAAGAGAGAGAGAGAGAGAGAGAGAGAACCTGGATGGAGTGCTGATCCGCGTGGAGCTCCGAAGGGGGAGGGGGAGGAGGAGGAGGGAGACGAGAGAGGAGGGAGGCGGTGGCGGTGGTGGAGGAATAGGAGGGGGAGAGATAGGCCATGAGAGAGAGAGGGAGAAGAATGGGGAGGCAGAGGGTGTTGGGTTGATTTGGTGGGGAACAGAAGCATTAATTAAAGTGGAGATGAGGGGGAGGAGAGAGAGATGTGGAACTTAGTCGTATGTGCTCCCTCCACTTGGCTATTCTTGTGCATTTCCCCTCCTATTTTTGAGAGGATAAAGAAATAGAGTAAAGTAGAAAAATATTTAATAATAATTGAAGAAGTAAATTTTTTTGATAAGATCAAATGTTTTTCGCAGAGACAAATTTATTAAGTAATGTGTATGCAATATATTTCAATGTGGAAATTGATATATGAGAAAACAAATAAATTAGGAGTCAGATAAAAAAGTAAAATGAAAATTAAGTATAAAGAAGTGCAACTCGAATTTTATTGCTAGTGGGTTCTACTGTAGTTGCCCTTCATCAACCCTTTGTTTTTTCAAGTTAGGCTATGTTCTGAAAAAAGAAAGGAAGGAAAACTATATTAGATAAAAAGGGATGAATAATGATAAAAAGTGAAGTAAAATTAGAGGAAATTAAAGGATAAACACTCATGTTACAATAATAAATAAAGAGCAAAAGGAAAAAAAACAACAGATATAAATTTCGGTTGGCATTGATTCCAAAATTAGAAAATGATCTTTCAATTTAGAAGATTTAAAAAAATCATCTATAAACAAATTAGCGGGAAGAATAACATGATAAATATATGTATATATATATCAATAAAATAATTTTCGAGGTAGTGAGGTGTCTAACTTTTTATGGATAAAGAAAGGGAAATCTTTTGCTAAGAGTATTTATGAGTTGAGTATTATGTAATGTAAAATTATCATAAAAATATACCAAAAACTATTCAAACGAAAAACCTACTTCTTAACACATATATTCTAAAAAATATCCGCAGGAGAAGACATGCTCAGAATTACCCTGTAACGTCCCGAGCTTAGGTCCCCGGTCTGTTATCGAGGAAAACTGGCCCTGACAACTTATTGGGTTCGAGCCCAAATGGACCCGTTTGACAACCACCCAAAATGCTTAAGCCCAAGTTGTCAAGTAGTAATTCCCACCACTTATATATCACACCCACACTTTGTGAGTTTTCCATGTGGTACTATGTTTGGGGTTAGGGTGTTACATACCCTTAGTCACAATTGTCGTATTCTAACTACTCAAAGAGTACAACATGGTTTATCAAAAGACATCCCTTCTTATGCACGATAATTTGCATCTTATCAAAAACATATACAATATGGAGTCCTTAAAGACATCGAAAACTGTGATAATGTTTCGATCACTTCTAAAGGTAGAACTCATCGAAGTATTTGTACAAAAATAGCAACAATTTTTGATAGATTCAAACTAAATTGGAAGAAATACATTATTTACAATAACTTCCACGTTAGAACATAAAATTATTTATACAAAAACAAACATGCTGTTAAAATTACACAGCTAATTAAATTACAATATAGACTTTCTATTCAATGTTAACCATTAATCATGGATTACTTGGAAACTATTAGACAATGATAGGATTTGATTTACAGGGAAAAAATGCAAAGAAGATGAAAGCATGGGATAATTTTAACACGTTCATCATATTTTGATTTCTCTTGAAGATTTATATTATCACATGACCTATAAATAAATATCAACACGTTGCCTGAGATTCAATATTTAACAACTTTTAAAAAATGATATGCTACCTAAAATAACTCCCAACTAACAAAAGAATTTGATCCTTGAGAAAACAAACACGTATAGGAAGCAGAAACACCAAGTAAACCCAATAAAATTATAATTTTAATACATTCTTCATATCTTGATTATTCCTGAAGATTTATTCTGTCACAAAATATATAAGTAAATACCAATACTTTATCATTGATTCAATATTTAACAATATATTTTAAAAAATCTATATGTTATCTGTAATAATTCTTGCCTAGCATCATAACTTGATCATTGTGAAAAACAAACTGTCAAGTAAACCCAAGAAGATTATAATCTTAACACATTCTTCGTATCTTGATTATTCATGAAGATTATTCTATCACAGAACATATAAATAAATACCAGCACTTTATCATAAATTCAATATTAACAATCTGTTTTAAAAAAGTGATATGTTTCCTGCAATAACTCTTACCTAACATCATAATTCGGTCCTCATGTGATTCTGTGGTTTGGCAATTTCTGGGAAAATATTCGCAATAAGAAAATCAATAAGAAAAGGATGATTTTCTGAAGGGTCATCATGTCCTCACCTACATACATGAAGCAGATAAAATGAGTAATTAACCTATAGAAGATCATAATCCACGCACTTTCTATAACGTCAGAAAAAAAGAAATAATTAAATTGGTGTGTGCTATGCTATCGCTAATGCCACCTGCATCTGAAAAATGGCGAAGATTGCCCCTTTCCCCAAGGATTGATATAACATAAGAAAATACTTATAAGTCGGCTTGTGCCATTCTTTAGTCATATCAAAATTTAAAATACATCTGCAAAGGAATCATGATTAATTATGTTTTATAATGTTCACATTTTCTTTATAGTTAATAATACTAGTATTGGGCCATTCGTGCATTATAGCGAAAGAAGTACAAACGTGCATCCCATCTCAATAACAAAAGTGATAATCATATAAAAAATTGTTATAGATTATGCAAAGCATTACTTCACGGGAAAGGGTACTCGTTCTTTCACAAAAAAGATATTTTTGTTGAATGACTCATAAAATTAGTGAACTCAAGTACTTGAGATAACACTCATTCAAGCTGTCAGCGGTCATTGATTTACTATCATGTGAAATTATATGGTTTAAAATTTGACGAATTTTAACTGCATAAAAGTAAACTACAATATACTAACCATATGTGTAGTTCCAAGCAAATCAAATTTGCAGCAAAAAAAAAGTTACATTAGAAGGAGTGAACATTTCTTGTTGGTGCTTTTAATGTACACAGAGATAAAAAATACCCATAGCATCTAAAAAAGATATCTGCAGAAAAAATGAAGAATAACAATTTTGATAAAATAAAACAAATGTACCTTCTGTGCAGTCTCCATCAAACTTCGGTGAGTAGCACTGGAAAGCATCTCTTTTAAATGTCTATTGATGGACTATAAAATTGGATAAAGAATTTTATACAATTAATGCAACATAGTCACGCTAATAACTTGCTAATCAAAATATATAATTGTAAGGAAAGGAGCCTGTAAACTTTTACATGGCATCTAATAAAGTTTAACAAAATATGTTTACTCCGATAACCTTTTCGAGCTTAGTCATTGTATGAACAGGTTCACATAATAGAAACTCCAATAACATGGATACACACACCTGATGAATTCTATGTGATTCTTGTGCATACCGCAAATAACAAGTGTGACATAGTTGATCTTATCAGGACTCCAACTTGAAGGCATACAACAATAGGACTTCACAGAGAGTAAATTTATTTTGGGCATTTGATCGTTAAGTTATATAGATGTGGATATTTGGATATCTGGTAACACTATCCTCTATTTCACATTACACTTAAATCTAATTAATAAATACATGATGATATTGAAGAGTATATTGATCAGACGACAACAAAAGTTTGAACTTCCCATCAATACATGATGAATTTAAAGACTATCTTTATGGAATCACTAATCTAAACATGTCACCTGCCAGAATGGTCGTGGAATTTTTGACAAGTCGTTAGTTGTGAGACAATGATCGCGAAATGATGAGAATTACAATCTAGGGATATCTGTCATTGTTTCAATTCATATTATTTGAATCATCTTTGATTTTGTTGACTTAACCAATTCTTTATTTTAATAGCTAATTGGTGGTATAATCATGAAGATGGCATGCCACATAAAAAAGTCACAACCCTTAAGATCTTGATCTTGACATCTTTATCCTTTGGATATGAGCATAACTAAAATATGTGTAACTTGATAATGCCTCTACTAACCCACAAATTGGAATACTTTTTGTAAACTAGCTATTCATATAAATTTGCAAATTTACTTGTAATGTTGCTTTTAGATCCATAACAAGAAGAGAGACAAGTTGGAGACAAAAAGGTTTGAACGATCTCGTGTATGTGCATTTCAATTCCAACTTGAAGGAACGTCAGATTTAGAGAGAAACAAATCTCCTTTCTTCTCTAGATCGTGCATACTTAAGGAATGGACTGGAGATGTCAACGTACAAGATCAAGATGATGAGGCTTTTCCAAGTTCCGAATTGGCTTGGGGTACAATGACATATGCAAGTGGTGTCAACGAGAATTTAGAACTGAGAAGAAGCCAAAGAGGTGAATGTGGAAAGTTAGCTTCATCTTCGATCTTAGATGTTGTGCCTATAAATGAGGAAAAGGAGGAGTTTCAGTCTGAAGACTCATGTGAAGAAGAAGAAGATGAAGAAGAATATCTTGATTTGGATGATGACATTGGCGAGGATAAAGGACCAGTGCCACTAGCCATTTGATTTATTTTTGTTAAGCATGTTTTTGTTTTCACATGTTGTAATTTTTTTAAAAACATCAGCTTGTACTGTGTAGATAACATTCTGTTCTTATCTTGCATCTTTTTTCTTCCTTTCTTTTAATTACTTCTTTTATTATTTTTTATAAATATGAAACTTTTTAAAAATGTATAAATATATATAAGAGTGTATGTATAAAAAATAGTTTACATATTTAAAATAATTAAAAAATAGAAAATCGACTAAAGTCCAACTAAATCTGATTAGTCATTCGACTAATGATTAATTCTTAGTCAAGGACCCGATCGCGTACTGACTATCGACTTCTATAACCTTAACTTTCACTATCACATGATATATCATAGTCTATGTGTCCTATATACACCAAGAGCCTAATACTTCCACTAAGTATAGCCCATAAGTTCTAGGAAAATCTTTTAAAAAGTGACAAAATTAAACCCACCACCGAAAGAGCTAACTTTCATAAGGAACTAACTCCACTACTTTTATCTTTGTGGGTTATGTGCTACTTTTAATTGAAAATATCGAATGTTAATTTTAACATTCCGGGCCCTAGAATCGGTCTGTTATTATGGATTACTGGCCCGGACAACCTATTGGGTATAGGTCGAACTGGATCCCTTGACCACAACCCAAAATGCTTAATCCTAGGTTGACTAATAGTAGTCGCAACTACTTATAAGCTACTACCATGCTTTATGATTACTAGATGTGGTACCACCCCCACTTATATTTGCAACGTCCTCGTTGTGCAATGGTTTATGACCTATTCCCAGTAACATCGGCAACTTCACCTCTTGGGTAATACTTTCCTCCCAACTCTATTGCAGGGGTGGATCTACCTCTTATGCATCCCTTTCCACTACTAGAGGGTATCTGCTCTGATACCATTATATAACATCATGGGCCCTACATCCGATATGTTATTGAAGATTACTAGCCTGGACAACCATTTGGGCCCAAGCCCAACATGTTATCTAGGCAAGTAATATATGATAACATACTATGTGTATGGTATGGGACATTACATTAACCGACCAAGTGTAATCACCCTGATCGATGTATGACAAACAAGTCGGTTGTAGTACTCAATCGAGGTATTTGATGAAACAACGTAATTCACATCTTATTTATCTTGGACAAGTGTCCTAATATCAAACTTAAGGAAGCAAGTTACTTATCAATTAAGTATCATCAGATATTTAGACTCATTTTTAGATCCATTTATGTTTTTTTATATTTTTCAAAGTATTTTTATGTCCTTTTTACTTAGTTTTGTTATCTATATAATTTTCATTTTTTTATTTTTAAATTTAGCAAATTCTTAATTTTCAATTTTGAATGAATAATAAAGGAAAGGATTTAAAATATTTATATCAAAGAAACAAGAGGGTTATATATATAAGTGATAAAATTATAATAAAAATAAAATAAAATATTTTTGGATTTTTATATTTCTCAAATATTTTTGTGAAATTTAAAATAAGAGAAATATTTTTAAAAAAAGTAAAAGAAAATTGTAAAATCAAATTCTAAAGAAAATAAAAGAAGCAGTAAATGGGTAACATATATAGTAAATAAAGGGGGTAATGTATGAAAATATTTTCAATAAAATGGATCCAATAATGTTATTAAAATGCTATTTTTTATTTTGATTTTATTTGATTCTTTTATGTTTTTCAAGATTTTGAATCTTTATGTATTTTTTAGAGATATATATTATTTTCCTATGAGATATATATATTATTTTTCTATGATTTTTTAATATTTTCAAGTCATCTAGGAACCAAATATTGGTGACCATTGTTTCCAAAGTTGTAGTTGTATACCAAAATATCATACATCATCCAACAATCATGTACACCATGGCATCTAGAATGGAAAGCATGTGGACTAATAATAGTGGTTAGATAGGATTCCCATGCCGAACTCCCCTGTTAGGTTTAAAGAAACTCACACAATAACAATTGGCTTCATGGAGATACATATGGTGGTCATAATAGAAGAAACCCCCATAGAATAAACCTCGGAGGGTAGCATGCTACAACAAAAGATAAGGATGAGATCCCATTTTTCGTATCAAAAGCTTTTCTAAAATCTATTTTAATAGTCATTGCCTTCTTGTTCAATCGCATCCAGGCTCCCAAGATTTCAAAAGTTACAACAAAAGTGTCTACCATCGATCTCACCTTGATAAAGGCGCATTGTGTCGAAGGTATGGCCTCTTTGTGCATCGAAGCCTATCTATTTGCAAGAATCTTGGATATATTTCTAATAAGGACATTGATGAGATTAGTCAGTCCACATATCTTAATGCTCACGGGATCCTTGGATTTCTAGATCAATGCAATAAGCGCATTATTAATGCGCTTAAATGTATCCATTCCAAAACTATCGGAAATAATCGCATAAAGCGTATTCATATAGTTACATATTTATTGTTGGTGAGAACTTCTGGATAAATTCAATGATAGTCCCATATGGGCCCTTTATGCTTTTGAGATCTGTAATAGTTTGTTAGCTCACTTTTGAAAACATGTATGAAGAGCATTTATAAGAAGATGCTCACAAATTCACTTCCACACACAACTAGTAATAACCCTCTCTGATATGGATACCTTAGAGGCCCTCATCTCATTAAGTGTGGTGATAGTAAACTACTTTTAATACACTCTCATGATATCAAAAAAATCGAATTCATCATTTACTATGTGTCAATGAATAAACGAGTAATAATCAATAAACAACAGCCTCGCATCTAAACTTAGAAGGATCTTCGTCCGAGGGCAGAGCTCAAGATTTAATCATCTGCTAAGTGTCATTTTATGTAGATCATATCCATAGGCCTCTGTTTAATCCTCAGACCTTGACATCCTGAATCTAGAAAAGAAAAGAAAAGAAAAGAATATTTTGAGTTGCACAAACTATTATAAGATTAATATATGATGTTTTATATTTGTACTTTTTGAGATTATGTAATTACAGTTATACCATTACCGTTTTATAGTACCACTTTTGTCTATATATTTTTATAAAATTCACAGTAGTACTCTTCCATTGAGATAAAATTAGATCACGAGCATGATAACAAAATGGCATAGCTGTGAATTTTGTGAGAATATAGGAGCACTATGTGTTATTGCAAAAAATAGGAACAATAATTGAAATTACAGTCTATATGTAGTCAATTTAGAGATGGGCTCCTAAAATTGATAGACCCTGAGCCATTGCACCCGAGGACAAGCCTCAAGAACGGCCCTGATTGCAGAATCTCGTAGGAACGCAAGTGCAAAAAAACCATTAATATATGAGCATTTGTTCTAAAAATATGCATAATTAAATATTGAGAAACATACAAAATCAGGAAATATTTTCCCGTCAAATTAGGTGCTGCAATTCATGGTTGTTTCATCAGGAGTATTTGTCTGTTGCAAATAAATCAGCACACGTTTTCTCTTCAATGAATGCATCACGTTTTGTTACAGAAGCATCATCACGTGCATGCGACTTCTATCGACTTCTATCCCTGTTCAAAGTTTGAATTGAACATCTTATGTTTGACAGAAACTATAATTTTTAGTTTTTAATGTTCTTGCCTTTGTTCGCCAAGTCAACGGCATCCTTTTTTGTGCATAAATTATATTTCATAAAAATCTCCACAACTCAAAATAAAAACGAAGATAAATTAGGGTCTCGCTAATTGGAATTCCCCAAAAATTCTTGAAAATCATTGCACAATTTTTAAAAATAAAAATAAAAATATCATTTCATCAAATCTATATGTTTAAGGTTCTTTACACTTGTACACCTCAAAGATTCTTCAATTACAATTATACCGTCTTTTTTACAATAACACAATTCCGCATGTATGTTGGCAGAATTGTGAATTCTGTAAGAGTATATAGGGTACACGTATTATTGCAAAAAAAAGTAGGTTAATTATAAAATATCGGAGGAGCTCGTCTGCAAAAAAAAATCCTATATATGAAGTGTTTTAATTTCAACACAAAGTGGGAAAAAGATCACTGTTAATGTCAATATTTCTCTCCAGCAATGTCGTAGTATCAATGCCTAATGTCAACATTCTTGAGTCTTGACCAATAATAGATAATTAATTCGATATCATATCTCGAGTAAGGGTTGTACCTTAACCCAATTTGTAACCTCTTGGAATTTGACTAAGCTGAACCTATTAAATCAAGCAATCAATGTGAGTAGTTGGCAATACAATCGTTGACAAAATATGTGCAAAGAAGTAAACATTTATTCCACCCTTTGCCATAGATTCCTCGCAGCTTCTGTTTGGCTCCTTTCCACCACACGACATTAAATATCACTATAATCGGAGCTGGAATTTCGTTGGTCTTTGGTTTGTGGATTTTTTTAAAGAGAAAGTCATCCTTCCTAAGTATAGAACCCATTCGAATATGTCTATATTCGGTAATTTTAAAAATTTGTAAGTAGATATTCTAACACCTATATTCTCAAAACATAGTGCCACATCTAAAATTCATGAAGTGTAGGTGTGGTTTATAAATGATGAGGATTACTACTCGGCAAGTAGAGCTAAAACATTTCAGATGGTTATCAACAGATCCATTTGAGCAGTACCGAACAAGTTGTTAAGGTTGATTTTCCTCAATAACGGATCGAGGACCTAAGCTTTGAGATGTTACAGATATCCAGTTATATCTAAATCCATTTTCATCCCTAGGTATAGAGCATATTGTAGTCTCCCCTACAACATATGCTCTAAAAGCAACCAGGCTCACAACTTCGAATATACAAAAGAGACATCCTTCTGCAACGACCTGATTCTCTGGCATGAGGGTCATATTTTGTTGATGGAGTCCAGATGAGGGATCGGGATTGGTTCACTATCCCTCCATCATCGATCTCTCCCACCATAACAGTACAAATATATTTTTGAATCAAACAACTTTCGCCAGCATAACTAACTTCTATCTTTTATGCATTATTCTTTAACCAAACAGATAATAGCAAATTACTACTTCCTTATTCCTCTCAATTCTGTCCCCGCAAATCGAACATAAGGGACAAATCCCCTTTATCGCGTATCCCTCGTCTCCCTGGACATACCATAATATTGGTGAGACCCTGACTCATTTGAAGTTTCTCCTATATATATAGGATTTCTTTCAAATAGGACTTGGTCCTTTCTGAGTTCCGGAAGGCCAACTCCTTTTTTTGTAAAAAACATGATGACTTTAGTAGAATACGTATACAAATTGTATTACAATGTTCAGTTTTAATGTCTGTATTATAATATGCAGTTTTATATGCAACTTTGTATTTATAATGTGCAGTTATAATACAAATTGTATACGCATTCTACTAAAGTGCTGGTGTTTTCTACAAAAAGATGGTGGCCTTCCTTAAGTCAGGAAGGATGCATCATATTTGAAGGGCTATATATATGTATATGTATATGTATGTATGTATGTATGTATGTATGTATGTATGTGTATATATATATATATAGGGAAAAGCAGTATGCTTCTTGGGTGTAGCTAAGCTACATGATCCCACCCCTTTTTCCCTTTATTTTTTTATTTTTCTGAAATGAAACCAATTGGAATTTAGATCACAATATGTTACCATGGTATCATTAAAAATTCGACTTAATTCGAGACTTCTATTCCCTCCATCAAGACTGTCAACTTTTAACGGTCTCAGAATCACTGAAATTGGCTCACTTCAGATGAAGGGCGTAGGAGTCTCTGTTTTTGACGATATTAGAATGACATGTTAGGGGATATAGTGAAGAATATACATATTTTATTTTTCAAAAAAATAAAAAATAGAGGAAAAAAAGGGGGTGGGAGTAGCCAATTGGCTACACCCACGGTGCAGCGTCATTTAACCCATATATATATATATATATATATATATTGTTTGATTTTATGTGGATATCTAAGCACATCCTAAAGTCCACAAGAGGGGAGCACTAAAAAGATTTAAAGAAAATATAAAACAGACATAGTTCTTCTAGTAGACATCAATGTAAACAACAAATACCGGTGTTTCAAACATTAAAAAAATATGATAATTGTATATGCAAGAATACAGAAATGACAGATTTTTAAATTTGAATACAGAAAGTGTGGAAAACTATTTGTATAATAGGTAATGTCAAGAAGTACGTGCAACACACTCGAAGATGGTCAACAATCACGGCCTTATACTTCAAATGACATTAACTTGGGTCATTAATTAAGTTTGTTCGTATGTATCTTCCTCCTCATATTAAACTACTAATGTTAAACTACTAATGATGGAGATCGACTTCTATATATTGACCTTTGGAGGGAGACTTGACATCTACTACTCATCCTCGTTAGACTATGTAACTAATTAACTTTAAAAGGATTAGCTTAACAACTACAAGAGGAGCATCTTCGTATCAAAAATATGAAAAGTCTGATGTCGTCGAGGACGAAGGGTTTGTTGTTTACGTTAGGAAGAATTAGTGTTAGTTAATGCTCCAAGCATCATTTACTCGTAGGGCCAAGAAAGTTTTAAAAGTCGTAGAAGAAATTTTATATAATTAACTTGATTCTTCTAAAAATTATATAATTAATTTGATATAGAATTAAGTACTATCATATCTTTATCCATTTCTTAGTATGGATACAGATACATGTAATGATAGATATTAAAACTAGGGTTTAATGGAGCTATCCATAAAGAGAGCCAACTTAGTTACCTCATCTTTATTTTATTTATTTCTTACAGTATTTTTTAAAAGCACCTTGAGGGATTTAGATCACTATATGAGAACATATTTTTATTCAGATTTCGACTCAATTCGAAACTCATATCTCATTCATCAAGTATGTCAAAATTAACGGTTCAAAGATTACCGAAATAGACCCCTTATAGATGGACATGTTATGAACGTTTATTATACACGAATTTGAATGACAGTGCATTGAATCCCACGGACATTTTCGGAAAACACCTTAACACAAAGGAAAAATAAAGGCGGGGAGGTAGCCAAGTTGGCTCCAACTAAAGGTCGCCCCCATTAAATACTCAAAACTATGTTAGTATATTCTAAAAAACGGATTTGAATATAAAATATATATTGGTCGCATACGAGTATTATTAGAAATAATTTACAGAATAGCTTAAATATACATTTATTAGTAGGAATTCAAATGATAAATATACTAGATGTGCTTATATCCCAATAATTATACCACAAATATGATGAAGATGATATAAAAAATATGTTAGATATTGTTGAAAATAAATCTACAGCTATATTTATATACAAAATAAATATTATGAATATGGATATTATGAATGTTTGCAGATATTAAAGAATATCCATATACATTCCATTTGAGAACATATACAAATACCAAAATATGTATACGACGAATATGGTAGCAGATCAAATACAGATATGATAATATCTGTTCGCGTCCATAATCTCATGCCAATGGTCCAAGATAGTTTTCTATTGAAGCAACGGAATTGTGTAGTATATTCATGTAATGCAGTACACTCGATTTTTATTTAGTTATCTATTTGTATTGTAAACAAAATAAAATAAAATAAAATAAAAATCATACAGGAAGGAGGGTGCGGCGCAGGGGCCGTGGTAGAAGGGGCAGCACCCGCTAGCAAACACGGACGGGCTACACCCCCACACGGCTGAACGGGGAGAGGATTCAAAGGGCATGTGCAGGTGTGCCGTGCTAGTGTGCATGCATTTGCGTGCGTGCATGGGTGTGTGTGCACGCGCATGCACGTGCATATATTTGCGTGAACATGTGCATGAGCCTGGCCTTCACTCTCATGAATCTGCTTAAGGGAAATCATGGACCTACTGAAGGAAGTTCAAGCATTTTCTGGTAAACTAGCAGAACTTTAGTTACCAGAAAATCTAATATTCCACCAACATCGAGCACTATAATGTATAATCAATGGCATGGAAATAATACTACAATAAAGATGCATGGCTTTGGTAGATACCCCAACAAGGCATCGAAATCGACACTTCTCTGTGTCGAATAATTCAGAATCCAGATAGCACGGTCTCATCATTCAAAGGCCCAGTTACAATCCTGATCAAGTTCCATTCCTTCTGTGTGCAAAAATCACCATATATGATGGTTAAAAGTATTCATACCTCTCAAATAAATACTTCCCATTTTCAATGCAACTGGCAAAATCCCATCTGGTTCAGGATGATGCAGCAACGACAAGAAATAGCTACAACGAAATGTCCACACTCTATTTGAATTCACAGGGCATCAAGCTGCCAAGAGAGACTAGAGTTGCAAGTGAGGGAAGGCAAAACCATGTACATTGCACTTGACATTTTAGCACCAAACAGATCCTCAGCACTATTTTCATCTTTTCAAGTTTTTTAAAATAGTAAATATGATTGTATTGATGAGATAAAGTGATTACAGTAGAAGTTTTCCCCTCAAAAACCTAAAGAAGGGAGGAGAAGTTTAAAAAAAAGAAAACAGAAACTATGTGCAAATTCAGCATCACAAAAGCAATCAACCATCAAAAAACATGCCAAGATCAATTCCAATGGATCTTAAAGTCTTCTAAAATACGGTTCATAGTGACTCTAGCATGCGCGCAAGAGGTATTAGTCCAGCGAAGGTTATGCTCTCTCCAAATCTACCACGAAGCCACAACAAAAACGTTTTTGATCTTTAAAGCAAGGCTTGCATCCAGCCCGTGGATCATCTTGGCCCAATCAAGAGCATCCTTGGTTGAATTCCATAATATTAAGGCAGCACGTGTTTCTTCCCAAACCTCAATCAAGTAGGGACATTCACAAAACAAATTATCTCTAGATTCGAGAGAGTGGTCATAAAGCAAGCAACTGCAGTCTGAGCATATTCCAAAATTTAGAAGCCTTTCTTGAGTAGGAATTTTGTTTCTAACCACTCTAAAAAAATATCACTTATGCTTCGGAGCCGTTGAAGAGCACCACATCTCCCTCCACCAGTCAATCATGTGGCCTCTTGTTTTAACAAGATCAAAGCATGAGCGAAATGAGAAACCAACAAGGGAAAATGTCCACCTATAAGGGAAACCGAGCTGACCCAAAATCGGAGCAATGACAACTCTATTTCGCTATAAGGTCTTCCAAAAAGTGGATGCATTATGCGAGATAGAAGCATCCCAAACGACTCAGTCCAGAGATATTTGGAAGTAAGGAAATCATCCCAAAATAGATTTTTTAGCCGTGAGGAACCTCCAAACCCAAGTAAGTTTTGATGCGTTAATCAAGTCCCCAAGTAACCTGATTCCAATGCCTCCTTCATCTTTCAGAAGACAAACATATTTCCAATCCAATTCATGCCTTTTGAAGTCCCATAGAAAGTCTGCGCGAAGAGAAGAAATCCATGAGACAACTGAGGAGGAAAGCATATAGCATTCGGTCTAATATAGTAATATTCCATTAATGACTGAGTTAATGAGTTGGATCCATCCCGCCATTGAGATAATCTTTATCTTCCAGCCACAAAGTTGGACACAAACTTTGTGCACAAGCACTTTCGCAACCGAGGAGCAACTAGATTTTTGGAAGAATGGAATGCCCGAGTATATTGTAGGTAAGGATTCACGAAGAAGACCAGAGTAGGTACGAAAAAATACAAAATACATAAAAGCAACACAAAAAACATTGGCATATTTATCAAGAATGACCATGGATAAAAATGCACATCATTCAAAAAAAAATGATCCTGCGTATAATCAGTGAGATGAAAAATCCCAACGACTGCCAATTGAATTAGGCTCTGCTATCCTTTTTTTTGCAATAAAATAGAGTCTATGCTTCAAAGCTCAAATCTTATCTTATATAATAATTGGTGCATTGAGTCTGCTTACAACCACACAAATAGCCACACCAAATATTAGAGATAACAAGCGTTGTTATTTCAAAATTAAGCATATTAAATAAATAAGAAAAGGAGACGCAAGTTTGAAAAAACGAAATGAGGTGGTTTCCCTGAAATCAAAATCAAGAAGCATTTCAATCCTTTTGAAATAGGTTCCACCTCTTTTAAGCCTCTTTAGTATAAAAGCTAAAAAAAATCACTCTTACTTTAACAATCAAATCAAGGTAAAGTCAAAAATAAAATTGTGTTTGGCTTTCTAGGTCATTTCGGTTCCAACCTTGACTTATCCACTCTACTTTTTTAACTATTATTTTGACGAGTAGTTGTATTATTTTATTTGAATAATCGAAAAAATGTGTGTACACAACGACATGATAAAAACCAACTTCTAAACCACACAAAAATCACGCTTACAGATACTTATGGAGAATCTACGAACAAAGGGGATGCAAAATATAGATGGTATATGATGTAAATGGAAAAGTGATATAGTTAATTTATATATTTATTTAAAATAATTTCTAGATAAAAGTGTGGAGCAACATAGTCCACGGTTGATTTAGAAGCCATCAACTCAACATGAATAATTTAAAAAAAACTCGAAGAACTCATTAATCTTATAAGAGTGCCTCGATCATGATCACGATGACATTTGACTCCAGGACACCTATCATCTGTCAAGTCTGCTCGATCACGATCGAGCAACAGTCACGTAAGCGGCCCTCCCTTGACTCAATGGGCATGTGTATGTATATATTATATAAAAATATCGTAGTTATAATTCAGATAAATAAAACTGTATTACTGTAACAGATAAAATACAATAGTATCATCTCATAGTTATAATTCAGATAAATAAAACAGTATTACTGTAACAGATACATAAAATAGTATTTCTGGCAAATGTAAGAAAAAAAATGAGGTTATCTCTGCAGAGTTTCCATTTATTTAGACGCATAATTGACTGGGGCTTAAGAAAGCCCCTGATTCGTGGCGGACAGACGATCGTTACCCCGTACTGCCCACCGTCCCTTCCGGTTCAAATTTGAAATACCCAAGTTTACCCACGCACTTACCCCCTTCCTCCCCCTCCCCCATAACAACGACGCCAGCAAATCTGCAGTGGAGCTCTCCAATGGCCACCTACGAGGAGCTGCGGAAGCGCAAGGTCGAGGAGAACCAGAGGAAGATCGAGGAGCTCAAGCTCAGCTATCTCTCCGTCTCTCTCCAGGACTCCTCTCCGAAACCGTCCCCTGTTCGAACCACATTCCCCTCATTTCCTCCTCTTACATACCCGTCGATCCGTTGTTTTTTCTCCTGTTCTTCTTATTGGGGTATCGATCTTCTTGTCCGAACGGCGAGATTTCGTTGTAAAGTTTGCACCTTTGCAATTGTTTTTTGCAGACAAAGAGGGTGAAGCGGAGCTTGCCTCCACTGGAAAGGGAGACGCTGGTATTGAGGAGATCGGGGAGGGTGGCTAATCTGCCGGAGACGAGTTATAAGGAGGTGGGTTTTTCTCCCTTTTCATTAAAGTGGCGACAATATTCCATCTTTCTAACTTTCGTTTCTATGCCAGTTAACCCCTTTTGGGGGGCTTTAAGGAGTAGAACTTCGAGGTTAGGGTTCTAACGGATTCCCTCTACAGCCAAAAGTGCCTTATTTATTTACTTATTTATTTATTTGGAATAAACTTTTTGGTTAGTCAAATGGAAGCAATGATTTTTGAAAATGGCGGAGAAAGAGGTTGAGATTTTTTGGTAATGTTGATATGCCTGGACTCGAGTCCTAACCCATAAGTAAACTCCGATATGGATTATGTCTATTAATGGCAGTAAAACCTCCCCTCAATAATAGGTTTCTTGCTGGAAATTTATGGATATATATCTGTTTGTACGAGAAGCGGCTATATAGCGACTCCAAACTTAGATTTGAGAGTGTCATATCATATACATGTAACTCTGCCCCCTTTTCTTCATATGATGAAGAACGATAAGTCATTGTTCAGTCACATAGTCTGGATATGTGAAAATCTTGTAAATCCGTGTGATGGTGCATGGTTTGTTTGTTTTCCATATTCCTGATGTCTGTAACATATAATTTAGCCTTTAACATAAACTTATTGTATTGTTCAGTATTGCCATGATTGCATTTTGTGCCTTTTGGTAATGACGCTTAAGAGAATGATGTTCTACAGGTTGCTGTTTATTTTGATGAAACTGAAAGGCCTAGTGCTAGAAGGTATTTGCGTCATTTTGTTCATTGCTTTTTGTGCCGCTGGAATTCTTCCCATTTGCTCGTGTTGACTGTTGTTTGTCTTTGCTACTTGTAAGGGGACACAACCGGAGGAGGTTGGAAGATCGGGTTTACGCTTCTGATGAAGCCAGGCAGTATGCAACAGAAAGAGCAGAAGATCTCAATGAAAAGCTGGAGCCGCAGTTTCCCAGTTTTGCGAAGCCTATGACACAATCTCATGTCACTGGAGGGTTTTGGCTGGTGAGCCTTCTCCATCACGTAGAAGAAAGAATCATCGTGATTGTTTTCATTTGATACTCCATTGTTGCAAGTAGTTTAGTTTTCTTTGATGCTGTAAATAGGGTTTACCAAAAATTTTTTGCTCGCGGCACCTGCCCCGAAGAGACACACATATTACTTTGATAGATGAAGAGGGGGAGGAATCCGACACGTTGTACCTAGCTAACAAAAATGGTCTCAGTGCTGGGTGGAGAGGTTTCTCCATCGATCATGAATTGGTGGATGGTGATGCCTTGGTTTTCCAGTTAGTGAAGCCTGAGACATTTAAGGTAAGCAAGTGCTTATAGTCTAATTTATCATCTGCGACCAGCGTAGTAGTTCTTTTCTGGGTCTGTCAAGTTACAATCTCAATAGGCTTCCATTACATGCTAAATTTCTTGGCATTTAATAATTGTGATTCTTGACAAATAAGATATTTGGCTTATCAACCCATATAAGAATTATTACGCAGAGTTCATTTACTGGTTTATGTGATTCCTGGATTACCATTGTGGATCTAGTTGCAAGGCTAACTTGATGACCAGTATAGCTGTGCATTATGCCACCATTATTTCAAGATAAAATCCATATATCGGTGTCTAGATGCATATGGTAGTTGACATGGCCATAAATATTTTCATATTTTAACGATGATGTTTTAGCAGAACATATCAAATTGAACCCATCAAAGTTTATTTTTGTCTACATAGACAGACTATATGACCATGCTTAAAGGTTGTCTTAACACAGAACTATGAGTCCTGCTGCATGTTATCCTGGCCAGCTTATTGTTTTGTGATTTGGTTACGCAATTTGGGCATGTAACCTTATTTCGGTTTAACTCAAGCATCTAACTTGTTCAATGTTTACCAGATCTACATCATTCGTGTGCGAGACTATGATGCTGAATGAAGCTTTCCCTCGAGGTACATCTCTAGAACGTTAATTAAGAAGCTGGAGGTGACCTTTTTTTGGGTGGCTTTCCATTGGTATGCCTACAAGTGTTCCATTTTTACCAGGTGCATTTATTTGTGTGGAACAAACCATGCGATTCAAACATTCTTGGGATTTGTTTTTCTTTTTATTCCGTTTACGCTGTATGTTATTTAGTTTGATCCTTGTAAGATTTCTCAAAGGTTTTCTGATCACATGTTCTTTGTATCCTGATAGGTGAGAGAACCAATATAGAGTTGGGGCATGTTTGGTTGCCAGGTTACCCAGGGGTAACGTGGCATACCCTATGCTTTATTCTATCCATGCATTCCTGCGTTGGAATTAGTTATATGAACTATACAATTTTTTTGTTAAAATATTTTTAACCACATTAAAAAAACGTTAATATAAAATCATATTATAATCATAAAAAAATAATATAACACATAATCAATGTCACATCACATCACATTTATCATTCCAAACATCTACAATTTACTGGAGGATATCTCAACCCAACCTAACCCAATTACCAAACATGCCCTTGAGATTAGGATCCCATTCATGTACATTATGTTGGTTCAGCATGCTTATTATATCCACGAGCGAAGCTTTTCAGGCACAAGTGACTGACTCAAAGTTGTTTTTATATTAGTCAGCACAATGTAGATCGTGTCTTGAGTTTGTCCTTGTCAATAAATAACAATTAAATTTGTTTGATTATCTTCTTCATATATCCATTTCTCGGTTGAAATATTAAAAAAATGGTATGTTCGGTCATTATGAGTGCCAATTTCTAATAAAAACTGACTAGGATGCAAATAACGTGTCATTTAATCCCACGAGGATGGTGACAGATTTGGATCAGCCAGAGATGAACATTCAATGCAAACAAGATATAGGAGACAATGCAAGTAGCAAAATACAAGGCACAAAGCAAGTGCAGGAAACTTACAAACTTGACTCAAATAACTATAATATAAATATACTTGTATCCAGATTCACACTTTTCACGAAATACCAAAAAGCTTAAGAAAACAAAAACCAAAAAAAATATAAAATATATACAAACTGCCTAATTAGAATTACTCGCCAAGTTCCACCCCAAAACTTATATCTTCCTCTATGGTCTCCTTCCAAAATTTTGTTTATCTTCTTCATATCCCATCTTGCAAGACTTTTCTTTTTAACTTTTCATAGCTTCTACCATTAGTGCTTCACGACCTTCTGTGTTAGGATTAGAGTTAAATTAAGATTGGGAATCCTAATGGGATCAAACTCAAAATCCTAGTAGCAGTTGAGTTGTATTCTATTTATAATCCTATTGAGAATATGACTATTTGGTCGTAATTGGGCTATATAGAGAGAGAGAGAGAGGGGGGGTGGAGGCATTGCCTCTACATCATAGCAAGAGGGAATGCCACAAGAGAAAAGAGAGAATGAAAGAGAAGAGAGATGGGGAGAGAGTTGTACTCGTTCAAATTATAGTGGTCTTTCTTCTCTTATGGTCGCGAGAGATGATCGACCACCATTATATTTAGTCGTTCTTTCTTTCATGTGCTTCTCGGTGGTGGTGATTGTGCATCCGTATACATACTAGTGGGACGTATCCCAACAATCGGTATCTGAGAAGAGACGATATCGGCGGATCGTGCCCCAACAACTGGAATCACAGCCTGATTCGACGACATCAAAGGATACGTTGTAACGAGGTGCTCCTTCTTCAGAAGCTGTGAAGAACCAACGGCTACGGTGAACCATTGAGATCAGGAGCATATGAAATCCGATTGAGGTGATCCAGGAGTTCATATAGGGGTTTTTACACACTTCGGATGAGTTGGACGGTTCGGATTGAGAGGATTTTACTCTGATTTTTCAGATCGTACAAGGATGTATGATAGCAAAGCTGATGGCGAAATTCACATCGAGGGGTGCATAATTCTCTGTGGAACTCTTCAACGAGAATAATGACTTTACCTTATGGCAATAATGGGTGAAGAATATACTTACGTGAGAAGGACTTGTGAAAGCTCTCCAAGATAAAGAAAAAAAGCCAAAAAAGATGAAAAAGGAAGAGTGGAAGGAGATACGGGATCTCGCGAACAATACAATACAATTGTTCTTGGTAGACAACACTCTTCGTAAAGTCATCCGCCTAGATGATCCAGTGGAGGTTTGTATAAAGCACGAGGGACGATACAAGTCCAAATCTTTGATGAATCGGTTATTGATGAAGAAGAAGCTCTTTGGTCCAAAAATGACCGAGGGGACAAAGCTTGAAGTACCCTTGGATGAATTTAACAAGATTTTGACAGTCGTGCTCACACTTGAGGAGAAGAATGCGAAAGGAGAATCTCTCTTCAAGGAGGAGCATAAGGCACTGATCTTGTTGAGTTCCCCATACATCTTCCTACGATCATATTTTGACGACGTTACTCTATGGAAAGGAGACCATCACATTAGATGAGACAGTTGCTTCGATGCTCACGAATGAATCCCGACAAAGGTTGATGGATGAGGCAATAAATGATGAAGGTCATGTACTGACAGCTGAGGGTAGACATTCAAGATTAAGGGAGATAGGATTCAAAGGTCGATCCAAGTCACGAGGTCCGATCAGATGCTTCTATTATGACAAGGAGGGTCACAAAATAGCCGATTGTCCAAGATGTGAGAAGGAAATGAAAGAAGGTTGGAGATTCTGAATCCGACCAAGAGGATTCCACCACAGTCTGCAAGGGAGACTTGCTAGCGTGTTCTACGGAGATAAAGACATATTCAAGATGGCTTCCAGACTCAGCATGCTCAGATTACGTGTACTCATCTAGGGAGTAGTTTAGGACATATCAGGCATGAAATGATGGCACGGTCAAGATTGGAGGTGGAGTGGTTCACCATGTCGAGGGGATTGGATCACTGCAGTTCTGCATGTTTGATCGAGCAGTACGAACTCTGACATGTGTCAGATACATTCCTACAACCAAGAAAAATATGGTTTCACTTGGAATGATCGAGTCACGAGGACATCGAGCCACCATTGAAGGGTGAGTTCTCAAAGTGTGCAAGGGAGCATACGTGGTGATGTGTGGGACGAGGATGTCAAACAAGGTATATAAACTTGAGGGCAGGGTTGTGACAGGTGATGGAGCTATTATTCCAAAGACGAGTAGTATGATGAGAGAGCGGTATGTTATCGGCATCTTTGCTGTAGAATTGCACAATAAGGAGAAGCGAGTGCAATCCCTTTACTAGAGGATGTCGACACAATATATAATCACGAGAGATTTGTAGGGTCGCATCAAGAGGCACAATACTGAGTTGTGTGAGTGCCTGAGAGATCGAGGGCACCCGATGACAGGTGCATCGCTCGGAGTTGGTGAGATCCTGTTAACGAGGCCTGCATATGACGATGATAGCCCAGTCAAGGTTCAGGAAAGCGGTGTGCGTATGCATTCGGATTGGTCACCGAATACTGATTAAGCGGTATGCGGGGGCATATGCGGGGTATATGCGGTTCTAAGCGGTTTTCTAATTTTTTAATTTAAAAATAAAAAATATCTATGAATAACATTACCACTGAAGTTATGTATCTAAGCGGAGTTAAAGATCTTAGATAAACGGTTCATGTTAGATGGGTGTGCATATATACTTTTAATTGCCTCATATTTAATCACAAAAAAATATTTACCATAAAAACTTCACATTATATGATTTGTAATAACAAAACTTCAATACACATACATGCACTACATGAGCAAAACCTCAAATCATCATATATAAAAAATATTCGACGATACATTGCATATACTCGTAAAAATAATACATGAGAAAAACATAAAACATTGCATATACATAATGGTATAGTGCATTGCAATTGTATAGAAATGCATGTCATATTCTAACAATTGAATGTAGAGGCAGAGTTACAGAATTAAGGACCTGAATGAGAAGATTGAAAAGTTGGAGCTGTTGGAACAGTATGCGGGGCATATGCGGGATATGCGAGGCATATGCGGGGAGGGCGCATAATGCACTGATTCAAATTATCGGTGCGGTCTGCATGCTGCACGGGCATATGCGGCCGCATATGCGGCCCGTGCGGCCAATTTAGTGAACACTGAGCCCAGTGCAGGCTCAAGACAATAAAGAGATAATGATGAAATTCAACTCAAGTGGGAGATTATTAGTGTTAGGAGTATATATGTTAGAGAATATTCTATGTGGCAGAAGTATATTCTTGGAACCATGTTGGGGGTACTTATGTGTTTTTCTCCTTTGAGCTCTCTAGGATTTTGTCCTATATAAGGACCCCTAGATCTCTTGAATAATACACGTCTTTCTAGTCTTTTATTCTTTTTCCACATGGTATCAGAGTAGCGGTCCTAGATCGGTGTTCTGATCTAAATTCCTCCGCCTCCGCCAGCTTCCAGTCCTCCTCAAGCAGTCGCTGCCTACCTGCGACGACTCCAAGCGATTGCGGCAGAACTCGGCCACCGCTCGTTGCTCCAGGCGGCCCAACACCATGGAAGGACATATCGATATCGATATCGTTTCGATATCGTGTCGATATCGATATATCGTCGATATATAGCCGATATATCGCTATATCTAGGAATCTTTTTAAAGAAAATGCCTAAAATCGGATATATCGATATATCGATTTCGATATCGGTCCCATGTCGATATCGATATATCGGCGATATATCGCCGATATATCGGGATACGGCCTTCCATGCCCAACACGACCCCATCCTAAGTGCCCTATACCTCCACTCGCGGCCTAGGCACCCCCCAGCATCACCTCGTGCCCTAGGCACCCCATCCCTGTGCCTCCGCTCGTGCCCTAGGCGCCCTCCAGCACCGCCCTAGGCGCTCACTAGCGCCAACCCTGGCGACCTAAGCCTCCGCTCGAGCCCTAGGTGCACCCTACCCCCCTGCGCCGCCTCGTGCTCTAGGCGCTCCTTTCCAGCATCGCCTCGCACCCTAGGCGACCCCTCAGCACTGCCTCACGCCACCCGAAGCATCTCAAGTGCTGCCTTGCGCTGCTCTACATTCCATCCCAAGCTCCCTACGCCGCTCTAAGTGCTCACCAGCGCTGTCCCAAGCGCCCCGCGCTACCCCCCGCGCATCAACTGCCTCTCTCTCGTTTGTCGATCACCTAGGCTATCATCCCTTAATGCTGATTACCTCATCGATGCATTGCTAGGTCTCTGTGATGCTTGAATAAGACGGCACGAACTAACTAGGTCACGTTTTCTTGATCTACTCGATCACCATGACATCTGCAGAGCCCAAGCTCCTGTACCTGACTTCTTCTGTGATGGTACACGACACTTCTATACAACTAAAAGGCTCTGAGAACTATGTACTATGGTCCAGATCCTTCAAGGTGTTTATTGGTGGTCAGCGAAAGATCTATGTTCTCACAAAAGATCTGTCCAAGGAGACGGACAAAGACTACGATACCTGGTATGTGGACAACTGCCAAGTGATTACTTGGATGACTATCAACGTCAATCCAAATATTGTATCAGATCTTCTTTTCAAGGAGACATCAAAAGCTATGTGGGAGAGCCTTGAGAACACCTACACGCGGATTTGTTCTGCAAATCAGGGATATGCATCCTCAGTCGAGTACTACATGCTCCTTACATGCCTGTTTGAGAAGCTTCTTATCTTTCAGTCTGCTTATTGTGATAAGCAGATAGTTGAACGTCAAAATGGCATGTGTATCGTTTCTTGTCAGGATTTCATCCGAGATACAAGACTGTGAAGAATCAACTTTTGACTGCTGATGCGCTACCCACTCTAGAGACCATGTATGGTCGACTATAAGAACTTGATTCTTCCTCTCCTCAGCTATCTACAGAGACTACTGTACATTTTACTAGAGGACGACCCAACTACCAAAGAGGATGCAGTCGTGACTTTAGCCATGGTCATGGCCGTAAGGTGACTTCGGACGTGGACAGGAGTCTATCCAGCATGCACTCATCGCGGATGTTGGAATCATCCATCTGAACGTTGTTGGGTAAAGTTTGGCATGTCTACTCATGCCAACAGTGCCTATGAAGCTATCTCATATGAAGACCATATGATAATATAGATTACCTTGCCAGAATAATCGTCTGGTGATAATCAGACATCCTTTACTGCATCTGGGTATGCTCGTCTATGTAAGCTGCTACAAAATTCTGACAGTAACACTAGTACCTCTGCTCCTATTGTGAGTCTAGCCACTACATCAGGTACACTTGCTAATGTTGCCTTTGCATCCAACCATGCATGGATCATTGACTTTGGTGCCTCTACTCATCTGATAGGAGAAGGTAGTCTTCTCACCTCTGCACATCCGTCTTTCGTTGTGAGGATTGTTTGGGTTGTCAATGGAGCACATTCCTCTAGCACTATTGTGGGGACTATGGAGTTTTCCTCCAAACTCTGACTTACTGATGTGTATTGTGCTCCTGATTTCCGCTTAGTCTCTTATTTTTTCACAAGTTATGCCAGGAACTTAACTGTCATGTGATTTTTGATGAATTTTGTTGTTATTTTAAGGACATCCGGACGAGACAGATTTTTGGTGGGGGACATGAGAATAACGGCTTATATTATCTTGATATAACTTCTGATTTTGGTTTTGTTGGTGCTACATCTATATCCATTGATCCCTTTCTTTGGCATCTTCTCCTAGGTCATCCATCTGCCAAAGCTCTTTCTTTAATATTTCCCAAGCTTTCTATGCTCAAGCCTTTTGAGTGTGAGGCATGTCAGTTCAGGAAACACCTTCGAGCGATTTTCCTAGCTCGTTTTGAACCTCGCCACAAAGTTCCTTTTTTTTAGTCCGTTGTGATATTTAGGGACCTTTTCTGGTACGTACTCTAAGTGAACATAAGTATTTCGTTGTTTTTGTTGATGACTACAGTCGATCATCTTAGGTCTATCTGTTAAAAGAACGATCAGAGATTAGCAATATTATTAAGAATTTCTTTCATTATGACAAATTATCTTTTCCTCCGTTGTTCAAATTTTTCGCAGAGATAATGCTTTGAAATTCACTCAACATGATCTAACCAACTTTGCATCCTAGGGCACCATTCACCAAACATCATATCCTCACACTTCGCAACATAACGGGGTAGGCGAAAGGAAACTCTGACACCGTCTAAATATAGCATGATCTCTCCTTACCCAGATGAAAGTTCCCAAAACCTATTAGGGGGGATGTTGTTTTGACTGCTGTCTATTTTGTCAACAGGGTTTCATCTTCATCCCTAAATGGATCCACCCTCTTCTCCGTGCTCTACCCAACTGAGCTACCTTTTCCTCTACCCTTACAAATTTTTGGATGTGTTGCATTTGTTCATAACTTTCACACTATTGGCAGACTCTCTCACCGTGCTATTAAATGTGTTTTCCTTGGTTATTCTCGTACTAAAAATGTTACATGTGCTACGATCCAATTAGACGTCGCTATTATATATCTGTAAATGTAACCTTTTTTGAACAGACTAGCTTCTTCACACAATATGTTACTGATATCCCTCTTGATCTCCCACCTCCACCTATTGTCTATAAGCGAAAACAAAAATCCCAATCACCAGATGTTCCATTACATAATCCTTTATTGCGGGATGATATATCTAATTCAAGTGTCCCCTCCATTGCTGTAACGGATGATCCTGAGGAGCTTCCTATTGCTCTACGCAGAACTAAGAGGCAGTGCACACTTCATCCCATGTCTTATTTCACTTCTACTGCTAGTTTATCAGCCACTGACAGAAGATATGCAGATGCTCTCATGACCATATCTATTCCAAGAGAACCATAGTGCTTTGCAGGATTCAAGTTGGCGAAAGGCCATGAATGACAAGATGAATGCTCTTATTTCCAGGGGAACATGGGAACTAGTGCATTGTCCCAAAGGGACCAAACTTGTGTCATGCAATTGGGTCTTCATGACCAAACAATTACCAGATGGGTCGATTGACATGTTAAAAGCTCGTCCTTTTGCAAAGGGCTTTACGCAGACATATAGAGTGGATTACTTTGAGATATTGTCACTATTTGAGCGTATGGGGTTAATAAGGACTATAATTTATGTGGTAGCGAATAAGGCATGACCTATCTTTCAATTAGATGTGAAAAATGTGTTTCTATATGGCGATCTTGATGAGGAAGTATATATGATGCAACCTTTGGGTTATGAAGTCAAGGGGGAGTGTGTATCTCGACTTCGCTAAGAACTATATGGCCTAAAGCAGAGCCCAAGGGCATGGTTCGACGGACTTACTGCAGAGATCAACACTCTTGGCTTTCAGAGAATAACCTCTGATTATTCTATTTTTGTCAGAAGACGAACAACTGGTACTGTTATTCTTGCAGTCTATGTCAATGATATGGTTACCACATGCGATGATGATAAAGGGATACTAAAGACCAAGGCCTTCCTTCATAAAGTATTTGTTGCCAAGGATCTTGGTCCACTACAATATTTCTTGGGCATAGAAGTACTACGCATTACAGAGAGTCTTCATCTTTCATAGAGAAAATATTGTCTATGCATTCTTACGGAAGCCGGATTACTTGGATGCAAGCTCGTTGGTATTCTTGCATATCCTAAGAAACACTCCACGTCCTCTAATCCTATCTTCGAAAATGTTATTCGATATAGGAGTCTGGTTGGCAAACTTCTTTACCTTACTATTACCAGCCCAGATATTTCCTATGCAGTTAACATAGCTAGTCAAACATGGAGCAACCTTGTTACAGTCACTAGCAGGATGTTCTTCATATTCTACGATACGTGAAGGGATCACCAGGAAATGGCCTCTTCTATGGGGCAAATAGGTACACCGATGTTATTGAATATGCTGATGCATATTATGCAAGCTCACCAGAGGATCGGCGCTCCACCACGGGTTATTCTATGATGGTTGGAGGAAATCTTATTACTTGGAGGATCAAGAAGCATACTAATGTATCTAAATCCAGTGCAGAAGCAGAGTACATGGCGATGACTCAAGCTACTTGCGAGATCACACGGCTATTAACTTGTAAGAACTTGGTATTGTTGTCACTACTCCCATTCCACTATTATGACAACAAATCTGCTACATATATCGCCTCGAATCCGGTGTTCAATGATCGAACCAAGCATATAGAGCTTGATTGTCATTTTGTTCGTGATGTTGCCAGGATTGGAAGGATTACTACTCCTCGCATCAACAGTGATCTTCAACTTGTAGATATCTTCACAAAAGCACTACCCAAGAAGTGACCCTCATGGATTGTTTCCAAGCTGTGCATGACTGATAAATATGCTCCACCTTGAGGGGGAGTGTTAGGAGTATATATGTTAAGAGAATATTTTATATGGCAGGAGTATATTCTTGTAACCCTGTTAGGGGTATTCATGTATTTTTCTCCTTTAAGCTCTTTAAGGTTGTGTCCTAAATACACACCTTTCTATTCTTTCATTCTTTTTCCACAGTTTGGATTAGAGTTAAACTAAGATTAGGAATCCTAATGGGATTGAACTCCTAATCTTTAGTAGTTGAGTTGTATTTTATTTATAGTTATATCATGAATAGGATTATGAGGTTGTAACTTGGCTATATATAGAGGAGGTGGAGGCATTGCCTCTACACCACAGCAAGAGGGAATACCACAAGAGAGAAAGAGAGAGAAGAGAGAGAGAGAGAGGGAGAGAGTGAGGGAACGGAGAGAGTGCTATTCGTTTTAATTATAGTGATCTTTTTTCTCCGGTGGTCGCGAGAGGTGGCCGACGTTATATCTGATTGTTCTTTCTTTCATGTGCTTTTGTGGTGGTGGTGATTGTGCATCCGTATACGTACCGATAGTCGTATCTCAACAACTGGTATTTGAGAGGTGACGATATCGGCGGATCGTGCCCCAACACTCTACACATGATTGAACCACTTTAGAAAAGTATCTATCAATTACAAACCTTTGTCTCACACTTTCGTTGCAGATACCATCCTTTTGTATGGCTACACATCCAGTGGAACATCTTCATCTCGACCACATATATTCTTTACACATATTTATAGTTTTTATGCAACACTTAGTACTATCAAGCATTGCATATTTCATTGTAGATTTTAAGAATTCACATTCGTGCTTTAAAAGTATCTTTCTATTAAATAGATCTTAGAATGGTTGGGTTTGAAATGGATGCATGTAACCCAATGCCTGTAGCACCCAATTTGTGCCGACATGTATCATGTTCCGAATGTATGCCATATGAGAGCATAATGCCATATGAAGTAAGAAAAGGCATAACAAGAATAATAATTGTATGCATCTTGACCTCGTTTGAATTAAAAGATAATTTTGGTTTGACCTCATTTGAATTAATGGATTGAATAGAGCATTAGAAAATAATTTTGATTGAGGAATGAAAAAGTGTTGCAGAATTGAAACAAAATTCAGTCTGAGGTGAATTAAGGAGGGAGGTACGAATACTAAGTTTTTGGTGGCCAATGGAAGACATAGGCTAAACTATATTCGTGTGATGGTTGTGGGGGACTCTGGTTGAGGCAAAAAGGGAGATTGTGGAGGAGTCTTGATGAATTATTTTCATGGAATTTTGGAAGGATGGACCACGAACCCTGATTGATTCTTATTTTCTTTTATAGAAATTTTAGGATGTGGTTGGCGATGATGCAATGGCGGTGTTGGAGGAACCTAGCCAGGGGAATGCTGATTTTGACAGACATAACGTCTCATTTTTTCTGCTGCTGAAAAGGAGGGACCAGGACATACAAATGATTTCCGTCTAATAGCACTCTCTAACACCATTTAATTGGTGAAGTTTTAAAATCCTAGATGATTTGGTCCCTCCAATTCAATCAGCCTTCATCATGATCGACATGATGAAGTATCTTTCTATTAAATAGATCTTAGAATGGTTGGGTTTGAAATGGATGCATGTAACCCAATGCCTGTAGCACCCAATTTGTGCCGGCATGTATCATGTTCCGAATGTATGCCATATGAGAGTATAATGCCATATGAAGTAAGAAAAGGCATAACAAGAATAATAATTGTATGCATCTTGACCTCGTTTGAATTTGTTAGAATAACTTTATTATGTTAGAATAACTTTATTATGTAGTCTTTGTTTGTCATGTTTATGTAAATTACTCATAGAGCTTTTCTCCTATATAAGAGAGCTCTAGGGTTAATGGAATGGTATCTCATTTATTCCCTCTCAACATGGTATCAGAGCGACGGTCCTAGACCGGAGTTCTCGAAACCCTAACCCTAACCCACCCCACCCGCCGGCCTCTCTTTCTCCTTTGCTCTCTCGATCGGCGCCGCCCCTACGCTGCCGCACGCGCGGCTGTGCCGCTGCCTGCGCACCTCCCAATCACACGTGTAGGTTCTCTGTCCATCGCCGCCTTCGCGTGAAGACCTGGAGTGCCGCCTTCGCGTGAAGACCGGTGCCTTCGCGTGAAGTTTGGTGAAGCGCATTCGCGCTCCGTAACCTCATGCGCGTCCTGAAGCCTGCGAAGCGTCTTCGTTCTGAAGCCCCTTTCACGTAAATCCCCTTTGGCGCGCCCTGTTCCCTGCGCGTTCCTGTGCGTTCTGTGAAGCCCCTTTGGCGCATCCTGAAGCCCTTGGAGCATAGTTGCCCTACGCAACCCCCTGGAGGCCCTGAAGCCTGTGCGCGTGCCCCTGAAGCCTGCACGATAGCGCCGCCTCTCACGCCCTCCTGCGCGTGATCGCGTCCTCCAGCGATAGCGCCTCCTGCGCGCGAGTCTATCCCAGCAGTTCTACGCAAACGCTGTCACGTGAACAGGATCCGCCCCCTCTTGTGCACGGGGTCCTCTCCTTTGAACAGTAATCCTTGGCTGTTCACGTGATCTAAAGCAACATTTTTTCTTTTTTGCCTCTTTCCAAAGAACAGAAACACTCCAAGGCATGGAAGGGATTGTGGAATAAGTCTACATCCACAGCCACCTTCTTTTATGTCCAATTAGACACTCTTGTCTGAGTCTCTTGTAGTCCCAGTCTATAGAAAAGTGTTGTCATCATGTCTGACAACAAAGTGGATGTTCCATCCTCGGGTGCCTTCAAAGGTTCCGCACCCATTGCCAAGATAGATTGAGCAGACTATCTATATCCTCTGGTAGTACCTTACAGCAACAAACATCTTCAGCAATGGCAGCATCACGTAGAGGCAGTCATACAGCATATCGTGGTCGAGGAAGCTCTAACCGTGGTAGAGGAGGTAGTGGTCAGGGTCGATCATGCATTTTTTGTCACAGGACGGGTCATTCTGAGGAGACCTGCTACTCAAAGCATGAGTTTCTAGCGTCAGCCAGGGTTGCAGAGCAGACACAGCAAACTGGGAGTTTACCTGATCAGAGGTTTGATGAGTTTGTAGCAAGATTGAGAGAGATTATGCCTGGCACATCTGGGTCTACCAGTTCTTCTTCAGGATCTTCGGAGGTGGCTGCTTCTGCTTCGGCATCCACGACAGGTACGGTATTTGCCTTTACTACGTGTTACAAGGCGGATCTATCAGAATGGATCATGGATTCAGGTGCATCACACCATCTCTGTGGTGACAGAGGGCAGTTTAGTGTCTTTCATCCTGCTCAATCTGAATGATCGGCGGTGATAGCTGATGGTACATATTCCCATATTACTGGTCAGGGGGAGGTGCAGTTGACTCCTACCTTGAGACTGTCCAATGTTCTCTATGCACCTAAGTTTTCGATGAATTTGCTGTCTATTAGTCAACTCACCAAAGATTTACATTGTCGTGCTATCTCTTGTGTTTAATTTGCTAGACCCATCTACTCTTGTGTTTCAGGACATATTAACGGGCAGAGTGATTGGAACTGGTCGTGAGCAAGGGGGTCTTTATAGACTGGTGCAATCTCCTTATGTTGGTGTTTCTTCTATGAGGGCTGGATCGGTGTCACCCTACACTTGGCATCTTCGATTTGGCCATCTTCCGTTGCAAAAGATTGTCCATATTCTTCCACAGATTTCTCCCAAGTCTAATTTTCAGTGTGAGGCATGCTAACTTGGCAAACATCACAGGTCGTCTTTTCCGAGTCGTATAGGTCCAAGTCATCATGGTCTGTTTGAGCTGCTACATTTTGATATTTGGGGTCCCGGTCGTGTCCTTGATCTTCAAGGACACATATTTTGTTGCAGTTGATGAGTTTTCTAGGTTATGTTGGGTTTTTCTTCTCAAGAATAAGTCTGATGATGGTCCGGTTATTCAATCATTTATTAATGAAGTTAAGAATATTTTCTCTGCCAGAATTAAGTACATACGCTCAGACGATGCTCTAGAATTTTGTACTTCTCAGCTCTCTCGATTTCTTCAAACTCAAGGTATTGTGCATCAGACATCGTGTCCTTACACCTCCCAACAGAATGGGGTGGCTGAGAGGAAACACCGTCATTTATTAGATGTCACCAGGACTCTCTTGATTCAGAGCCGTGCTCCTCATTCCTATTGGGGAGATGTGGTTCTAACAGCTTGTTACTTAGTGAATCGTATGCCTTCGACAGTGTTAGGGGAGAAGATTCCGTTCTTGACTGTGTTTCCCGAGAAGGATCTTTTCTCCCTAACACCGCGTGTTTTTGGGTCTGTTGCATTTGTTCATTGTTTTTCTCCTGGTCTTGACAAGCTCTCTCCCAGAGCTGTCAAATGTGTTTTTGTGGGTTATTCCAAAACCCAGAAGGGATATCGGTGTTTTGATCCAGTTAAACGAAGGTACTACGTCAGTGCAGATGTCACCTTCTTTGAGTCCATTATGTATTTTTCTCCTACAGGTGACAGACTCACTCACTCAGAGGAAGGAGACGACATCTATGTGCCGCCTCCACCTCCATCTGTTCCATGCTCTAATCTACCACCACAGTCTACTTCACCACCACCACAGCCTACACCACCACCACCACCACCGCCACCACCAGCTACTGTTCATTACCCTCAGGTTTATCAGCGACGGCCCTCTGCTCATGTGCCTCCTCCATCATCCAGCACGCCCGAGGTATGTACTGATCATTTGAGTTCTACTGATGGCACAGGTGATTTGAATGCGCAGATGGATGTACAGGGTACTGATGTGCAGGGTACTGATGGTACTGCCACTCCTCCAGTCAATGATCTACATATCCCTATTGCTCATAGACGGCAGAAGCGTGCTCGGACGATGAATCCCCTATATGGGATGGATTTTTGCTCTCAGGCATCGTTGGAGCATTTGTCCCTGGACTTTCGCAAGTTTGTTGTTGGGTTATCGGCAGTACACATTCCACGGTCTTATCAGGAGGCCCTACAGAGCAGCCCATGGCGTTTAGCTATGGAAGAGGAAATGGCGGCGTTGCAGTCATGTGGAACGTGGAGTACTGTGCATCCTCCACCAGGTGCGTCCATTGTCGGAAGCAAATGGGATTTTACTGTCAAGCATCGGGCAGATGGTACGGTTGATAGATACAAAGCCAGGTTGGTTGCTCGTAGGTTCACCCAAACGTATGGGGTGGACTATCAGGAGACGTTTTCTCTAGTAGCCCGTCATTCTACCTTACGGATTCTCATTGCAGTTGTTGTTGTCCGCGACTGGCCCCTATTTCAGCTTGACGTCACGAACGCCTTCTTGTATGGTGACTTGCAAGAAGAGGTCTATATGCAGCAGTTGCCAGGATTTGCTGCTGAGGGGCGTCCAGTTTGGTGTGCCGTCTTCATAAGGCCATATATGGCCTGAAGCAGAGTCCACGGGCTTGGTTTCAGAAGCTCTCGGAGTTGATTGAACATAAGGGCTTCGTCAGATCTACAGCAGATCATACTCTCTTTGTAAAGAGAGACCAGCGAGGTATTGTGATCATCTTAGTGTATGTTGATGATATTGTTATTACAGGCAGTAATGAGCAGGGCATTCAAGCAGCCAAGGAGTTTCTTGGTGAGCAGTTTGTTATGAAGGATTTGGGTACACTTCGCTACTTTTTGGGGCTGGAGTTTGCACGAAACAAGCAAGGTATGGTAATGACACAAAAGAAGTATGTTACGGATCTCTTATCTGAGACAGGTATGGCAGGATGTAGACCAGCTGCTACTCCTATGGATTCTAATGTCAAACTTTATGATGATGACTCTGAGGAGGTAGACAAGAGACGATATAGAGAGCTAGTGGGAAAGCTCTTGTATGTCACTACTACCCGACCGGATATAGCCTCTGCGGTTAATAGGGTAAGCCAATTCATGGAGCAACCCAGACAGGCTCACATGAATGTTGTTTTTATGATCTTGAGATATCTGAAGTCGTCTCCAGGTACTGGTCTTCTGTTTAGAAGAGATACCTCGATATCCGTCACAGGTTATGTTGATGCAGATTATGCTGGGTGTCCTAATGATAGAAAGTCAACTTCAGGTTTTATTGTATTTGTTGGCAGCTCACCAGTAGCTTGGAAGAGTAAGAAGCAAATTGTAGTGGCTCGATCTAGTGCAGAGTCAGAATATAGGGCAATGGCCCAAGGTAGTACTGAGATGATGTGGGTTAAATCCGTTTTGACTGATTTAACTATTGATGTCCCTCTTCCCATGAATCTGAAATGTGATAATCAAGCAGCTTTGTTCATAGCCAATAATCCAGCCTTCCATGAGAGGACGAAGCACATTGAAGTGGATTGCCATTATACACGGGACTTAATTCAAAAAGGACTTATTTCAACGTCTCATGTATCATCAGGAGAGCAGGTTGCAGACATGTTCACCAAGGCCCTTGCTAGAGGTCCATTTCATCTTTGTTGTTCCAAGCTGAGCATGTTGGATATATATATGCTCCAGCTTGAGGGGGAGTGTTAGAATAACTTTATTATGTTAGAATAACTTTATTATGTAGTCTTTGTTTGTCATGTTTATGTAAATTACCCATAGAACTTTTCTCCTATATAAGAGAGCTCTAGGGCTAATGGAATGGTATCTCATTTATTCCCTCTCAACAGAATTAAAAGATAATTTTGGTTTGACCTCATTTGAATTAATGGATTGAATAGAGCATTAGAAAATAATTTTGGTTGAGGAATGAAAAAGTGTTGCAGAATTGAAACAAAATTCAATCTGAGGTGAATTAAGGAGGGAGGTACGAATACTAAGTTTTTGGTGGCCAATGGAAGACATAGGCTAAACTATATTCGTGTGATGGTTGTGGGGGACTCTGGTTGAGGCAAAAAGGGAGATTGTGGAGGAGTCTTGATGAATTATTTTCATGGAATTTTGGAAGGATGGACCACGAACCCTGATTGATTCTTATTTTCTTTTATAGAAATTTTAGGATGTGGTTGGCGATGATGCGATGGCGGTGTTGGAGGAACCTAGCCAGGGGAATGCTGATTTTGACAGACATAACGTCTCATTTTTTCTGCTGCTGAAAAGGAGGGACCAGGACATACAAATGATTTCCGTCTAATAGCACTCTCTAACACCATTTAATTGGTGAAGTTTTAAAGTCCTAGATGATTTGGTCCCTCCAATTCAATCAGCCTTCATCATGATCGACATTTGGTGGCAATCTGACTATACCCTCAGAGATTATTGTCGATTGACGGAGGATGCATGTTGGTGGAATATTGTGGAAGATGGACTTTACTTTTTGAAGGCCTTTGGTAATGTGGATTGTTGCATTTTGTGGTCTCTTCTGGACAGATTAGAGTTCCTCGATTTATGGAATTCTTTGACGAAAAGATACGTCATCACTGCTTCATATTCGATTCTGGTGCATGACTGCTTTGCAAAAGGATTATTCTAGATGCCGAGGGGGTTTCTTAAGGATGCCTACTGTCACATCTCTTTTTTCATCCTGTCTACAGATGTGCTTCTTCGGATGGTAGAATTAGTAGTGAATAATGGAATTTCAGGATGTTACGCTATTGGAGACATTTCTATTCATGTTCTCTAGTATGCAGATGACACCATTTTTTTATTGAACTAGGACTTAATGAGTGAAGGGTATGTTGATGGTACTGGAGATTTATCAGGGACTTGTCAAAGTCGAGGATTAATAAAGACAAATCGAATGTGATCCCATTTGGGTTGTCTGAGGACACGTGCGACTTGGGGCTGAGGAGTTCATGTAGGGTCCTGCCAATCTGCTACCCTGGGTTATTGCTTTCTAGTGGTCGCCTTCTTCTGTTTGATTGGCTTCTTGTTGTGAAGAAGTTGAAACAAAACCTTCAAGATGGAAATGCAGGTTGCTATCATGGTGACGACACCTTGATGTGGTGAAGACAGTGCTTTCTGCCATACGATGTTTTTCATGCCCTTGAGATTGCAGCCTATGGTAATACGTTGAAGGATGGAGTCGATTATGAGATATTTTCTTTGGGGTAAGACGAACCATAGTGGTTCGGGTGTGCATCTGATTGATTTGAAGTGATAGTGAAGTGGGTGGCAAGAATTTGAAATGATAATGAAGATATTTATTGCAGACTAATCCGCAGAATATATAGGATTCACACGCAAAGTGGTGTGTATCTACTTTTTGGAAGGGTATTTGCGTTTTTCTGCCTGATTTGCCTCACTTTTTTCATCCAGTACTAGGAGGTGGTTGCAGATTTGTTCTTTGGACATATAACTGGACAGATGGTGGAACTTTGTCCTTGTATTTTCCATTTCTATACGAAATGGTAATGAGTAAGAATGCACTCGTATCTGACATTTAGGCTGATTGTGGGTGATTTCAAATTTCTCAGATTAGGTATTTCAAGATTTTAGAAGATTATTTAAAATAATTAATCGCCTTGATGGTTCGACGATGGGAAGAGACCATTGGGTATGGAGAGGAAACGATTTTTAGTAAAGAAGGTTTACAAGATATTAATTAACAACTTGGATCCAAATGTCGAAGGGTTGGTTAGAGACTGCAAAGTTATTTGGGAAATGAATGCCCTTTCTCGAGTCCAAGTTTTCTTATGGGTTTCGAGACATGGAAGACTTCTCACGAGAGACAGATGGGCGATGCTCTTTCGAAATATGAAAATTCATGCACGTTATGTGATGAGGAAGCGGAGTCAATTGAGCACCTTTTCATTGGCTCTATGAAGACTAGAGGCTCGGATGATGCAGGGCTAGAGTGGATGGATGTCAATAGTTTATCCTCTCTTTGGGAATCACTCTTCAACTCTCGTTTCAGTCTAAACATGGAAAAGGTTCTTTCCTATAGCATTAGTATGGACACTTTTACTAGCTCGGAATGGAGTTGTTTTCCATGCTTAGCATTTTTATTTGAAAATGTTAATTTCATGCAAAGAATCCCCTCCAGTCTTGGCTCTTATTATAATACTTTCTTTTTTAATTTTTTATTTGATGGGGCGTACACCTAAGCGTGTTTCCCACTTTTTTGGCCTAAAAATTGTATACATCTGTGTAATTCGTAAATCTTAATACACTATATTTAGACAACCAATCATATGCCTTTTTAAATGAAATTATAAGATTGTACTGCAACTGTAAATTACAACTTACCAGACTAAATTATATGGTGGTCTCCTTGTAGACAACTCAACTCTTGTATAGACAGTCTTTAATTATCTTGTTGTTGCTCTGTATCTTTGGTATAATTGCGTATTCTTTTGTGTTGGTCGTAGTACGACAATTTGCGAGAAACCTTTACAACTTGTAGGTAATATTCAGACAATCCATATGTATTGATCTTAGTGGAATTCATGAAACATTTTGAGTATAAAACGTCCCTCACTTTCGCATGATCAACAGATATCCCTACATAAAGTATGTGACTTGAAAATGCCACCTTGATCAACCGAAAATAACACTTTTCGTACTTTGTATGTGATCACACTTTTTGTAGTATGCAACTCGTGTCGTTGCAAAGTATTTAGCACCATGTAAGATCCTCTCCATACTATTCTTCATTGTTCGTGTTCGTTCGGAGAATAAGCATTGGAATAAGAGGTCAATTCCCCATCCGGCATGGTTCCCAAGAGTACAGTTATTGTAGAGATATATTTGTTTACAATATTTATCTGGTTACGTACTATTTCTTAATTCTCTATTCTTATGAATGTCTTCTATAATTTACTCATGGGCTACTCTCCTATATAAGAGAGTATAGGGTTCACGGAATAAACAACTATTTCATTTTTCCCAACATGGTATCAGAGCGGCGGTCCTAAACCGGAGCTCTGAAATCCTAGTTGAGGGAGAGGCGGTCGTATTCGTCAGCCCTGCACTTTCTGCCATCGTTCTGGACATACCGAAGACACATGCTGCTCTAAGCATGGATTTCCTGCCTCTGCTCGAGTTGCTGAACAGATTGAGCCCCCAGCAGCTTCTTCATCGGATCAATGCTTTGAGGACCTTTTCAAAAGTGCTCGTCCAAGCTAAGCATGATCGACATCTATGCTCCATCTTGAGGGGGAGTATAGAGATATATGTGTTTACAGTATTTATCTGGTTCCGTACTATATCTTAATTCGTTGTTCTTATGAATGTCTTATGTAATTTACCCTTAGGCTACTCTCCTATATAAGAGAGCCTAGGGTTCACGGAGTAAACAATTCTTTCATTTTTCCCAACAGTTATTCCCATCCCCATCCCATCATGTCACCTTATTCCACCCTTATTCCTATATTTATTCCATATTACCTACCCTTATTCCGCATTATTCTCCTTATTCCTATCTTTCCAGCCAAACAGAGAATAACCTCATTCATGCTTATTCCGGAACTGAACGCCTGTAGACCAAAATAACTATGAAGGGTTTTATTAGACAAGAAGAATGCATTTTCATATAATGAGGTGATGATTGTGCAAAAGAGTTGTTTTGTTACTTGTTGATTAAAGACGGTTAGAGTATTTGGAGCATGCGTCACTTATGTAAATGGATCCCTCCTTGATCCATTTACCCCACCACTGAGTTTAGTCCCATACCGCCTAGTGGTGGGACTTGGAGGCCCTGTGGAAGCTATATAAGGAGCCCCAGGCCTCCTGTAACAGATGAGAAATTCTAATAGAATATCCGCCCCGTTGAGGGCTTCTCCTGTGGTTTCATCCCACTCCTCACGGAGTAGGGTTCCACATAAAAATCGTTGTGTTCTTCGTGATTATTCTTCTTTATTATGTTATTCCGCTTCCGCTTTCTATTTTATAACATGGTATCAGAGCGGGTTCGATTTTTGAGTTGTAAAGTTTTGAAGATTTATTTTGATTATTTTTCTTGTTCGTCGTATGTGATCGAGGGTTAGAATTTTTTTTTCGGGTTATGTTTCAACCCTTATTTTATCAATATGTCTCTGATCTGCAATGCTTCCCATGACGGCGACGAGTATTGAAGTCTTTGCCCTAACGTCGCTCCATCTGCAATGCTTCCAATGCTTCCAGAGGCTCCAGATCGCCATTGGCGATCACAGGAGGATCTTCTCCAGCCGCAACGGGTTTTCTAGAACCCTAGTTTCATACATCCAGATCATGCGGCGCATCTCCGTCTGTAGGCTCTTCGTGTTTACCCAATCGGAGCCCTGGTCGAAGAAGACACCCGTCCTGCGCAAAGTTCCCAGCGGCGTGCTCCAGGCGCAGGCGGTGGTTTGCGCAGTCCTCCAACCGCTATCAGGCGGCAAGACTCCCGATGGCGAATCCCCCGCACCCAGGCGCCTCCTCTTCAACCCGCCAAGCCGGCGAGCCCCGTCTCCCTCTCTCTCTCTCGCTCCAAGGACGGAGCCCCGCCAACGTCGCAGGCGCCCCACAATCAGACCCAGGCCGTATCCTGGGATTTCACCGACCTCTCGCTGGCGGCACATGGCCGCAGCAAGCCTCTTCCAGGCGGAGCCCATCTCCAGGCGGCGCCCTCCATATCCTCGGCTCCTCCCGTTCGCGCGATGCCCTTCTGGCGTGGTTGCATATCATGGGGGCGGCGCAGGGAACCAAAGGGGTTCCCACGATTGGGAACCCTAATGGGCCTTGCGTTACCATTTAAAAAAACGTGGGGTATTGTAAGGCCCGAGTTTATTGTTTAAAAAAAAGGGAGATGTGGCCTGACCGTACGTGTTTAAAAAAAAAGGGGAAGAAGAGGGAGTTGATGGGCCCAAGTGGGCCGATGAAAAAAAAAAGGAAAAAAAATGTGAAAAAGGCGCGTACATGAAAAAGTCGTATGCATCAAAAAAAATCTTTGAAAAAAGTCGCATACAAAGAAGAGCCGTATGCAATTAAAAAAATGTGATGCAAAAAAAAACCGAAAAAAAAGAGGAACAGCTTACAAAAAAAAAGGGTAACGGCTTATTAAAAAAATGATGAAAAGCCGCAAGAATTGCTTTCAGTATGTTTTCCCCATATTTATATATTATCTTGTCTTCTCCCAACGTGGTCAACAATGCCATTCAGACCAGTATGGGAGAAAGGGGGAGTATATGTAGAGTCACAGGTCTTGTTCTAAGATTCAGATATCAGATTTTGCAGACCGGTCAGATATTCAGACTCTACAATTCTCAGATTCAGACTCGACGGTGACGCATGCCAATCATTCCTGTTGGTCGGCCAGAGCTTTCATGTGAGCCATAGGGACTCCAGAGCAGAGGACTATTCCCTATGCCATTAAGGGCAAGGGTTTTCATGTGGTATCATAGGGACTCCGCAGTAGAGTACCATTCTCTGAGCCAGATAGACACTCCAGCCCCGTTCGTCCTCCTCACATGCACGCCATGAGAAGCAACGTCCTCGACTGCAGCAGTTGTGCGCGTTGGGTTGATATTGTCTGTAGTGTCATGTATTGTGAGTTGAGTTTCTTTCTGTTTGTCCAAGCTGAGCATTGCATGCTCCAGCTTGAGGGGGAGTGTTAGAGTATTTGGAGCATGCGTCACTTATGTAATAGGTGGGTAAATGGATCCCTCCTTGATCCATTTACCCCACCACTGAGTTTAGTCCCATACCGCCTAGTGGTGGGACTTGGAGGCCCTGTGGAAGCTATATAAGGAGCCCCAGGCCTCCTGTAACAGATGAGAAATTCTAATAGAATATCCGCCCCGTTGAGGGCTTCTCCTGTGGTTTCATCCCGCTCCTCACGGAGTAGGGTTCCACATAAAAATCCTTGTGTTCTTCGTGATTATTCTTCTTTATTATGTTATTCCGCTTCCGCTTTCTATTTTATAACAAAGACAATATGGAAAAATTAATGGAGAAATACCTATATATGATTTTTGGGGTGGTGAAGACTGGAGGGCGAAGTTCGTGGAACAATAGGTGAGGGAATGAAAATCATATTTCAAGAATAGACTTGGGAGGCATGGTACTAAGATTCCTTTTTATCAGGAAGAAATCAAGTCCCAAAGAATACTTGGAGTCAAGAAGATAAGATGTGGTATGTGGGCGCATTTCACATACATTTCCTTGCATTATTTTGCTTTCATTTGATGATCAAGAGAATAAGTCACAGTGCGGATAGAAGACCATGTGGTCGCACTTCTTTTGGTTCATTTTTTTGTTTCTTTTCATCACTTCAAGGATGTCATAGCATCCAGCAGTTTCTGTTTTCAAGATCATGGCTATCAAACCAAAATCAAATCTAGTTGACTGTCTCTTAAGTTAAAGAAGCTAAATCTTTTTCAAACGTTGGAGATCTTTAACATCCTGATTATACTGATTTGGAATAAAATCATAATGGACTTACAATCAATGATATTAATCAGTTATAATCATCAATTCCTCTATTGTTGCAAAACTGAATTCATGATTGCATCGTCAATGAGTGCAATAAGTTAATCTTGCCTCTGTTATAAATCTTAGATGCTTCTCAACTTTTGGTTCTGTGCAAACTGCAAAGTCGGTATTATATTAAATATATGGTGTATTAGCTTTGCGATGGCTCGTATGAGTTTGCATCTTTTTGCTTTTCCTCACCTTCTTTTGCTTTGCTGCATAGCATTACAAATAGTCTTATGTTGATACAGGAACCGGCCTCGCAGACGTCCTGTAACATATGTTGCAAAAGATTACTTACTAACAGGTGCTCTACTGTTATTCTCATGGGACGGTGTTTGGGGTAAAATAAGACTTGCAGTTTTGTTATCTTCTTACATCCGTCAAATCCAGAATGGCAGTTAGTTTTGTTTCGGACTCTCTAATGGTTTTATATTCTCTATTTTTGTCAAGCTTAATATTTGTCTTAATTCATTTTTTTGGTGTTTGAAGGGGAAATGCGAATGGCCAAATTTCAACGCAGTTGACTGTAACAATTGTATGCATAAGTTACACTTAAGTCTTGGATGCCTTTGGTCCTGCATTGGGATGATGTCTTTAGCTGGAAAAGACCACTTTTAGCAAGATGAGTAGTTCCGATGTAGTTTAGATTTATTAGGTTCCAACTGTAGCTTGATCAGGTGAGGAAACAGCAAACCTTGCAGTAATACTGCTATACATAATAATAATTTCTCGAAGTACATCATCTAAGAAAAAGAAATCATGTCTCAAACAGCAAACATAAAACATAGAAAACCAATACGACCACGCAATCAAGCAACAGCTGCCTGTGGCGCTGGTTGATTTGCTGCAGCGTAGCTGCAGACACCGTCCAACAGATTAGTCGATGCTTTGTCGTAGTTCACGAATCCCATGAACCAGAACTCATGGGCATCCACCGTCGCAATTTGTATGTACTTCTCTGGCGGATTCTCCTTCATGGTCACCGGACTGATACTCGCAACCTTCGCCAGAGGCACAACCACCTGCATGTCACATAGGAAAACCGGTCTAGTTAGTCCGACATCATGGACCTTATGATCTCGGTGAGCTTAATTGGACAACTACCTTGTAGTAGCTCCAGGCTTGCTGGCCGGATGGGGCGGTGAACGCAAGCGGGCGGTCACTGCAGAAGGCTATGTTGAGGTTGGATAGGTAGAGAGTTCCTGCAACAGGGCCAGCAGATGTGGAGAGGTAACATGCGAACGACTTCCTGAGCCTCTCGCTGGGATCGGTAGGGAAGGTATGCTTGTAGAGAGACTCGAAGCCACCTTCCGTGACTGCTTTGGCTGTCAGGCTGAGCTTGCCCCACGCTGTTTCGCATACAGAATTGCCAGTCCTGACTGCAATGGCGATAACTGATGGCGTGAGTATTCATGGAGTGTTCAACGTCTAAACAGTTGGAGAACATGTAGTAGCATGCTAAAAATTATCGGACATCAGTGGCTTAATTATGCACAATTAGTTTAAACATAATAAAGAGGCCAACGAAATTATCTTTCGTTATGGGAAAAGAGTCAATAATACTGATCTTTAGTTCAAATGAGATCCTTTAAGACGTTACAGATAACTTGCTGGATTTCTAAGAAGAATAAATAGATTCACTTAGACTGTAACTTGAAATAATTAACTTGAATAAACAGTCTGAAAATCGAACGGTGTACAAGTTCTTACGATTGTGCCAGACGTTGTTGGCGAGGGTCTCGGCCTTGCGACCCCAGTCGTTGAAGACGTCGAGTATGGTCTCCATGGGGCTCCCGTGCTTCTCCACCGGCTTGTACTCAAGCACGTAAGGCCGGTGCTCGGTCTGCACGCCCCAAACGGCCGCCTGCTGGTTCTCGGGGTGCGCGGAAGGAGCGGCAGGGGGGCCCATGTACTTGGTCCCCCACCGCTCCTCCTTGGAGGAAGAGGTGGAGGTGGGGGCAGGTGCTTCCTGCTGCTTGGGGTGCTGGTCGCTCGTTCTCTCGGCTGCCATGGCGTTTGCTGTTGGTGTGGTGTGCCCTTCTCTGCAAGAAGGATCCGTAGGATGTTTGGGTCGTTAGGTCACACGGCCTTTATTTATATATATGTGTGCATGGGGAATGACGTGGGCTGTGTGGAGGGTGTTTTGGGGATTTCGCACCGGGTTTCCTTGACATGGAAGAGCGCGGCAGTGGAGCAGGTGAAGCACCGTGTCCGTGATGGAAGCTTCTCGATGAATACACGTGGCGTGGCAATGGGATTCCACCTCTCTTCCTTGGGTCTATGCTTATCTTGGATGGCCATGTGCCATCCAAATGCTACATGACATGATCCTACCAACTCCACCAGGGATGAAATATTATGTCCTTTCGGGTCGGATTCGGGTCAAACTTACACTCCAAAAGATCCTACCTGACTTGACTTACACTAGATGCAATAGTCCGACCGAAGGTTTTAACCAAATCGGCCAGTCGGAATGGCCCAACCACTTGGTATTTACTCAAAAAATCTAAAATTAGTCAAAGTCGATCAAAACACGATTGGGCCACTTCATCCAGATGAAACAAATCATTGATTCAACCAACTACTTTAACGAATAATAATATCTAATTATTTAATATCACTGCAAGGAAAACAAGTTATGGCTATAGAATTATGACCACGGATATGAGGTTTGTGGTCACATAATTGAGCTCTATCCACGACACGTCGTGGCCAGTAGCCGTAGCTACAAGTCTTGTCGCGAGAGCTCTCTAGCCACGAATAAGTTGTGGCCACTACAAGTGGTCACAGAACTTATCGTGGCCACAACTCTTATATGAAGACTTTGTTCACGGAGTGTGGCTACGAGAAACTAGTGGCCACGGAATTATCGTGACCACAAGTTTCCGTAACAACATTCCGTGACCACAACACAATTTTCTTGTAGTGTATATTGTAAATTATTAAGTAAAATTCACAGTCTAATTTTGTTCTAACTCATAGTATAATGCTTCTTTATTTCTTCTCATTATATATGCATCAAATTTTTCAATAGCGTCATTCCTTTAAGAGCATCACCTTTCTTCCTACATTGTGCACGAGGTTGTTCCTCCATATAAAGAAAAAGTTGTCAAAGTCACATAATGAGAAGCATTAAATTAGCAATACTTGTCATTAATTAGACTTTGAATAGTTTTAAAATTATTAATCTCGTACATGGCATATGTATCAATATGAATTCCACAAAATATGTTTACTATCCCCATGGGCGGATATATGTATTGATTATGGGGGGCATGTGCCCCATAGCTTCTCAACTTTCCCTAATGTGTGGCTATGTCCACGTAGTTTCAGAATTATGAATTAGAAATCCGCTCGCATTATTTGTGCCCCCAATTGTTCGTGAATTTAGAATTGAAACTGTGCCCTCCATCTAGAGATGTTAGTGGATATAGACATATCTACATCTTATCAACCAGCGTATCCATTTTATAAAGTTTTTGACATTTGTTTATATCCGTATATGTTTTAAAATGGATACGGATATGAATATCACTTTGATATTTGCAAACATCCTTGTATGTGTTTATATATTCATTTTAATATATAAATATAATTGTAAATTTAATTTTAACCATATATAACATAATTCTATGCATTCTTTCACCTTATCTGACATAATTTTTTGAATAAGGATATGGTAAAACATATATCCATATATGTATTCGTTCATTTGCATCCCTATCTGCATCCCTCCCTGTGCTTCATGTCCTCCATCCCTCCTTGGCACCAGTTTGGCTCCGCACATTCTCTCTTGATCATTGCACTTCTCCGAGCCCCCCCACCCCCCACGCGATGATACCACGCTCCAACATTTCGCCTCCTCTCTTGAGCTCCGGACGTGACACTGCAAGGATTAGGAGCAAGTCTGGGCACCTTTGGCTCCCTCACGACCTTGCCTCTCTCCAGACTCGAATGTGCCATAGCAAGGACTAGGACCACGACGCGACACTCTTGACTCCCTCGCAGCCTCACCTACCTCTGAGATCTATTGTAGCTTTGTCCCCTCACGGATTTAGTGCACAGATTGCATTGTTACACTCTCAATCCTTCGTGGCAAACTATGCATTTAGTTCCTCTCATGGCGCAATTTAGTCATATACTCCAAGTCTCCAAACTCCAATACATATAATAATACAATATCTTCGTACTTCATAATCACTTATGTATTTTTATCTGAAATAAACATCATTATACCAACAGAGTAATGCAATTGGAAGCAAATCATTTTAGGGATTTTTATCCCCACTAACCCTTGAATCATTGTAAATTAACTTCTCCACCTTATAAACATTGATATTATCCTCTTGTTCTCGTAAACTTGCTAACTCTTAAAATTCTGTGATTAACTCTCTTCCATTTGATGGTTAAAACTTACCGGATTTCGTTAATTTCACATAATACCTATTTTGTTTATCAAAATTACAATGAGTGCCCTCCTTCCTCCCACCTCCCCCCACCCTCCTCCTCACCCCCTTCCTCCACCCAACGCCATCTCCACCTCCGTCCTCGACCTTTGTCCCTCCTCCACCACGTTGGTTGACCCTCTGCCTCCGCCCAGGCCTCCTCCCAAACATCCCCTCCCCCTCCGACCTCCGTCCAGACCCCCCCCTTTCCTCCCCTCCGCCTTCGCCTAGACCTCCCCTTGCCTCCCCAACGCTACCCCACCACCCCCGCACTGACCCTGCGTTGCCTCACCTCCCTTGCATCGCCACCTCATTACATCACCTCCCATGCATCACCCCCTCACCACCCCACCTCCCTTGTAGCTCCCCCATGTTGCCCCATCTCACCTACACGTCACCCCACGCATCACAGCCTCTGCCCCACTATCCTCGCGTCGTTCCAAACTCTTGACGTCATCCTCTGTGATTTCTAGCCTCCGTCCGGGCTCTGCTCGCCTCCCCCGCACTATTCAAAGATCCAATCCCTTCCACGCACCTTCATAGTATGTATGGTTAGAATAACTCAGTACTAACCCAAGTTATTACCTCGAGTAAAAGTAAAATTAACACCAGAGTTTGTGGGGTAAGACGGAGCAAGTTTAGGGCATCAAGAGGATAATAATGATGTTTACAAGGGTGAGAAAGTAATTTACACTGATTCTATGGTTAAAATACCATCATTTTACCAATATGTACTTTGATAGTGTAGATGTCACTCAGGTGCATTAAGTATAGATATGTATTTTTAAAATTAGAAAACTATACACACATCTCTTTATATATCTGTAACGTCCCGAGCTTAGGTCCCCGGTCCGTTATTGAGGAAAACTAGCCCTGACAACTTGTTGGTTTCGAGCCCAAATGGACCCGTTGACAACCACCCAAAATGCTTAAGCCCAAGTTATCAAGTAGTAATCCCCACCACTTATATACCACACCCACACTTTGTGAGTTTTCCATGTGGTACTATGTTTGGGGTCAGGGTGTTACAATATCTCCACGCACATGTATGTTTATACTGATTTATTTTTTATTGTTGCATCTTATTTATTGTTGTAGTTTTTCGTCGGTGTGCCCTGCCTAGCCTTCAATTCTGGGTCCACCAATGCTATGCCCTTTTTGGTTCTCTAATAACATTTATGCCTAATTTTTTAGCAATTACACTTGTGCTCTTATATTCTTAAAAATTCCACAAAATTATTCTTATGTTGGTATCCAATAGGAGCTCATATGTACTAATAAAAGGCCAGTATTACGAGTTTTGTAAAAATATAGAGGCACACATATAATTACTAAATATAACATTATAATTGTTATTGGAAAAATCTGGAAGGATACAAATGCAAAAATATTTTAACTATTTGATGTTGAATTATTCATATTTATCTACGTGGATACCATGTGAACTAAACCAAAAGTACAACCGTTCGTTTTTTCATGTTTTTATGAAATGTTGATGTCATCGTATATTCGACCGTTCATTCTAATTGGTCTGAACATAAAAGTCCAAAATCAATACATACCTGACTTGATGTCTGATTCGATTTTTAAAACTTTGATCCAACCCATATGTCTAACAATATGACAATATTTGTAGTATTATTTTTTAGATACTTCTACCTTCATAACGTATAAAGATTGTCGACCCAAACCTCATGCACATATTCTCAATGATGTAATTAGAAATGTGTGGGCCCGTACTGTGCTCCTTGGGCCGAAATCCATGATTAGCATGTAAGCATACTTAATAGAGGAGGCATTGGATCCAAGTGTTGTGAATGTATCAATGACTAACACATCCACTAAACTGGTCTTATTGGAACCCCTCTAATGGTGGTAGAAGCAGTAGCTCCCGCTTTAAAGGACCAATTCGAATCCTCCTACTAGTAAAAAAAAGTTAAAAAAAATCTAGTCTTATCTACTTGCATCTCGCTCTATTATATCCCTATCGATTGGATAGCTATAAGTAGCAAAGAGTTGTATTGCATCGCCATGGGTGCTCATGTCCTGAGGTAGAGTTGTTGTCGTTCAAGTAAAGGGCTCGGCAGTAGTTGGCATGGATAGGTCGATATTGCCCCCGCCCTCATACTGCCATGTTCTTTGAATGGGGTGTTCTAACTAGAACTGTCAAAAAATTCTCTACTCGCATATTCGCTCAGATTCAATTAGCTAAAAATTCAATTCAGATTCGATTTGAAAATAAACGAGCCAAACGTAAATATAGCTTTGTGCTCATTTATATAAACAGATCAAACTTGAAGATGGTGTTTCACTTAGGTTTGGTTCGTTAAAATTTTGATACACATACATAGTCACACAAATTTATAAATCCTACCTTGTTCATATTACCCCCAAGTTAACATAACTTTATCTTGAGATGACTAATATTAGGATAAATGGTTATAGCGTGGTGTTACAACGTCCATTATATCTTTGTTTACAGTGCTTATTCGTTATTCTTAAAAAACTCGAAAAGAACAAGCGACGAAACCCATTTATCACTTATCTCACTTTATTCTTTACAAACACATTATCATATAAAAATATATAAAAATTATCTTTTTTTTTCAACGATAAGAATCCTTATTAACTTTTTAAAAGATGAAGAAGAGTGAGATAAAGCATAAAAAGTTGAATGAATATTATTCTAGTTACACACGCAAATAAGAGGATAGGGGGAGCTTGCAGCTCATCTGCGTGCATCTTTCATGTTCATTATCTCTCAACAATTCATTTGTCTCAAGAAATCAGTATGCTCATGTTTCCATGACACATGCATATGCTTTTATGTGGGCCTCTAAGTTCGAAATGGTTATCCTTATTTGGCTTATCTTCTTATAGTGGTGTATCGATGCCATGATATCTGGATTTGCCTAGTCATGGAGGACATATGAACGCCATCCTAATCTATCACCCTGATCTTGTATGTTGTAGGTGCAAAGATATCGAAATTAGCTTCGTAGCTGAGAAGATAACATGATAGATGACATGGTTTTCCTTCCATGTCACACTGATCTTGTCTAATAGCAATGTTGAGATATCTGATTGCATGTCATAGCGGAAAGAAGGTAGGACATATTACGTGATTGTTCTTTCATGTTCTCTTAATATTGCATGCTAGTTCTCCCAAGATATACAGCATAAATCTTTACAGTGGGTCGGAAGGATTTTATTTACACAATACATGTTTATCGTAAGATGTATGCCATGAAACTAATTCAAGAAAGTGTACTAAAGATAGAGAATACACTATAGAACTTAAATACTTGTACAAAAGTTTTGTGAAAGTACTAAACTATGATACCGAGGAACTAAAAGATAAGAAGTTATTCTTCGTTGAGGCAATAAGACATGAGAATGAAATCGATAATTCTAAAGGGAGATAGATATGTCCATTGCTTTAAATCAATGTTAAATTTACGGTGTCAATGTCTGATTAAAAATTGACTTCATTAACTTTATTCCTCTTTACTATTTCCATACCCTTGTCCTAAGTCTTTAAGATGAGATTATTTAAGTTTTTATAATTATAAAGCTTTGAATTCAACTTAATCATAACAAATCTTACATGTGTTCACTAGATTCGATTTGATGAGATACATGCAATTAGATCCAATAGATCAAGTGATTGACTTTCCAACGGACATTCTTCATCATAGTCGTGTTAGTGTTATTGGAATTAAGAAGGTGAGAGTTAACACTAACTTTGCACCATTAGGATATCAACAAAATTTTATTAATTGTAGCATCTTTGCCCTCCTATTCTGAGGATCTATGCATGTTAATATAAACATCACTAAGAACGTGTTGTCTCACAAAGATGTATCAATACAACTAAATCCGTCCAAAAGACACAACCACGTATGAAAAGAAATTACATCAATTCTCATTCGATATAATATGAGGTAAGTTTTAGATGTAAAGCTGCTTCTACTAAAATATGCTCAAGCACGTAAATGTGATAAGGTGCTTAAACTTAGACCACAATTAATTTAAGGGAATTTTACCCCACAAACCCTAGAATCTTTCTAAATTACCTTGTCGACCTTGTAAATATTGTTATTATCCCCTTCATCCCGTAAACTTACTATGTCTTATCCTACAGATACTGTCATTAATTTGACACATCTTATGTTAATTTTCTTGGGTTAAAATGTGTTAGTCAAAACAAAGGAAATCCAACGGTTGGATTTCTTCCTCTCTCTCTCTCCCTCCCTCATCCCCCTTTCCCCCTTCTCTTTCTTTCCCTTCCACGCAACCTACCTCCAATCCAGGGGCAGCAGTGGTAGTCGAGCAGCTTGGGGGGAGGAGAAGGAGCTTTACGCAACGCATGGGAGGCAGGAAGATAGAATTTCCCTTAAAACATAACTATACTAAAAGTAAAACAATCATAAAAAAAATCTTCAAACATCATTAAAAAGTTGAAGGAGAAGAAGAACAACACCCCTGGAAGACCCGTTTGTCTACCTTCCATCCAAAATCCTCAAAACAGAGCTCTCCTCCAAGTCCTCACATCATGACACAATTTTTCGCATTCTAATCACTAAGGTTGTGAGTGTACTTCGGCAACGGCTGTGGCACCCAACCCATCGTCGCAAGTGGCCGGATGTACACCATCGGGTGCAGTATCATCCTTTGCTGCTGCTACTGTTGCATCGCCATCACGGCAAGATACTGCTGCTGCTGTTGCATTGCCATCATTGCAAGATAATGTTATTGTTGTTGATGATGATAAGCAATATTGCACCTCACGGGGACTCCTTCAAGAGCCAGCGTCGAACCCCTACCTAGGTAATGCACCTGCAGGAACCCACCTCCGGCCACAACTGTCGGATTCCTCGTGTGGGGTGCTAGCATCTGCCTCCCCCCAACCTACTCGGTCGAGAACATGGAAGTCGGAGGCGTTGGCTGGCAGAGAACTACAGGTCGAAGGTGAAGACTATGAGAAAAAGCCTTAAGCGCATTATGAGAGCATGGTGATCGCATCCAATGCGATCAGGAACGACTATTCTTACTAGTTTCTCAGGGCAGCGTAATCTAAAAAATTTAAAGAGATGAAACCACATGATTCGACAACGGTTCTTGAAGATATGGAAATACATCTTGAAGCGTGGTTGTGATCGAAGTCTCTAAAGGAAGAGATTGCATGTCTGAAGTCTGACCTGATGGAGCAGACGCGTGCAAGCGCGTTATGAGATACGAGCTTCTTGCAATCCAAGATGATGATCCAAGGTACAGATCTCCTAATTTCGTGACATGAAATCCAACAACTTCTTTACGTGCAAGGAGCACCGAAAAAAATGGAGATCCACGAATAGTTGATCTGACAATATAATATCATCACTATGTCTACGAGCTTCTCAAAGTAAATATGTGGACGGTCACAATATTGATAGAGAGAATGGGGATGGCTATGAGAGAGTGTGTGAGAGACTTGTTGCTCTTGGAATGATGTAGTAAAAAAGGCTAGAGCTACCCACCCTTTTATATTACTTGGATGCACATGGATCTCAATCCATGTACTCTCTTAATCTAGTATATAGATTAAAAGTTTATTAATCAATGGTCATGATTTATTGCTCCAAAATGCAACAAAAATTAATTTAAAACAAACTAACTATATCATTTTCAAGGTAATAATTAATTCATAAATTAACCTATATAGACCAAGTCCCGTACTAAAAATAGAGTGGGCATCCTCCATTTTGAACAAGTAAGGTGGACAATCACCATTAAGGGGATTAAGTCTTCCTTCTCTCTCTCTCTCTCTATGTATATATGCAATAATAATTATTACAGCAAAATTAACAAAAATAATTTCAAAATTAATCTTGTGAAAATAACAATCATGCCATTGACTAATATGAATCATATTCATGTATCCATGATAATATGTATATTGAATTTACAATTAATTATCTAATGTGAATCCAATTTACAATAACATTTCATTTGTAAATTTTATTTATAATTAAAATTTTCCAACATATTATAAATCATATTTATAATATTCATAATTATTATGGATAATGATATCCACGTTAATCATATCTTTGATAATAAATCACATTTAATTGTCCAAGATGACTCGTCTCATGTACCCAAATATGAATTATATTCATATTATTTATGATAACTAAATCATTTTTAATTATCAAATTTTCTCAAGATCAGATACACAATTCATTAATGGAATTATTCTTGAACTCTTTCAAGAATAATGTGCTTTCTCTGCGGATACTTGGAGATAAGGACCGGACGATTGTACGTTCCACGTATAGTGACATGGATATTGAGATCCTATCTTAAATCCAAATCTCAGATACCTCTCATAGATATTTGATTAAATCCAAGCCGCAAATCTAATTTTCTCATTGCATATGAATCATATTCAAATCAATGTCCAACATTTGAACTAATATTAAATTACTTCTCCACTGAAAGGAGTCACTAAAATCCAAACATGTTTCATCACTCCCTCGGAATGAAAGTTTCATGGTTATACAATCGTTTATGATCACATCATCCTCGAGTATTCGTAATACCCGTACATCATGCATACTGGAAGACCTAGAATAAACTCAAAGATTTATATCTCTTTTGGACTATCATCTTTAAGGTTTTATCATTAAATTTCTCATTCGTCATTGGGAGTTGTTATCGATCATATGCTTTCTAAAAGTATATATCATGCCTACAAATTTCTAAAAGCATATTTGAAAGATCGTATTCCTCGTACACCCTCATATGCACACTAGCTCTCCGGTGTATAGACCTTAAATAGGTCATCAACCTATCAGTCTGCCAAATGTACATACTTGGACATATAACAACACATATGTCTCCGATCAGAGGATGCATGCCTATATCATGACAGTATACGACATAGGTCTTGGTTATTTCAATCTCGTTAAGTCAACTCTTGGACATGACTTATCTGACAGCTTCGATTCCCTATTTCTATGCAGAAAACCTGCATCTAGAGGTCGGTCAGATTTCAACCTTTAGAGAAGGATTGTCATCTCCTTCTCAGGATGGAGATCATCCCTTAACAACCATTTGACGTTGCTTGATGAGTCCTCAATATAACTCTTTAGATATCATTCAAGCACCAGCCTATATGATTCAACATTTGAATCAACAGTTGTATGATCATTAAGATGGTCATGGTACATAACCCTAATTGTAGTAAGGGACATATAATGAAAATTAGTATTCTTCATTTTAGATTAGGGAAAGATTTGAAATAACAATTACTACATAATGACTCGTTATGGGCTCGCATGTCCAACAGAAGGGCCATGTGAAGTGCCCAGAGGAGAGCGGCGGTGTATTCAACAAGTGGGTCATCGGGATCCCCCTGTTCACGATGTGCTCAACCTCTGTTCTACGGAGAAAGGACAGAGCTTTGGGCGAGTTGGATCCTTTAGGGTGGGCATGCAGATGTGGGTGGGGGGGCTTCCGGTTGATGCTCTTGAGATCGATCACGATGTCAGACTCGAAATTGGAGTTGAAGTCGAGGTTGAGCTCAGAGGCATCGTTGTCCTCCTCCTCCTCGATCTTGTGGGGTTATTGGATCTTGGAGAACTTGGTGTTGTCATGGCAATAGTTCTTGTTCAGGAGCTTGAAGTGCCTCATGGCTAGTTGTTTGTGACCGGAAGGAGATTGGGGTACCCTTAGATGATTGGGCTTCTTCAACTTTTTTCTGTTTTTTTCTCATCCTCCAACTGAAGCCTTTGGTATTGCTCCCTCATCGTGTCATATAGATGTGAAGAGGTGCAAGATAGGAGGGAGAGTTGCGACATACAGTATTGGAGGAAAACCATCTAGCCATATAGGATATACAAGATAGGTAAGAATGATTCGACTTGATTCTGAAGATTGCAACTGACCATGTGTTCTTTGGCCAGGAAATATGGAAGAACCAACTTCATGGGTTCCACCACCGTGACCATTGCCACCATTGTGTGAGGAGGAGCACGTGACAGAGAAGGGAGAGAAAGTAGAAGGTGAGGGCGTCCTCCAGATTCGTCAGTAGGGGACGGACGCGATCGTGTATGGAGGCACTAACGAAGGTAGGAGGAAGGGTATATGAGGAGGGTGAGGGGGAGAGGGAAGGATGGCATCCTTTTGTGATTTTGCTAAACAAAGAGGGCAATATGCACCTCTTTTTAACAGAACTCGATTACATTTGATGGATAAATGATGGGAGTTAATCACGACGTCTGTCAGGGTAAGAGTTAACAAGTTTGTGATATCAAGGGGATATTAATTATATTTAAAGGTGGAAAAGGTAATTTACTAAGATTCTAGGAATCGTTGAGTAAAAAATATCTTAATTTAAATAGAAGTATGCATATGGAAAATGAAATCTATTTATGAATGTATGATGCATCGAAAAGGAAGGTCTCAACCTTCTCTTGGCCGTGCTCCTACTCAACATTCAAAAATGGTGTGAGTGATCCCTCAACAACCTCTTGCTTGCTAAAATAAATTACAAGTAGAGAATGAGCTAACCAGTCTAGTAGGCGGAAAATAAACAATCAAGGTGAATATATGCGTATAAAGTCTTAACATGTAAGCAGTAATGAAAGGTAAAGATATACATAAAACCATACTTGCTATGTTAGCCTAAGGCTTGTAGTGAAATGCATAATACAACCATCCGTAAATTATTAGAATGTAGCTAGATTGTTGAGTATTATTTTACTCAATCAACACAACTATACTAGGGAGAGTGGCATTCCTAAATATAGTTCCATCCCAACAAAAGCGTTCATCACATTATACTATGCATAACTAAAGTAAACATTTGATGAGCTGAGCTTATCATGTTAGTACAAGTTGATTGACCTTAAATCCAAGCTTTAAACATACATAAATATTAATAAAATAAGTGATCATCCACATTCAGCTTGAATCCTTGAGACACGTGAAATAATGCTTAAATACCTAAAAAGAAACAAAATAACAAGGCAAAAAAAATACTAAACTAGTGTTTCATCCTGAATTTATGCTTCTGCAAAAAAATCAAGGTAGAAGAACAATCTTTCATCGTTAAAATCACAAAAAAAAACACTGAAACTAAAATCATTTGAAAATATTAAAATAATAAGCCTATTTTTTTACTTGGTAGTTAAGAATAGTACTTAAGAATCCTTCTTTTACATAAAATCTCGTTGTCTAAAAAAATTCATAAGGTTTCGATCCTACCGATTAAATGTTGGCTCTCTCGCATTGATGAACACTAAGCCATCTTCCGGTTCATGGTGCTCATTCTCCTTCTAATGTAATTTGGTGCTTTCGGTCTCTTGCTAGAAAGGCAATATAAAGATCTTTTATAGAAGGAAATTCTCACTCTTCTTCAAGTAAGAAGAAAGTGTTTTAATTCCATACTACTTATCATCATCTAGTTGTCATACTTATATATATATATATATATATACGAAAAACTTGAATTGAGGCGGCACGTTTCCATGACTATGGTGTGTCACATCTTAGTAGCCCTTCGATTAAGATCAACGGTGGTTAACAAAACCACTAAACTAAACCTAAAACCATTGTCGAAACAACCTCTAAATCGCTATTTTTTAAAAAAATTTGAATATTCAATTTGGTTGCATCACTATTACATTGCTCATTAACTACTCAAATTTAATTTTCTAAATATAGCATCCATCACAATCTTGAATCTCAATTACTCGAATTTACAAAAAAAGTCAACAAGTGTCTTCTCCCTCATCTCTTCTATGTCAACCCTTGATGTGGAGGCAGCAGTGTCTGCGTTTGGAGATGGTGGTTTGTGACAAAGACGACAGCAATATATGATGATGACGACGGCAGTGCATTGTGTGGCAGGAGGTGGTGTGTGCATGGATGTACGTGGAGATGATGGTGGTGTGTGGCAATGGTTTTGGCGGTGCAAGGCGACGATGACGACGACACATGGAGCAACATGAGGTGGTTGTGCATGGAGAATAAAGTGTTTTCTTAGTAATTTTACAAAATATATTTGTTATAATGAGAGCCTGGATTTTACAAAACCTTCACAAACTTTACAATGGATGACAAATTTTGATAGATCCACGATATGAGAAGCACGTTGGATGGACATATAAAATAATTTGTACATTAATAATAATCAATCTATTTTACAAAAATCCCATATATTTTAGAAAAGAGACCTTAAAGTTTACAAAATATTGTCACGGTTTATAAATGTTACTTCTACATAATGTTCTCAAAAGAGACTACAAAATTTTTCGAAATAAATCAAATGTGGTTTACAAAAAGACTATGAAATACAAAAATGCTGCAGTTTACAACTATTACAAATTCACGAAAAAATGTTGCAGTTTAATACCTCTAAAATTAATATACATATGACATGTAACATATTTAACGTGTTTGCAATTTATCACATATAATATAATAGAAAATATAGTTGTAACAAAAATATCATCATTTTAGGAATGTTTTTCACATGTACATCAATTAATTAGCATATGTTCAAAGAATCTTATATTTTAGGAAACGCATGTATACAAAAAAATACAAATTTTCATCGGATTTGGCTTTTTTGTGAACAAACTGGTTATACTTTTGTAATTTCTAAAATGAAATTCTAAAATATCTCAATTGTTTGTAAATTGGTAACAGTTATTTCAAAATGTGAACCTTTATTCCATCAGATATTTTTGAAAAAAATTTACATCATTCGACATATACCTAAATATAGAATGATCAATGATATGTATTTTACTAAATTAACACTAATTTAATCCACCCTCAGAGGAGTGGTCCTATGAGAGCAAAAAAATGTGTGAGCATTAGAGCATGCATCATGGACCACATGATTCTGTTTTCTCTCTCCTAGTCTTCTCTCTCCTGGTTGGAACATGTGGTCTAGAATGCATGCTCTCATATTGTTTTGGCTCTCATTGGATCACTCCTCTCCACCCTCATATTAGGTTGGCACGAAAATCACCTAATGGTTTCATTCTCACGCGTACGCTCATCATCCAACGGCCAAAGATGATACATTTTAATAATCAAGGAAAGGTGCCACCACAATTCAAGTACTTCTTATATACATACATACATATATATATAGTTTCATGTGGTGGTAAGCATGTAAAAAATAGTTTCAATCATAGTTTGGGTTATTTGCAATCCATTATTGCAATATATGTCTTTATTATTTTTTTCCCATTATTCACCTTTTTTATTTCCTAACTAAATGGTGTGATGGGTGTATTTTTTCCATTATTTAAACTTACTAAATTTTGACATCAAATGTCGAGCACAGACATTACCATGAATTTTACTAGAGAGTATCGATTCATAGATCTCGATCATGACCATTCAACTCAAAATGATGTGGTTAATTTGGAGAACTCCCCTCGTCCTTCTAAGTGGTTTGACGAGGTGTATCAAAGCTCATCCTCGCAAAAGTCATCATGGATATGGAAGCACTATGTTGATGATGATTTTACAAAATCAAATGAATGAAAAGGAATATATAAATATTGTCGGGACTTCATCAAGTGTTCACCCTCGCATGGAATTGAACAATCATTTGTTGAGATGTGGTAAGTTTGTTGGAAGTGATAAATCGTAGAAGTTGATGATGTTACAATGAAGAGTTGCAAGAGATATTGGAGCTTATTCGCTTATTCACCAATGTCTTCTAGGTTTGACGAAGAGGAATGTCGTAAGTCTCTAATAGAAATGACTATGACTATTATTAATGAGATGCCATTAAGAAGTGTGGAAAGTGAGGGTATTCAACATTTTTCAGTGTTGCTGTGCCTTAACTTAAACCTTTGTGTTTTACAATCTCACAGGAGTTGTTCGATGAGTATGTAACAGAAAAAAGTATATCACGAATTTTATTGCAAAACTTTTGTCAAGGATTTATCTTATAAGAAATACATAGGCATCATATCAAAAGTTAAGTTATATGTATCTCACAGCTCGTTTCATTAACATTGATTGGATGTTACATAAGCAGCTAATGAACTTTTGTGCAACATCTATCCGATGTGGTGACATCATAGGCAAAGTAGTGGAAAACTAACAACTTGATTGGTATATAACTTGTTCTAACCATTATTATGGATAATGTATACTCCAATGATGTAGATATTCAACTATTGAAAAAATACTTCGTAACTGGACGAGAACAATTTCCAATGTTATATATATATTTGAGGTGTGCAATATATAATCTAAATTTGGTTGTAACGGAAGCATTAGACGATATAGTTGACTTAATTTTTAGGATTTCTTCTTCAACAGTGAAGTGTGCAAAGTCTTCTCCGAATTTGGAATATAAATTCAGATCATGCATTAAAAAGGGGGAAAATCTCTGTGGAGTATTGTAATTTTAGTTGTAGAAATTATATGGAAGTCCACATACTTGATGTTGGGATCTTCTGTAGAGATTGAGAAAGCATTTGATTTGCTAGAGAAGGCAGATAGAAAGTATGTAAATGACCTTCCATTTTCGAAAAACAAAAGTTTGCTTGGAATTTATAATTATAAAACTTACTAGCAACCAGTATGTAACTGGTTGAATACATGTAAGTGATACTTAGTATTTACATAATCCTTTCAAGAAGATGTCTAAGCAATGATTAGCATACATACATGATGACTTCTAAGATGAAGGTAAACTATGACAAATATTGAGGCAATATTGAAAACATAAACATTTCTTATTTCTTGCCAGTGCTACAATTTTGAAGGAAAATATATAATGTGTGCTATCTTTGATGTATGAGGTATATACCTCAATTGTGCCTTTCTTAAATGTGCAACATTCTATCTTACTACTTGAAGCTGGTAAAGAAGTTAACAAATGTTCAAGATATTGAAGAATTTAAAACACTGGTATGTACCCAACAATATGAAAGTCAAAGATGATGATAAAAGTGAATTGGACAAGTATTTGGGAGAAGATTGTAAGGATCATAATAGTAAGGTTTATAAAATATTGACTTGGTGATAAGTACAATTTTTTAGATTTCGCATCTTATCTGAAATGGCATGAGATTTACTAACAATGCCAACTTCAATAGTTGCATCTGAGTTGGTTTTTAGTGTCGATGGTTGTATTCAAGTTCCCTTCCTTAGCTTTATCACTCCAAGGATGGTTGAGGCTTTTATTTACGGACGAAATTGATTTCTAAAACAAGCAATTCATTTGTAGTTGAGGAAACTCCACATGATCTTGAGATGATGGAATTAGGTACCGTCAACTATTTATATATGCTTATGTTAATATTGGCAATTAGGGTCTTGGTCAACGATTTTTACTGATTCTTACCGTGGTATGGTGACTAATTTTTCAAAATTTACCCTTTCAATTTTATTCAGTTAATAACATTTTCTTATTATTTTATTGATTTCAGAAAATTGAACCTGTTGGAGGACAGCTGACTAACATATTGTTAGTGGAAATTGATATGGAAGACATGCAATCCAATATTTGCATTAAGTGATAGCAAGAATTGATATTGAGGAGAACCGCATTTTAACATATTAGCAATTAAACGTTGTATACGTTGGGAAAATGAAATTTGTTACATTCGTATTTGTCCCTAGTTTACACCTCTATATGTTTTTGGTATAGCTAAAAGTTACTGGCATCTATCTGTGTTCCGAAGTAGTTAATCTAATCTAGTTTTCCAATCAATTTTACAATGTATAGATGTTTCTTCATTGTTTCGTATGTGCTATTGTAAGTACAGTGCCTGTAGGTCATTTATTTAACAGTTGTCTTCAGTTTAAATCTTTCTATATTATCATGTTGATGCAGTATTAAGAATTAAAAAAATCTTTAAAGAGCAAGATCAGATTTTGCTTCCAATTACACATCGAATTTGCTCGTAATATCAATAAAATGTTCCAGTGTGATAACCAGTTCCAGTTTTATACCAAGTGAAGTATGCACTTGATGATGTTAGACTTCCATTAGATAGCCCCATTTCTGCTTCTACCAGTAGACCATAAGGTAGGTCCATAAATAGAACCGTTTAACGTTTCTTGTTTAAGCGTTTTTTTTCACTTCTCAAGCTTCTGTGTTATCCGTGATTAGAATTTAGACCCAACGGACATGGTTCACCCGACTCATGGTCTTTTCATTTTTTTCTGTAGCAATCATGTCATAATTTCTGCTGTCTTCATTGTTGTCATACCATTTTTTAGTCAACGTTCGTAGTATAATTTACTCTACACTCAGATGATATTGATCTTTTCATATTGTTTTATTCTACAATTTTTCCTTTGCCACATATGACGGATAACCGCAGATAATGCATCATTTATTTGACACAATGGGCATCCAATCCGATAGATAACCATTTTGATTAGAGCGGGTCAACTTGCTCATCCAGTTTCACGGGTTTGCATCGGACCAAGTATAAACATGGTGGGTATTTGCCCAGGGAACACCTTTAAAACATTGAGCTGTAAATGCCAATTCAAATCCAATTCTAATCCGATCCAGCACAACTTGAACCGAGCAATGATCACACAGTTAAGAATCGACAAGTTAATAAAAAGTATCCAAAATAGTTCCTTTCATTAAGTGTGAAGTCCCGGCAAACTTATGAACAAAATACAAGCAGTTATTTTTTAGCCATGAACATACAATAAAGACAACAAAGCATTTTCCCACAATTAAGTAGGGTCGGCTACATGGATTCTTCGCCTCCATTCATACCTAACTTGGGTCAATCTCGAGCTTATATCGAAAAAACTAAGATCTCTTTGTATAGTCTCTTTCCAACAATTCTTGGGCCCTCCTCGCCCTCTCTTAGACGGCTCAACATCCTAACACTCGCATCTCCTAACTGGTGCGTCAGCTGATCTTCCTTGCAAATGACAAAATCATCTTAAGTGGTTTTCTCGCATATTATTCTCGATCAGAGCTACATCAACTTCTTTCTGATTGAATCATTCCGAATCCGGTGTTTGTGTGTGTGTCCACACATCCACCTTAGTATTTTTATTTCTGCTACAGTCATTCTTTGCACATGTCTATGGTTCACAGGCACGTGAACAGATGGCTTGTACTGTACAGCCATTCTGCTACAGCTATTCTGTATGTTCTATGAACATACAGTAAAGAAACTGGGTAAATCCGGCAGATGGCTTGTTTGTTAAACAAGCGTGAAATAATTAAGAATTTAAAGGGCTAGGATTTTTATACTCATGGCGCAAGGGATGATAATCATACTTAAGATGGCAACCAAAATTCACGTCATAGATCAACCGGCCATGTCCCTTAGACTTTGACAGAGAAGAACTAGAACATGGACGGACATGGTAATATGCGCACTCTTGTTAGCGCTTGCCCAGGTTTACCCAGAGAGTTCCAGGATTATCAAAAACAAATAAGCAAATAAAACTAACTTATATGGGCATAGGGCAAACTATAGAATGCATATGCAAAGTATATTCACACACACAGGTCAATGCATAGAAGCAAGGATATGATGTGCAATATTGTTCAGAAAAAGGCTATTATGTTGAAGTCCTACAATCACAATTCTTACCATGCTCCAGGAGGCAGGTAGAAACTACAAAATACGAACCATCGCCAGACTGTTCTTAAGGAGTTCAAGATCACCTGGTTTTCTCAAGATTACGGAAAATAAAACATAGATCAGAAATGGATGCCAGGTCTCGTCCCGAAACAACACAATTTGCAAATAAACCTAAACACAGATAGCTTATACATACCAACATGCAGACTACTAACCGAGCATCATCACTTCACGGTTGTCTGGTTGTGTCAAAAGACAGCAACGGTTGCCAGACTCCTGAAAAAGGAAATCCAAAACAGGTCCACGAGGGTCATGTGAACTACAGGACCTGATCCCAGAAGCATGAACGGGATCAGGGGATTCATGTCAGCAAGATGGCCATGTGAGTCCATGGTCTGCTAGCTTCCTATTAGTTTTTTTTAGCTTCCTATTAGTTACAGTTACAGGAACCAAAGACTTAACATTCTCCAGAGAGAGCCACAAAGTCCATTGCTTTCTCCAACTCGTGATCAAAATAGCACTACTGTTACCATGTTTTTTCAAAGCTAGAGCACTGCTATTTTTACAGCGTGATCTACACGATTCAAATGTACCAGGCTGCCAAAAAAACATGAAATAGTGCAACTAACCATACTGTCCAGATTTCGTTAATAAAGACCAGATTCCTTGCAGTGGGCATACTCTGTAATGCATCTGGAACACAGTTGCATCGTGTAACCCAAAATCTTTGGTCACGTGACACAAAAAGGAAGAAACCAATAGAAGGGAGTGATAAATAGGATGGCTGGAAAGAACACTGCAAAGAAAAAAGAGGGCAGTGTGCTCGTCCTGACCAAAAAAATGGCATCCATAATTAAATCAGAATATGAAATCCGTCAAGGAGCTACTAGATGATGAGCACAGATCCGGGATAATATACACAATTATGCTCAGTTTGATCAGAATAACGAGATGATGACGTGAGATGGGGAAAATAGGACGAGGCACAGGAGACAGTGAAGAACTTGATACTCAACATATGCAGCTCCAAGGGCCACAAATCTAGCCATTCATCATTTATGACATAAGGCATATAAAATGAACTAATATAAATTCACATCCGACCAAAGGGAAACTGCATGTATGTAAAACATTAATGCTAGAAATTACCAGCTATCAATCCAATTTCAGAAAAATGATTGTAATAGAATTATGCCAAAAAAATTCACACTAGTTTAAAATACCAGTCGAGAAGAGATCCCCATCTTAACAAAGACTAGAAGCAAGTGCATTTTCCTACATGCAAACATCCAAGCAAAAACTCGTTGCTGTTTCAAAATTTGACTTAAAAAATTATGTAAATGAAAATAACAGAACCTTAAATAAAAATTCATATATGCTGCAAATTATAAAACATCAAATTTGGTTATAAAGACAACACCTTTCAACACGTCCACTTAGTATGGTAGTTGGACTGTGGGAATGATTTTAGGTTTTGGCTGGAATGATTTATCTGGGGTGAGGTGCTAGCAAAGAGGTTTCCAAGGCATGTTGCCCTGGCGGCGGACAGAAGGAAGATGCAGGAATGGTGCTGGGATGGGGTCAAGCTCCCCGCCTTTTGGCACTGCTTTCGAACAAGAGGACTATAAAATTTTCCCCGCCCATCACTTTGCTTCATGAAGTGGCATCAGTATTCACAAGGACAGATGTGTGGGATTACATCGATGAAGACTTCTTTATGGTTCGGGCCTTTGAGGTGCTAGAGAGCATGCACATGCACTAGACCGTAACTTCGCTTTGGACCATTAGTTGATATGGAAAGCCAGCGCATTGTTGAAGGTGATATTGCATGCATGGTTTGTAGGTGTGTTCATGGGGCTGGTAACCACCCCATTTAGGCATAACATGGCTCAATATGTAACAATAGGGCCTGTTTGGTTTCCAAGTACCCCAAGTAACCTTACATACCCCCTGTTCTATCCCTACATTCCTGTCCTGGGATGGAATTAGTTGTATATACCGTGCAATTTCTTTGTTATAATATTTTTTAATCACGTTCAAATAAAAAATTTAACATAAAATATATTATAATCATTAAAAAAGTTAATATAATACATAATCAATGTCACATCACATTTATCATTCCACTCTCTAACCCTCCTAACCATCCAAACATCTACTATTCACAGGAGGTTGGTTACTCCAACCCAACCCAGTTACCAAACAGGCTATAGGTCCGCAGACCAACCCAGTCCAATCAACATGATTATCCATTCTATTGGATACCCGCTGTATGAAGTGGTTCATGGATTACTAGCGAATATCTGTAGATGAAGGGTAGTAGAACTTCACTTTTTGTCATTTTTTCATTGACAGAGTCAGAATTGTTGTTAAGAGATGGGGATTATGATCGCTCATCGGAAAAGAAGTGTCCTAATTGGTTTAACCAGATCAAAGAGACGGTCCAATTTAGACTGGCCAACTCTTGAATTATTGCTCTCTATACTGCATATCCATCCGTAGAATACCATGCTCAAAATTTTTTAAAATATACCACGTGCAACTTGTTAGACATGTGAACAACTTCACTTAATTCGTCTCTACTACATGAAGTTGGGGAGGCTAAAAGGAACCTACATGCAGAGCTTGTCACTTAGGGAATGTGTTGCCACCAAGGTTTAAGAAAGCGCGAGGCGGTCCGAGGCGTTTTTCCTAAAAATGAGGCGAGGCGTAAGCCTCGAGGCGATCGAGGCGTAAGCCTCAATTTTTTGGAAAAAAAATTAAAATTAGAGCAAAATACATTGAAAAAAGTATATGATAATATTAAGTTTTCCCAAAAACACATTTAAGAATAGTTTAACACTAGTAAAAGATACAATACATAAGCGATGAAGGCATTGTAGTTCAAAAAAAGTAATACTAAGCTACTAATATATGGAATGTCAAGTTCCAACTCCAACTTTCAATAATTCTATATGAGTATTGAATTAAAGTCTATACTTAATACTAAAGTACAATAAAAACCATAATTTTTAGTGTTCAAAGTAAAAAAATACCAACTTACCTTGAATCCCAACCATTTGTCTTGCTGGATGTTGTTGGAGAACCGCATGCATCCCCTCCTGCCATATGATACCCCAACAAGACTGGGGTCTGCCATATGAACCGTATGCGAAATTTGTTTACTAACAATGTTATTTTTATTTTGCTATTCACAATAAAATGAAATAATTATTTTACTTCACGTGTTTATTTTCAAACTTCTTCTTCATATATACGATAATTAATCTAACATTCACAACTTATATAACCAAATAACAACATCAAGTTGAAAACTTGCAACTAATATAAGATATTTATTACAATTCAAACTCAAATCTGTGTGCAATAGAAATAGTATGTGTAGGTGTATGATAAATCGAACATGATGTATACAAGATCATGGAGCATCACTTATTTCAAGCGATCAATTCTCTTTGAACGCCCCCTCCCCCGACCCTTCGGTTTTTAAAAAAGAAAGCCGAAATTTTAAAAAAAAATACGATTTTTTGAGGCTTACGCCTCAGCCTCGCCTCGAGCGCCTCAGGCGAGGCTGAGGCGTACGCCTCTTATGATGTACCTGAGGCGTGCACCTCGGGGTGTTTTAGGCCCGCCTCGCCTCGAGGCGTACGCCTTTGCGCCTCGAAGCGGCGCCTTTTAAAACCATGGTTGCCACCGAGATCTCCTTTGACCTCACTCTTTCTAAGTGACTTCTTGTCTCATTCTTCTACACTTCTCCCCTTCTCATCTTTTTATTTGGTGTGCAGTCCAGCAACTGATCTTATTTCTATCGCACTTTTTGGTAGTCAGCGATCTAGTTTGGTACCCTGGAAAAAAAATCTCGGTACTCTATAATATTCAGCATTCAATAATGCAAATAGGCAGAATATGGGAGACAAATAGGGAAGCATGCGAACGCTCACTAGCTAGCCTGTGAATAAGCAGGACAGAGTTGCAGATATCATCATTACAACATATGTTAAACTGGGCAGATAAATGTCATCTACTCATCACAAATTCAAGAACAAATCAATGCCACATTGTTAACAGCATCAAGGCCCTCAATACGAAGCATGTGCTTGATGAGAAGACAGCAAAGAACAAATAACTAAAACCAGACCTAAATTCAATAACTTGTATTTTTTAAAAGATCAAAGGACGGCCGTTAGAGTTTAACAATCATCTGTGCCATATCTCATACGTGACCAACTTGAGAGAAAAAAGAAAATGGGAAAAACGGTCTTCCTACTCCTTGATGTTTCTTTTATTTATTTTCTGTTTCTTTTCCTTTTTTCGGTCTCTCTCTCTCTCTATATATATATATGTATATATGTATTCCTTGTAAGCTTTATCTGGCAATGAATTATTCGCACTTCAAAAAGAACCCTATACAGGACTCAGAAATTATTTTGTTGGTGTTATTGAACCTAGACTGTATTGAATTCTCAGCAGTTCTTGCAGAGCACAATGCACATTTTATGCTGCATATGGCACCTACCTCTAGCATCAACCAAACCACAAAGGCCTATACCATCCAGCTTCACAAGATCCCCTTTTCCAACATTGGCAGCATTGAAGCATCAACAAACAGGAGGGTTGAACTGGGAAAAATGAGAGATAATTAAGCAATCTTTCATACTTGCCCCATTTGATCGGACTTAATGCCTAAGGATGAGGGAGGAGAAAAACAAGGCATGTCAATTAACAAAGATGATTTTTTTGAAAGAAAATAAGATATCCACTGTATAGGTGTGTGCCAAAAAACTTCGTAATTAATTCACAAGTTTACATCTATAGGTAATAAGGGCTGCTAAAAGCAAAAAGTATTTTACATGGCCCAACCCTTTGTTAACACCTTAGTAAGTGTAACTACATTTTCAACATAGAACCAGTCATGCGAAAGACCGCTCCATTTCCGGCCAGCCATACAGCCCACACCACAGCCACATATCTGTATATCTCCTACTCAGCTCCACGCCAATTCGATCCAATGAACTCCCAAAAACTTGCAACTCCGCCTGTCGCAACAGTTATTTTTTAAAGGGTGCCTCAAGGCGGTAAGGTGTAAGCCCCAAGGCATTTTTGAGTAAAAAAAAGGCTTAAGCATCGTAAGGAGTTGAGACGTATGAGAATGTGAAACAATAGTGGGGTGCACGTCTCAGCCATTTGAACTAACTTTTTTTGAAATGGGAGGCGATATACGAGCATGAGGGTGATGGCGGGGGGGGGGGAGAAGGGACACCCATGAGGGAGAAGGAGATGAGACACCCATGAGGGAGAAGGAGATGAGCATGCTTCCCTCGATGAGGAAGAGAAGTTGGAAGACGTGGCCATGGAGGATCTGACGGAAGAAGGGTCGTGGAGCACGGTGAAGCAGCGTACTCCATCCGTCAAGAACAAAAGCGGAGGAAACTCTTGATGCTATGGATGTGGCGTATCAGATTACATCTCAAGGAGGAGAAATGCTACTCAACAACTCTGCTTCGGATGTGGTCGCTCGAGACATCATCGAAAGGATTGCTCGGGGAGAGGCTCGGAATTGACGACTCGTTCGGATCAGGATGTAGTACCGTTCGTTTCAACGCACATACCCGTCGAAGGGATAGTCGATGTGCTGAAGTGGTTGGTGAAAGGAGCACCACTGGATGACCTATGAAGGCCATAGTGGTGGGAGAAGGGGATGACCTCGACTGAGGAAGATCGGGTTTTGCTTGTGCACAGTTGGTACTGGTTTTGTCGATGTGATCTAGTTGCCAAAAGGATCATTGTGTGTGAGGGGTTTGTCCTCAACCGGTGCGAAGTTGGTGACTGAAGGCGCATTGGAAGAGGGGCTTCCATCGAAACTGAAGGGAATGATACGATGGAGGAGACCGCACTATTTGGATGGCAGTTCGAAGAGCACTGCCTGATGTCAAAGTTGAGGGTTTTGGGGGGTTTCCTTGCTGTGCAGGAGGTTCAATGTCTTGAAGGACACGTTGGCAGAGGTCAACGATGTGTTGGAGTTGGTGTGCTCAGGTATGAAGCCAAGTGAAAGCCGTGGTGGTGCTCGTAAGAGGCATCAAGCAGACGCCGTCCACACACGTGGGGATGGAACTTGGAGGGAAAAAGATGTGTCGGTCGAGAGTAGTCGAGGTGGCGATGGCAAGGCGACAGGGAAATGAATGGTCTCTAGAGGTAATCAAGGATCAGCTAGTGCGGTGGAAATCTTGAAATGCAAGAAGTCAACGAGATTCGAAGCAGATTCGATGGTAGCAAAAGGAGGCAACCCTAAATCGGCAGGCATCCCCTTCTTGAATATGCATCTTTTCAGGGGCCCACTCGCTGCCTCGACTTATGGAAATCTCAAGTCACATGTTTAAGTGGAACGAATTGGGGTTCGCCAAACCCGATAACTTCGCAGTCTTCCAGGCCCGGTTGCGGGTCACAACCTCCTACTGCGTACCCGACCACAAAGATGATCAAAAGGCCAAGGGCGACCCACCTTTCAAGCTCGTCTAAGACTACAAAACCAGTTGCGGGTCGGAACCAATCCCCATCAGGAGCTCTGAATCTATCATTTATGGGGGTTCCAATTTTCCCCTCTTCGGGGGACTGAGTCTCGCCTCCTCGAGAGGAGGCGGTAAGTTGCTTCTAGGTTGGCTTTCTTGATCATTTGTGTTGGTGGTGACGTAGGAGAGAAGCACATCAGCTTCATCACGCGGTGGATCTCCAAGAAAGAAGACTGGGTTGGCAATGGTTCTAGAGGAAACACAAACCGATGGTGCTCGTGGCTGGGGGTATAAAGGAGGGGATCTCGAGCCCGTGTTGGGTTCAAACCGCCAGAAGCGTGCCATGTCGAAGCACTGACAGCAGAGAGGAAAGGTGATGCAGCGTGACCCCAAATTATGGGGCCACATTTATTCAATTAAATAATTATCATTTTTACTTACGTTTTTAGCGGTCGTAGTGGTCTAATTTAATAATTGAGATCGCCTGTGATCTCAACGTTGATTTCGTAGATTTTAATTACAATTGTTGGTCAATTAAATAATTAGAGTCTAATTAAGTTAGTTAGAGGCCAATTAGGATTTGTTAGAGTCCAGTTAGATAAGTGGTTGTCAATTTTACTATTTTTGTACACCCTCTCTCCTATATAAAGAGAGGGTAGGTCCTTGTTTTTAGACGGTGAAGTATGAATTAAAGTTGAGATCTTTATCTCTCTCCTCTCTATTTTCTCTTCTTCCCCCACGCGATCTCCGCGGTTCTCCTCCCTCAACCTCTCGTATTCCCGGCGAGTTCTCTTCTCAACCCTTCCACTTTCTCTTCTCAACCCATCTCGTTCTTCTATCAAAAAGCCACCAAAAATATATTATTTTTCGCCGTGCGGATTTTCCGTTTGCATCAATTGGTATCAGAGCATGGCCTTTAGATCGTCATCACGATCTAACGATCCGCCTCGGCGTCCGCACCGACACCATCATTCATCCGAACGAAGTCGGCAAGCCAATGAAGCCTACGACAAGGAAACGAAGCGCATGTTATGTGATTTGTACAACAACTTTCGAGTCATGTCTTCAATGTTTCAGGGCCTCACGGCCGACTTTGAGGCCTACCGCGACGCCCAATCGAAACCGTCAACCACCGAAGCCGCGACCGCGAATTTTGACGAAGAAAATGTCGCGAAAGAAGACCAAACGGTTGCTGTCCAGAATGTTTTGGAAGAAAAAATCGAAGAGAAGGGCGAAATGCTTGCTGTTCAGAACACTTCAGATGAGTCCCCGACACCAACGGCAGCCCCCATGGCTGTCCTCGCCCCTCCAGCGGCTCCCCCGGCCGCCCAGGTACTTCCCCTACCCTCCTCGGCCTGCCCCACCGCTCAGCCCCTCCCCGATTCTTTCTTTTTCCCCTCCCGTAGCCCACAACCTGGGGCCCCCGCGCGTGACTCCTGCGAGCAGCACCTCCCTGTCACTGCGCCCCTGCATCTCACCGCCCTTCCGCACCTCCCCAGCGCCGCCTTTTCCCCTCCTCCCCAGGTTCACCGCGCCGCCACCTCTCCGTTCCCGCGCGACCTTGACCGGGTCCCAGTGCTCCTCCGACGTTGCTGCAGCCAACCACGCGGCCCCTCCAATGGTTGGCAACGCTGCAGCGGGCCCTGCATCCAGCCAGCGAGCCACCCGCGCCGCCTTTTACAGATGAAGGCCGAAACCCTTACGGGGGTTGTTTCGGTCACAGAGAGGGAATTCCCCAATTTCAGGGATTGGGACTTGAGATGGACAAATTACAAAAGGAAATTTCCAAAATTATATAATTGCAAAAAGGTCCAAGAACATAGAAATGTGAGGAAAGTCGAAGGGGTACGAAAATTGCAGTGGTACCCTCCAATTGGAAAGAATTATAAACGTAATGTTGAAGATGATCTCATAGGAGGAAATTGAAGCCCAATTCAAGGATGATCTCTCCAACTATCCACCTACATCACGCAATTCGTCAGGAGCCGAATTTTTAAAGCGGTGGAGAGTTGATGCAGCGTGACCCCAAATTATGGGGCCACATTTATTCAATTAAATAATTATCATTTTTACTTACGTTTTTAGCGGTCGTAGTGGTCTAATTTAATAATTGAGATCGCCTGTGATCTCAACGTTGATTTCGTAGATTTTAATTACAATTGTTGGTCAATTAAATAATTAGAGTCTAATTAAGTTAGTTAGAGGCCAATTAGGATTTGTTAGAGTCCAGTTAGATAAGTGGTTGTCAATTTTACTATTTTTGTACACCCTCTCTCCTATATAAAGAGAGGGTAGGTCCTTGTTTTTAGACGGTGAAGTATGAATTAAAGTTGAGATCTTTATCTCTCTCCTCTCTATTTTCTCTTCTTCCCCCACGCGATCTCCGCGGTTCTCCTCCCTCAACCTCTCGTATTCCCGGCGAGTTCTCTTCTCAACCCTTCCACTTTCTCTTCTCAACCCATCTCGTTCTTCTATCAAAAAGCCACCAAAAATATATTATTTTTCGCCGTGCGGATTTTCCGTTTGCATCAAAAGGGGACAAACAGTCGAAAGGGTTCATACATACATATACAAGAGGATTCTATGTCTCAAGAAACATTGCTGGAAGGGCAACAAGTTAAGTTCTTCTCGCGAAAATGTTTTCGCACGGATGCATGTGAGTGGGAGTCATTGGAGATTGAACTTAACTCGACAGTGGATAACCAAGAAGGGTCGAGGCCAGGGGATGCGGCAGCAGTGGTGATACCCCTGACTTAGCGGGAGGGACTGAGCAATGATGACAAAGCATCAAACGAAATAACTTACAAGGTGAGGGTCACAATTAGGGCAAATCCAATGAGACGGAAGGGAATGCAAAAAACTTGGCGTTTGAGAAGATGGTGGCACGAATAGTAGGGGTAAAGGTGGTCGAGGTTTTCCCTATGGTTTCCAAATGAAAATTCTGACATGGAACGTACAGGAGTTGAGTCAAACAAAGAAGCAGTTGGCAATCATGTCTTTGATGGCTACATGGAAGGTAGATGTGCCTTGCTTACAACAAACTAAGATTGAGTCATGGGAGTTAGTGAGATGGAATTTCTGTTGATGGACCCCATTTGAGTGAATCCATATCTGTGTTGGCTAATGGAAGTTCAGGAGGAATAGGAGGAATCGTAGTTGCTTGAAATGGTGACTTATTCGACCTAATTAATGAGGTCGTGTCGATGACTTGGTTCATTCAGCTATTGTGGTTCTGGCAAACAAGAGGGAGCAATCTCATTTTGAGTCCACCTCGGTATACAGCATTGCGAGAGCCTCACTGAATACGACCTTGCGGGATGAGTTGCGAGATATTAGAGGTAGATTTTTAGAGGAGAAATGGTTTGTAAGAGATGATTTTAGTGTCACAATTTTAGCAGAGAACAAACCAGGAGACAGAGGTGCACAGGATCCTGGTGCCGGCTTCTTTGCCAGATGTTGTGGGGAAGCTTGCATTGAAGATCACCGATGCGACTAACTGTAAGTACACATGAAGGATCTCATTATCTCGGTCAAGGTTGTAGAAATAAGTAGTCGATACTCGGTCGGTGAGGTCACTGACTAAGGATTAATCGGCAACCGAGCGACTAATCGGATTTAGTAGATCATTAGTCGGTTTTGAATTTTTAAATTATTTTAAATATATAAATTATTTTTATGCATGTAGTCTTATATATATGCATAAATTTCTACATTTTCTATTTAACTATTATAATGAAGCAAAAGAAGTAATTGACTTTAAATATAACATTAAGCATATTAGAATAAGTTGTCTTTTTAAAAAGAAAAATAAAAAAATAAAAAAACGCCATATAAAAGTCGGCCGAGTAGTAAGTCGACGAGGCCAATTAGTCGGCTCGATTAGTCGGGTTGATCGACTAATGGCCAACTAGGCTAGTCGAGACGGCTACCCCCCGACTCGACTAGTCGGCCTATTCAGTTGACTTTTACAACAGTGATCTCGGTCACATATTGACTGTTCTCTTATGTCTATAGAGGCATTGGAGCAGTACAACTTGGCAACAGTTACTTTCCTTCCCAAGTCAAGAACAGACCATACACCGTTGTACCTGGATGCATATAGCAAGAGAGGAACATCATCATATTTCATATTCGAGCGAAGTTGGATGATAGAAAATGGCTTCCGTGAAATGGCTGTCTCCTTCTGAACTGGCCTAGAGGTGGAAGGTTCGACTATTATCATGCTCGCCTCGAAGCAAGCGACAATACGACGAAGATTGGTAGGGTTTAAGAAGAAGTCTCGTGCTACGCGGGAGTTGAGTGAAGCTCAGAAAGAGGTGGTAAGGCTAGACATGCTGGAAGATACTAGGGAATTGGCTGAGGAAGAGCTAGTGGTCAGGGGAGTTGTGCAGAGGATACTTGAGGAGAAGGATAGAAAGAGGGAATTGGAGTGGAGACAGAGATCTTGTCAGAAGTGGCTGAAGGAGGGAGATGCTAATACTAAATTCTTCCATGTGATGGCGAATGAGGGGCGGCGGAGGAACATGATTCCCTCAATTGAAGTCGGGGAGGAGGTTTTTAGTGGGGAAGAGATCGTGAGGGCAGTTACGGACTACTTCCGGAACATAGCACACGGTCACCTCATGGTGGCTCAAGGTGGTTGGGGCTTGGGGTGAGTCCCATCTCTACACAGAAATCTGAGTTGTTGACAAGCCCCTTTACCAAGCAGGAGATGAGGGAGGCGATTTTCAATACAAGTGCAAATGATTGCCCTGAACCAAATGGTTTTTAGGTCTTTTTCTTTAGGAAATTCTATGAAATGATCAGTAAGAGGTGATGGCGGAATTTGCAGAGGGAAATTGTGGGTTCGAGCGGCTCAATAGATCTTTCATTTTCTTGCTTACCAAGAAGGATGTCGCCACAAGAGTTAATTATCGCATGATTGCTTTTTCAAACGTAATTTACTTGATTGTGGTAAAGATTTTGGCAAACAAGTTGTGGGTTACTTTGCATAATCATATCACCAGCACGGAGCACTTTCTTACCTGGCAAACAACTCAAGGACAATTTGATCTTAGCGTCTGAGATTGTAGCAAACTGACGCAGAAGGAAGACAAAACGAGTTCTATAGAATGTTGATTTCTCAAAAGCATACGATTGTATGGACTGACGCTTCATTTGGGCGTCTTATACAAGTGTGGCTTCCTGAAGAAGTGGATTGCATGGATGAAGATATGCATCACGACTACATGTTGCTCGGTTCTAGTGAATGGAGAGCCAAAAGTCGGTACTTTCAGCCGCAACGTGGGGTTAATCAGGGGTGCTCGTTGGCCATGCTTCTCTTTGTGCTTGCATGTGACGCTTTGACAGTCATGATTGACCGCACAGTGATCGGGGGTTGTGTCGCAGCTACTTAAGGGAGGAGAGCTATATCCCTATCCTCCAATATGCAGACAAAACGATTCTCTTTGCAGAGGTGGGTTCAGAGTATTGTAGAGGTCTCTCTATGGTTTTAGATCCCTTTGGGGTACTCTCCGGGTTGAGGCTTAACAGGAAGAAGCCACAGTTTGTCTCTTTCAGCTTAGGCGATGTGAAGGTTGAGATGTACGTGGGATGGCTTCGATCTCTGTGTAGGGAGATGTCGATACGATACATGGGCATGTCGTTGGTAATTGAGAGGATGCCTTTGTCAGATTGGATATCGATGATCGAGAATATGGAGTAGAAGCTTGTAGGGTCCAAGTCCACGTACCTTTCTAGAGGTGGCAGATTGGTGTTGTTGTGATCGGTCATGTTTGTGATCTCCATATTTTCCTCTCATCCATCCTCTTGCATGTTGGTGGTGTCTTCTTGATAAACAAATGTGTTGTCGTTAGTGGAGTGGCCGTTACCTGCTTGAACGAGGATGGTGGGCTTGGTGTTTGTAGCTTGGAGGAGATGAACAAGGCATTCCTCTGCAAGTAGATCACACGCATCAAGGGCGATTGTGACAGTCTGGTGTGCTCGTTGATAAGGAAGACCTATGGATCCGACTCCATTCTCCCCAGCCTCGGAGATCTGGACCATACCCCTTCCTATTTCCGACGAAGCACTTGCAGTGTGGTGCAGAAAATTTGTCCATTCTTGAGACCTATTGTTAGTAGGGATGCAAACAGTCGGATATAGATATTACCGTATCCTTATCTGTTTTTTAATACGAATACAGATGTGGATACGGATATTGACGGATATTAAAACTATCTTACCATATCCTTAAAAAAAGATACGGATGTAAAACAGATATTGATCACACACGAGTAATGTTAGAAATACTCTATAGATTCGACTTAAATATATAAGAGTTGGATGGAAAACACATGATATTAATTTACTAAATGTGTTTGTATCGTAAAAATTATATAAATATGGTAAAATGAGGTAGAGAATTATGTTATATTGTGTTAAAAATAAGTTTGTGACTATATTTATAATACAAAAACGGATAATACGGATAGGAATACAGATGTTTGCGGATATCAAAATTATATCCAAATTCGTATCCATTTTAAAACGGATACGAATACAGATGTCAAAATCTGTATAAAACGGATACGGTGACGGATCGGATACGGATATATCTGTAATCATTTGCATCCCTAATTATCAGGGATGGTACTGGTTTTTAGATTCATATTGATAACTAGAGTGAGAACGGGGTATTAGGTGACATGTTCCTGACCTTATGGCATTGGCTACTGATTTGAATTGCTCGGTGGTGAATTTGTGGGATGGACACTCCTTCCCCCACTTTAAATCAGATGTTTTAGATCAATGGTTAGAGGAGCTTCTGCTGATGATAGTGAAATTGGATAGGGTGGAGGGGCATACCGAGGGTAGGGATGAGCATCGGGCTGGGCTGGCCCGGCCCAGCCTGAAGCCCAGCCCAAAAAGCCCAGCCCGGCCCAAACCCAAACGAACATTGGGCCGGGCTTGGGCCTGATTTTTAGGCCCGAATTTTTTTTGGGCCGGGCCTGGGCTTGGCTTGGCCCAGCCCGACCCGGCCCACGGGCCCGGCCCAAAGAGGGCCCGAACCCTTCCCATATCCTACATGTATGGAAACCCTCACCTGTCATGTACACTATGTTCATGTATCCTATCTTCATATAATATTTATAAATCAAGAAAGTCATGTGTGGGACATATGAGTTGATGATCATTGTATTTTATTTCAGAATTTATTTTTCTTAATTAGTCTGTCTTAGATTCTGGTGGTTATTCTTGAGTTTTTAATGTTTATTTTTTCTATTATAATATTTTCTATTATTGAACCTTTACCCAATACGAGCATTTGTTAACTGTGTAAACTTGGTTCACTCTTTCAATTTATGTAATGAGAGATGTTTATGGTATATAACATTGAGTGGACTTGTATAAAATGAGAAATTATCTCCAGTAGAATTGAGTTTTAGTTGTTTCACAATAATTATGGCATATGTTTTATACAATTTTAGCTCATCTAACTTGAATTGAGATTGACTTTAAACACAAACTCAAAGTTAATAACATATAATGGGTTAAGATGGGCCGGCCCGGTCCAAGCCCGGCCCATAGGAATTGGGCCGGGCCTGGGCTTGGGCCGAACCAAAAAAAATTGCGAGCCCAAGCCCGACCCAAGGCCCTGAGTTTTTAAGTGGGCTTGGGCATGGGCCCTTCAGAGCCCGGCCCATGCTCATCCCTAACCAAGGACAGGGACAGTCGGAGTTGGAGTGACGGGAGTTTTCCAATTCACGCGGCGTACAAGGTGTTGAAGGGTCCAACAAATCGACCACGAGGGATGTGTCGCGGACTGCAAGAGACGTACAAGGCCTTGAAGGTTCTATATATTGTTACGCAATATAGAGAAAAAATGGTCTATATATTGTTATATGTAATAGTAATGCCATAATATAATGTTTAGAATAACATGTAAGTAGTTTTCTAATAGTCTGATCCAAGGTTCAGAAAGCCCGTATGCGATATTCGTTCGACCAGGCGGTCTCAAGCCACTAAGCGAGTAGGCGGAAGTATATGCGGAAGTATATGCGAATTATGCAATGTGTATCGTTTTAATTAAAAGATACAATAATATATTCAAATATTAGATATATATATGTTTCATCACTAAGGATAGGATTATTTGATCCTTTTTCTGTCCCCGATTAAAGATTATCATTCCACTATGTACTAATATTAAGAAAATAAAATCATTGATGTACTAATATTTCAGATTTAAACTTGATTAAAATAATAATGTTAAGATTATGAATCATGATTTGGATTCACCATCATACCCAACACACAGAGAACTAAACCTAAATGGTTATGTACATTCATAAGCAGGAGCAAACTGTAATTACATGGAAACCCCAAGGCTTGAAGTTGAATCCAACAAACTACAGATACAAGCAACCATCCTGGTGTGCATGATAAAAGCTTGCAATCTAATTTTGTAGTGAGAGATTGGTGTCCATCTCATCCGTGGTAATACTCAAATATTCTCATGTTGTCCAACAAAAATTTACCAAGATTTCATCAGCATCACATGTACAGTTCTGCTACATTCAGTGCGATCCCACCAACTTCATCAGCTTGCTCAGCAATTGCTTCTTCTTGACAACTTTCATAAAATGTCATTCCAAATCTCCCCCTTAAGTCTCAATTACCTTCATCAACCATTAGTTGAAAACACGAATGGAAAATATGTGTTTACTGCCCAAATGCACTAGTGACGTTCAATGTAGCGCTTGTAAACTAAATAAACATGTTTACTCAGAAATAGGTATATTCATTTCTAATGGTCCAAATCCAGATGGGCTACAATACAAGCATTCGGTAAACCAGAAGAAATGAAATTGCCTAGGATCATACTCACCCAAATATTCTCTTCAAAAGAAACAAGCAAAAGAAAAGAGAGAGGAGGAATCGCCAACTAACCTAAGACAGTGGGGAGCTATAAGGCAATGCAGCAGTGATCAGAGCAGTTCCGGCGGCAGGCGGAGGCACTTGAGGTTTCAACTGACATAGGGTTGCCCTTCTCTTGTGGAGGCGATGGAGCAGAAAGGGTTTCGGAGGGTCGGGGGCATCAGTGTGGGGTTGGGTACTCGGGTTTTTTAAAATCTGAAACTGGACTGAGGGATTTAATTAATGGCTTTTCCAATACATACGCAGCCACATATATGGTATACTCGGCTGCATACTCCATTTTCCCCCAAATAAAGCGAACATAGTGTATGCAGTTCAGAATAGGGTCTGCCTCCCCATATGTGGCTGCTTAAACACTGGTCAGATCTTAATTTCCACAGTATTTGAAGTCTGTTTTCTTTTATTGCAGTTGTTTTCTTCTTAAAAGTGAGGCTTACTCCTCGATGTTAGAAAAATCGCCTCACGCCTCACGCTTTTTTAATCGCAACCAACTTACAGCCAAAACTTGTCTAAACATTCATAGAGCTTCAGCAAGTGAACAAATGATCTGCATCTTCATTATTTCAAACACCGGGGGTGCAAAAAATCCAGGGGTAGCATCCTGAAAAAACCCGTGCAAATCTGTCTCCATTCAACAACCACCCCCGCCTAAAGAGGTACATAAATACTTTCACGCGTGTTGGAATCTTCCACTTCCAAAAGCCTTCTACAATTTGAAACACATCCCTATGGATCATAAGGCATCGATCCCTTCACGGCTTTGTAAGCCTTACAAATAGAAAATATGCCATCAAACCAGCACTAGCAATCACGCCCCTCAGTAGGACCCTCCTTGCTTTCTAAAATCTCTAGCATTTCCAGAAGCTCTCCCAACCGTTGATCCGAGAGATTAGATATGAAATGCAGCGAATACAAATTATCATCCCAAGCATCTGTCATAGTATCATTATGATCGCGGGACAGAGACATCAGTCTCAAAATTTGCTTACTGAGCTTACCTCCTTCACTCTAATCATTATGTCAATAATGAAACCCTTTCTCGTCGCCCAACAATGGCTGCAAAAAGGACAAATATCTTACAACATCTCACGGATCCCTCTCTAGAAATAAGAAGGTGTAGGACCAAGTTACCCAAATTGTACCAAATCCATATACCTTACAAACCAAATTGTAAACCAGTCTGCAACAATCACCCCAAATCCAATTGATCCACTTGCAAAGCACTGCTTTGTTCATCTCCTCCAAGCTTCGAACTCCAAGACCCCCATTTTCTTTTGAAAGAAGAGATTGTTTTCTAGTCCGCCAGAGCTAAATCATTTGAATCTCCGGATATAGACCAAAAAAACAACTCATAATGTGCTTAAGCCTCTACCTTATGCCAACAGGTAGATGTATAGATGAGGGGAAGAAAATGGGGATCTCCAAAAGAACCGATTTCAACAGCACCAACCAACTACCTCTACATAAGCACGCAGATTTCGATCCAACGAGCCTCTTCTCCGTATTCTTGATCACTGACAACCAATCAATTCCACACAATTCAAGACAAAAGGCACAAACTCTAGCTTGTTTTTGTTAAGCCTCAAATTGAAGATTGCACCAAAAAAATCAAGAACCACAAGCATATCCTTACAGCTTTCTGAACCACCTTCCGCAAACAAAACATTGCATGGCAAAGGGATCTCCTCCCTCGAATAGCCACAACAGAAACAACCAGTCATCGTACAATCCATCAGAACTGATAGAGCATCCATTGCCAGAATAAACAATAGAGTGGCCAAGGAATAACACTGACAGACCCTACGCATGGGTTAGAAAAAACCTCCCCTAGGCTCACCCATCACCATGACAACACAGAAGTAGTTGTAATACACCTCTTTATCCAAGAAATCGGCTGGGAAATCTCTCTAGTGCATAGAAGCCCAAATGAAGTACCAGTCAACCATGTCATAAGCTTTGGAAAAATCAACCTTCCACAGAACTCCACTAGTCTTCCTTCTTTGTCAATCGGCTCAACTTTGAGGCCATAACCACATTATCTATCAATTGTCGTCCAGGCAAAAATGCACTCCCATTGGTGAAATAATCTTGTTAAGCACCCCCCAATCGGTTAGCCAACACCTTGGTCACAATCAAGCATATTGCATTTGACAACACAATGGGTTGAAAATCTTCTACTTGCTTGGCAACGTCCCTTTTGGGCAGCAGAAAAAAACAATCAATTCAAAAGTCAAAGCAAGAAATCGCAATAACGAATTCAAAAATCATATCCGTCACCATCCATAGAAAGCAAATCGTAGAACTCCCTAAAGAAGAAGATTGGAAAACCATCTGGACTAGGGCATCCATCAGGATTAAGTGCAGAAACGGCCTCTCTTAATTCTGTAATCTGTGTGACCCTCACGCCAAGACATTTGAGCCAAGTGACATGCGTCGACTCAAATCTTTAAAACAATCCTTTACGGCATTTACTACTGCTTCCTCCCCATTAAACGACTCATTATTCCCAACCTCAATAGAGTGTATCAAGTTCCTTCATTGTCGACGAATTGCTATAAGCCTATAACATTAAAAAATATCATCCCCCTCTTTCAGTCATTTCTGACACAATCATTGTCTCCACTCCAACCCATGCTTATGATCCCCCTCGCTAACCTTATGTATAACACCTCTGCTCATAATCTCATCCTCCTCTAGATCCCTACAGTCCTCCAACAAGGTCAACCTCACTATCTCCTCTTGCACCTGACACTTCCTTTACGCACGCATAATTCGAGATTCTTTTTTGAAAGTGATTAACCTTTCACGTAGAACTGCTAGTTTCAAGGCTAATCTCCTAGTAGCCCCCTACCCCTACAGGCCCAACCAGAAAAAATTCACAAGTTCTCTGAAGCCCTCATGTATCATCTAGCAATGTTCAAATTTGAAGAAGAAGAAGAAAGGGCCTCCCCTATCACCTATGCCCGAGCACAAAGGAGTATGATTCGATCTCGATCTATGTAGCTATGAAACACAATCCAAACCAAACATTTCCATAGTTTCTTCTCACAACAAAAACCAATCAATACGAGATCCAGAGGAATTGTTTATCCATGCATATTTGCTTTTAACCGCATCTAGAACCTCAACAAACAACTCAGAACCAGGATCCTATGTACCTCTCCCTCATACCTATCTTATGCAAAAAGAGTGACATTGAAGTCGCCTCCAACAATCCATGCATCTCCGAGAATCTAGCCCCAACCTCCCTTTTTTAGCCCACAGGATAGCATTAAGACACACCCCAGAAATACCATAACAAGAGGTCACCAATAACCTAGCACGGCCCCACCTGGTAACCAAAATAATAGATACAGAATCCACATGGATTACCTCTACCATGCTAAACCACGGCCTCAAATTTCAGCGAAATTCAATCGAATTTCTGTCGAATATCGATATCCTGTCGAAATCGAAATTCGACAGAAATGGCCGAAATGACCGAAATATGAGGGCCCTAGTACAAAAAATGACTGAAATGATCGAAGTTTTGATCGAATCTCGACCGAAATTCTGTTACGTTAGGTCACCGAAATGGTGACCAAAACCGACATTTAAGGCCTTGTGCTAAACATCTCTACATTCAATGCAATAATAATCAAATAAGAGATTCCATTTGCCAACACCATCTTGAATTAAGTGAGATGGGGGAGATAAATTGCACTCCATCTCACAAATTTCCAAGAATCAATTTTACGCCCCTGCAAACACAAAAAAAGATCCAATCCTCGCACATTTTGCATAATGCACTTCATTGGGGCACCAGAGAACTCCATGCCACCTACATATCATTACATTGCACAACCTCCACCTCAAACTTTGCATCTGCATGACCCCCTCCTGCCAAAGCGGCAGCTTCACCAATCCGACTAGCACCCTCAACGCTCACTGAGAGCACCAACCCATACACTCCTCCCTCACTTCCCAAACTTCATCAAAATTGTCGTTTCCACTTAGCTCTCTTTCTCATCGACGCTTCTATCTAAACTCCCTATTTCACAAGCATGCTCAAGATAACACGTGCTCCAAGCAAGATCATCCGCTCTACGCCTCTTCCTAGAAGAATCCATCATCTCCCGCAGATGAAATGTCCTTTTCCTCCGAGCATCGTATCACCACTTTCTGTGACAAATCCTCACTTCCCAAACTACGTCGAAATTGCCGCTTCCACTTAGCTCTCTTCCTCATCCACGCTTCCATATGAACCCCCTATTTCACATGCATACTCAAGCTATCATGTCCCCCAAGCAAGAGCATCAGCTCTACACCCCTACCTAGAAAAATCCATCATCTCCCATAGATGAAATGCACATTTCCTTTGAGCATCGTGTCACAACTTTCTGTGACAAATCGCCTTTCTCCTTCAAGCATGCCATCACCTCTGGTCGCATCAACACCACCATCCCCAAACCAGTCTAAAATCCACCACCAACAGTTCCACTCACAAGATCTCGACCCTTCCCGTAAAAAGTGTGACTTCCATATTCTTCGTTGCAATCCCTGCCTCCATAGATCTTAGATGTGTCACAGTCACCTCATCGGGACATCAACTACCCTACCGACCTCTCCTCCAACTAGGACCTCACTCAACAGCACCAGCCATAGTGACACGATCCATCTCCCAAGCTTCAACTCCACATGCAACGGCAACACCTGCCTGAGGCCTTCCAATAGCATCTCCATCTTCGAGCCCTCGTCAACTCGCAAGCCATTGCAACAGATCTTAGTCACAACCCGACATGCAAAAGGGCTCCGCGAAGAATCTCCAACCTCTGAAAGTGCAGAAGAACCCCCATCACCCTCACAATCACATCGGTCCTGATCCGAATGCATCGTCCAAGAATTGTGGCCTCCGCCAGTGGATCGCGCCCTTTGATGCCAACGGGAGGCATCCATCAAGAACACCACCCAAAACATCCTTCGAACGTCTGCGAGACAAGTCTTGGATGCATAGCAAATTACTAGATATCTAGATCGCATCCACGTGAGTATCACCTCCCTTTGTGTTGCCAATCCTTTGTTCGAGCCTTCTCAAGACCTCCACACATCCTTCACCACTAAAAATTACACACACACACCTTCAAAGGAGAGGCACATAAATCGTAACATTGTCACATACCAACATTCTCAGAAATTCTACCTATTCTGGCATGTTCACACCTTACCAATTCATTAAGATTCACTCAATGGATCCTCCATGTAATGACAAAATCTTTCATACCCCCCCCAAACAAGTATAAGTGACCGTGGCCATTTATCCTTATGTCATTTAGACGACTCGGAATATCCACTCTAGCATAAGACAATAGAAAGTGAAAAGTTGAAGAACCTTGGTTACAACATCTTTCCGAAGGAAGACAAATGAAAGTAAAAAGAGCACGGCTTTTACCGGTTAGAATTATACACATTCTTACTGATTAGTCAGTGCCCAACAGAAACAAGGTGGTCGAAACAAACTCGATTCTACAGTCGAGATAGGGTACAACCTATGACCAGGAAGGGCATGATGATGAGAAAAATAAAAGGGATTTGTTTCACATAACAATTGAAACCAAGAAGGTGATATGGATGGAATTAATGAATGAAAGTGAGTAGCGGGAAAATCACAAATGGTGGGTGGGGTTGGAAAATGAAATGGGCCCAACCCTTTTCTGCTTCCATTTCTCACCAAATAAAAGAGATATCATTCCACGTTTTTGCCATGTAAGCATGTTGGCTAGAATAACTGATCAGCACATAAATGTCAGCAGGTTCCCCGCAATTAGGAACTTACAACTGCAAAGTGCAAACCTATAAGGCAACTTCCAGCCAATCTGCAGCAGCCTAAAAATACAACTCTTATAAGGCTTCACGATAACGATTTACTTAAAAATCAAAGACCGTCGTAATATGGAACCCAAAAAATACATCTTCCTCGCATCGACTTAATAAAACCGTCCACTAACCAGATCGAAAAAAGGAACCTCCAATATTACAGCAGCAGTAGCAGTAGCGTCTTCGTCCTTATGAATAGCTACATAATTCCATCGGATCCAAATGATTAAGGGGAAAAATCGCATTTTTATACCTAATCGAACCTCTCGTCTTCGTCTTCTTCATCGTCCTCGTCCTCCTGCTCCTCCTGCTCGTTCACGAGGTACGCCCCCGGTGGCGGCGGCGCCCTCCGCCTCGTCCTCGACGGCAATATGTTGGACAGGTCCACCTCTGCCAGTGGGTCGTCCTCGTAGTCGCTCTCCCCGTCCTCTCCTCCTGCCGCTGCAACCTCGTCCCCGACATCTCCCTCGTCGTCATCGCTGCTGTCCTCGTTGCTGCTGTCCCCATCGCCGTCCTCATCTTCTTCTTCTTCCTCCTCCTCCTCGTCTTCCACCACCATCTTTCCCTTGCCCTTGTCCGCCGCCGTCAGCACAACCTTGCCCTTGCTGACCTCGGGGTCGATCGGGGCGCGATCTCGGGGCTGTTCGGGGGAGATCTGTAGCTTCTGCTTCTTGTTCTTGGGGGATTCGTCGATGGCGGAATCATCGAGGGGATTCCCTTCGGAGGATTGGAGGGCGGGATCGGAGGTGGTGGTCTCCGTCATGGGGATTAGGGTTTTAGCTCTGAGGTCTCGCTCGTTGGGGGTGGAGGGAGCATGAGATTTCTCGTTTCTCTCCTCCTCTCTCTTTCTCCGTTTTGCTCAGAGGCCCTCCTATAATTTTGGAATGGGAACTTATTTATCATGATGCCACCCGTCAGGAATAAATTTTGCATGTCACTCATATGCGTGTATATGTTATCATAAAGGAACTCCAACTAGTGTTGGCCATGGGTCAATGTTGGGACAAGGTTATTTCCATATACATATTTTCTACACTATATACAAATAGGAACATTACTCTGATGTGCATCTAGAAAACGATGTCATTAATAAAGCATATATAAATTCGAGTCAAGTACTCATCGAATAAAAATATGGATCTAATAAAGATCGACCATGAATATAGATCATATAAATGTTGGATACATTTATGTTTGAATAAAAACTTTTTATAACTTAGTGATTGTAACAAATATCAAGAATAGAACAAAAGGCGAAAAAATAAGTATAAAGTGATTTCAATAAAGATATAATTAAAATAAATATATAAATATCATGAAAAAAATTCATCGGTCAAAATTTAAATCTTAATTAATATAGACATTATAAGATATGCGGCTCCAAGAAACATATTATCATTATAATACAAGATGCACTCTTATATGCAATTCAAATAAACATGTCGCGTATTTTATGACTCAGAGAAATGTGTTGGTAAGGTGGGGGGTCCACGGATGTGTCCATTGAGAAATTTGAGGTTGAATCGTTGCAATTCTCGGGAGGAGCATCGAGAGAAATATATGTGGTGGCTGCCATAGGTTAACAAGATGTAGAGTTTTAGAGAGGGGAAATCGTGGAGCATGAGATTTTCTTATTAAATTTAGAGTTAGATTGATAGATGTTTAATGAATACAATACATTTTCCTCATATTGTATTATATAATAATATATATGAGTGTCTAGATATTTGCATCTGAAATTGGATTTTCTTAGCTATTGTCATATCCATATTCATATTAAAATTTTTTACCGCTAATATTCATATTCTATCCGTATTCAATTAGTTGGAATATGGATATTTGTATTTGGTACTTTTTTTAATATGGAGAATGAATATTCGAATATATGTGTATTTGATTTCATCACTAACTCTAACGCATATATATGCTTCCATGTTCCCACTTGTTCTATGCATGTGCCATCAGCCCTGCAACCTTTGTATCATCCCCTCCATTAACTACTATGTTGTCCCTTCAATGTGTCTTCATCGCTTATGCCTAATTCATCTTTATCGTTACACTTCCTATGGGTCTGTTTGATTGCTGGATTGGGTTGAGGTACACCGGTGTACCTTCCTTCCAACCCTCCCAGCCTTCCTCACAGTTTACTATTCATAGGGGATAATTCAACCCGACCCAACCCAGCAACCAAACAAACCCTATGTAAGGACTATCCTAATGGTTGGAATTGATTTCCTCTTATTTTCTATTTTTCTCTTCTACACAGAGGTAATCCATTCCTCAATGTAGCCTCTGTGCAACGACGATCTCTTCTCTTTGCTCCTCTCGTTGGAAATAACTTCAATTTTCACTCACTTGATTTGATGGTATTCTCCCTTCTATCTTCATGTGGATATGTCTCCTTCAAGAGCATGTAGACAATGTTGATTAGGTATTAAAGTTGGGCTACCTGATAAGAGAATCATTTTAAAAGGATTTTTGTCGACTCGTTTTTATGGCATTGGTTGTCTCCTTTCACAGTTTGTCTTTTCAATGTACGATGTTCCATTTCTTAGTTTCTATTGTTATTTGTTTTCATATTTTTTTGTTAATTATCTCGTGTCTCCCTATTGTACGAGGTAATGCCATATATTCTCACTTTTGATTTTTCTTCTTTGATAAATCAAATATTGAATTTGTGAAAAAAAAGTGATTGATGTATTCGAGAGTATAAATTCCAACATGATTTCCTAGTTCCATGTTGTAGTTTTCAAGGAAAGTTTCTAGATATGACAACCAATGGATTTTACTTATTCATGTGCGACAAAATCAACTATATCCACTGGTACTTCATGTATATTGCATATAAGTCACAACAACTGGATGGTTTCTCTTTTACCTTTCATTCTCAATATTCTTTCTTTTCACGCTTCATGTTGGAGTAAGTTGTTAAAAAATATACAGCACTAGTTTTAGTCCGAAAGTTTGTTACCATCAAAATAACAATATAATAAGGATAAAGAGATCTTGCTAACAGACCAATAAATCCATGATTTATCATTTTCATATCTATTATTATCCATCTTACTCAAACAATCCAATAAGATTAATTAATAATTAACTAACATTAACAACTAGCCACTTAGATATAATTAACCCTAATTATTTGTGCATAAAATAAATCTATTATTGTTTCTTTATTTTTATGTATTTTCTTAATATTAAAATCCCATAAAAAGTAGTTTAATATTATACATATTTTTTGACATTATTTACAAAACAAAAATACAAAATATCAGAAGAAAATAAAACGATTATTTTATAATTATTTGATGTCATTTGGGATGGACTAACTCAACTACACCCTTCGAACATGTCAATCATTCGGGTCCTTAGATCGATCATCGCGCTTACCTGGTGATCATACTGACTGGTGAACTTCTGCACATCCTTCCTAATGATCACCATGAAAGGGAGAAGGCTAAGGAGGTGGCATGAATCCTTGGAGGGGGATGTTATGTAGGAAGAGGGAGGGATGGAGAGAAAGGGGACACTGAAGGAAAATAATGAAGGGGTCTATACGTAAACATAGGCCACTATTTAAGGTTCTACATGTAATTTAGAATTATGAAAGATTCAACTTGTAATTAAGAAAATATCAAATTTTGGGCGTGTAAAATTTCCAAAATAGTAAATTACAAAAAAAGTATATTTTTTACACTCGATTTCAATCTCATAGCCAAACTTCTGAAAATAACAATATAATACATAATCTATTAATTTGGTAACAATGTGGCCTTCAAGTACATAAGCATGGCAGCGGAGGTGGCGGAGAAGGTGAGAGAGGGCAATAGAGGAAAGAGGGTTGGCCTCCGGAGTAGGGATCCTCTTCCGTATTACTACCGGGCTAGCCGTAAAAAGGTGGGTGCTCAAAGTGGCTTGATAAAGATCGAGCGCTTCACATGAAATCTGGGTCAGGGTCGTCCCTGACATTTCGTGGGTCCTGGGCAAAAGAAAAAACATGGACCCCTAATAAAAAATTTATAATACAATGTTATAAAATTAATAAACTTCTTATAAAAAGTTTTTAAATTTTACAAAGACACATGGATGTTTATGGCCACCAAGCATCGCACAATAAGGCATGAACTACAAATCAAATCCTTGTCAAGCTACAGTGGACAGGACTGAGATTTGTTATGAGTTGGAGGGCATGAGGTTTCATATCATGCTGAATGATTGCTGGAGTGGAAAATTGAAAAGATGGAAGGAATTGTGGGATCCTCTTACATATGGGAGCGATGGAAGGAAGGTCATCATCACATCCCGAGAGGACGTTAGTAGAGAACTTACACCCTCCTTCTTGAAACCATATCCATTCGATACTCTTTCTGATAAGGAATGCTTGCTGATCTTTCAGTCATATGCCTTTCCATATGGAAGGTCTTCTTCATCAAGTGGTTGCCAAAGTACCAGCAGATTGCAAGGAATTAGCGAAGAGATTGTAAAAAAGAAAATTAAAAAGGTTTCCATTAGCAGCAATGGTGCTTAGGTCCACCTTGTGTAATGAAAAACAGGAGATTTGCAAGGAATGATGCGCTTACAAGAATTTCTGAGAATGATTGCAATATCATGTCGGTGCCTATGTGGAGCTATCGACGCCTTCCTTCGTATATGAAACAATGTTTTTGCATATTTATCGTTGTTTTCTAAGGACTACCAATTTAAGAAAGAAGATGTGGTTTGGATGTGGATGACACATGGTTATGTTCATGCCAAGGGTAACCTTGAGGACAACAACAAAGCAAATGAAAAAACAACTTGATAGGGATTGTACGGCTGATGTCCGGGACTCGGCAACTTTACAAGGGCTACGATGCTACATTGCATTGCAAGTCTGCAACTGTCAAAGGGGAAGGCCAACAGACAGCCTATGATTTGTGGGAGAAAGTAGGGTTTGTCGGTTTGGAATCCGATCGTTGGATGATGATTACAATGGTAGGATGGATTTGGGACTCCAGACTTGGCTTGGTCCGTTTGGAATAAGAGGTTTGATGATTTGTGAGAGAGATAGGATTTGACGATATAACTTGGGAATGACCGGAACAAGAAACGTCATTGCTATGTTGAGATAATATGGAAGGGGAACCGTCATTGCATTGTTGGGAATTTAAGAGTGGGCAAATTGCAGAGTATGAGTCTTAGAATGGATCCCTAAAGTTGATGGGCCCTAGGCCAATGCACCTCGAAACCACCCACAGGATCGGCCTTAATCTAGGTATTTGTAAGCCCTTACTGCGTGAGTCGTTTGATCTTGATCGAACGACCCACCTTTTTACACCCAACATCTGCTAAACTACAGAGGATTCGTGCTCTGTCCCTGGGGTTTGTGAATTTTAACAAAGAGAACCACCACCACCTCTCTCACCGCCTCTATTGCCTCCCCACCACCTCCTCGTCCTCATAACCTAGCTCCCCATTCTGCTCCACCCACCCCTCCTCCTATCACTGGCCCAAAGACACCGACTCCCTCCGCAACAACCACTTGGATGATGTCTGCCGCATGATCTCCCAATTGACTCATTCCCAATTCATCGACTATAACGGACCAAACAATACTCAAATAAGGGTATCTCGATGTACTCTGGCAACCAAACAGACCCTTGGTTTCATCAACAGTATAGGATTAATATCCTCTATTTACCCATTGGATTGATCTTGGAAATCGATCCACATATTGAAAATGGAATAATAATGTTTACATTTATATCATAGATTCTAGACATAATATCCAAAATTTTACGGACAAATATCTTGTTCATGTAACCTAGAATGATTACATGAACCATTGTACGATCTTTCTCTTGTGTTTTGTGATCGAAATCAAATTCTTCACATGGTAAGTATGATGCAGTCACTTCATGATAAATCAAATGATTTGCAATGTTTGTCAAACACACTTTTCTTCGATCTATGTAATTCTAGTGTCCGTATTGTCTATTTGTAAGTTCCCTTTATTCTTAGTGTAGAAGTTTATATGATTGTCATATATTATAATCATTTATAGATGGTTACTTTATGAAACTAATCAAAATATCGAAAACTACACTACAATATATTTCCAAAAGTCATGAATTGTTTAATTCGAGCAGAATATATAATTATCTACTTGTTTAATTCAGTGACGGTCTTATTTGGCAAACTAAAAGATATTAAAATGATATGGTGATATGCCTGCTTGCAATCAATTACGTTTAATGCACATTTTAGAAAATGTGGCAAACTTTTATAAAATCCTTTTAAGATTTAACCTATATTTCTGTTAAGTAGAATTTGGAGGTTAAAACACCATTACATTGGACTACGCTTTCGAACAAGTTTCCCAGCATGTAATTGAACTAAATGAAAATAAAGTAATTAAATAAATAACTCAAGTTATCTCCGATACCATCTACGAACAATCGTTGCGTGAATGTTGACCTGAAGGGAAGTTACATAAATTTCAAGAACGAATGCCCAAGATATCATTCCCGAATAACGAAGGTGGTACCTTCTCAATTTATCGATATTAAATGCGTGGATATTAACCTCATGATATGTTATATAAATTTTGTAGAAGGAGATTGCCAAGATATCATATCCGAAGAACATAGGTGATCTCTTTCGCAATTCATCAACAATAAATGCATGGATGTTGACATGGTGGTAAGTTCACATGCATTTAACAGAATGAGATACCCAAGATATCGTCCCCTTAGACATACACTCAAAAATTTGAGGTCATCCCCATCTATAAATATTAAATACTGAACCTCAATCGCGCTCAATATATCGTTCACCCACCTCCTATTTTCTATCATTCAGATGACGTATTCGTTGGGATCCATGTTATCGACTTTCCTGATCCCCAAAATGAGGTTCTTATTTACCGTATTTCACTGTCCTCGCCACCGTCCCCAAAATCTGCAGGCTATCTCGTGATCATTATCTCGGTGGTCCTTCTCATCACTGTGCTACTGGTTGTCGTCGTTTACTGGCTTCTTTATAAGTGTTGTCGTGGAGACGCAACACACAGACGTGAAGCACTTGAAGCGGCAAAAGTGAAGGTCGTGGTGATGTCAAGTGAGGTGAGCAATGCGTACTCTCACGATGTTGTCATTTCCTCACCAAGCGTAGCCGAAAACTCTCTCTCTCTCTCTCTGATTATCTCATGTTGAGATATTGAGGTGTCTTCAAGCAGACCGATGGCGACATCTATAGTGGACGACCGCCCTTCGACAACGGCATCGTCGTCCGTCATTAGTCGTGTATGACTGCTTTACGGGAGAGGGTGGGAAGTTTTGTATAGGAGTTTATGTTTTTAGTTTAGATGTCTATGTGTTTAGTCAAGTAGTTTATGCTAAGTAAGTATGTGCCACTATCGTCATCTTTATTTGTAGTTGTTTAGTGTAAAAGTTTATGTGTTTGTATTTGTTTACTTTCCTTCCATTTATATATTTTTTGTGTACTAGATGCCTGTTTCTAAGTCCCTTTATTCTTAGTTTAGAAGTTTATATGAATATAATATATTTTTAATAATTTATATATGATTGTTTCCAGAAATTAATTATAATGTCGAAAACTACTCTACAATATGTTTCAGAAGCCTTGAATTGTCTATTTCGAGTAGAATCTATGATTATCTACTTGTTTTCTAAAATGTCGATCTTATTAGGTCAATTAAGAGACATTGAAATGACATGGTAACCTGCCTGCTTATAATCCATTACGTTTAATACAAATCTTAGAAAATGTAGCCAATCTTTATAGAATGCTTTTAAAATTTAACTTATATTTCTATTAAGTAGAATTTGGAGGTTGGAACACCATTACATTGAACTACACTTTTGAAAAACCTTCACAGTATGTAATTTAATTACATGAAAATAAACTAATCAAATAAATAACTCTGGTAATCTCCGATACCACCTACAAACAGTTACTGCGTGGATTTTGACCTAATGGAAAGTTACACAAATTTATCAGAACAAGGTGTTAAGATATCGTATCTGAAGAATATAGGTGGTCTCTTTTCAGTTTATCGATAGTGAGTGCGTGGATATTGACCTGATGGTAATTTATATAAATTCAAGAGAATGAGGTGTCCAAGATATTGTCCTCGAAGAACATAGATGGTCCCTTCTCAATTTATCAACAATTTATGCGTGAATATTGACGTGATGGTAAATTAATATGCATTCAACAGAACGAGGTGCCCAAGATATCGTCTCTCACATGCACCTCCGAAAACTTTGAGTTCATCCTCATCTATAAATATTAAATACTGAATTTCAAACGCATTTAAGATATCGTCCCCTTACCTTTTCTTTTCTACCGTTAGATGATGTCATTCGTCGGGATCCCTACCGTCAACTTTCCTTATCCCCAGAATGAGGTATCTGTTTACCGTGCTTCACCGCCCCCACCACCGTCCCCAAAATCTGCGGGTTATTCCGCGATCATCATCTCGATGGTCTTCTTTGTCACTGTGTTACTAGTTCTCAACGCATACTGAATTCTTTGGAAGCATTGCTGCAGAGACAAATCACACATATGTGAAACCTTCGAAGGGAAGTCGAGTGGGGTGAGCAGTACGTACTCTTACGATGATATCATGGCCCCACCAAATGGAGCTGACATTCCTCTCTCTGTTGTCTCATCTTGGGACGTTGAGGTGTACTCAAGCGGACCGATGGCGATGTCTAGAGTGACATCGTCATCCGAATAACATAGGTGGGAAGTTTAGTGTAGAAGTTTATGTGTTTAGTGTATAAATTTATATGTTTAGTGTAGTAGTTTATGCTAAATAAGTGTATACTACTATCGTTATCTTTATTTGCAGTTGTTTAGTGTAAAGTTTATGTGTTTATGATTGTTTACTTTTCTTCCATCTGTTGTCCTTCGTGTCTATTTGTAAGTTTCATTTACTCTTAGTGTAGAAGTTTATATGAATAATATATATTTTAATCGTTTAACTATTGTTGCCTTCAGAAACTAATTTACATTGTCAAAAACTAACATACAATATGTTCTAAAAGTCGTGAATTGATTATTTCGAGCAGAATTTACAGTTATCTACTTGTTTTCTGTAATGACGATCTTATTAGGTCAACTAAGAGAAATTGTAATGACATGGTGACCTGCCTGCTTACAATTTATTACGTTTAATGCACATTTTAGAAAATGTGACCAACTTTAATAGAGTATTTTTAAGATTTTACCTATATTTTTGTCAAGTAGAATTTGGAGGTTAGTACAATATTACATTGAACTATACTTTCGGACAACCTTCACAGCATGTAATTGAACTACATGAAATAAAGTAATCAAATAGATAACTTTAGTTATCTCCGATACTACTTATAAATAGTCACTGTGTGAATGTTGACCTAATGGGAAGTTACATAAATTCAGTAGAACGAGTTGTCCTCGAAGAAAATAGGTAGTCACTTCTTAATTCATCGACAGTTAATGCATGGATATTGAGCTGATGGTAAGTTAAATAAATTCAATAGAAGGAGGTACCCAAGATATCGACCCCGAAAAACATAAGTAGTCCCTTCGTAATTCATCAACAGTAAATGCGTGGATGTTGTCGTGATGGTAAGTTTACATACATTTAATAGAACGGGGTGCTCAAGATATCGTCTCCTCACACGTATTTCTGAAAACTTTGAGATCATCACCATCTATAAATATTAAATATCGAACTTCAAACATGCCTAAGATATCTTCCCCTAATCTATTCTTTTCTATCGTTCAGATGACGTCATTCGTCGGAATTCTTGCCATCGGCTTTCCTGATCCCCAGAATGAGATTTCTGTTTATTGTGTTTTACAACCCTCGCTATCGTCCCCAAAATCCGCAAGTTATCCCACGATCATTATTTTAATAGTCATCTTCATCACTGTGCTATTAGTTGTCATCGCTTACTTGCTTCTTCGTAAGTGTTGCCGCGGAGACACAACACACAAACGTGAAGCTCTCAAAATGGCGGAGGTGAAGATCGTGGCGACGTCGAGTGCGATGAGCAGTGTGCACTCTTATGATGTTGTCATGGCCTCAGCAAGCAGTGCTGACAACTCTCTATGGTTGTCTTATCTTAAGACATTTAAGTGTCTTCATGTATACCGATGAGGGCATCTACAGTGGACGGTCACCCTTCTACAGTGGCATCGTTGTCCGTCGTTAGTTGTGTATAACTGCTTTGCGGGGAGGGTGGAAATTTTTGTATAGAAGTTTATGTGTTTAGTATTGAAGTTTATGTGTTTGGTGTAGCAGTTTATGCTAAGTAAGTGTGTGCCACTATCGTCGGCTTTATTTGCTGTTGTTCAGTGTAAAATTTATGTGTTTGCAATTGTTTACTTTCCTTCAATCTATTTATTCTTGTGTTCGTAGTGTGTATTTACAAGTTACCTCCATTCTTAGTATAAAAGTATATATGGATACTGTATATTTTAATCATTTATATATTATTGCCTGCAAATACTAATTTACAATGTCGAAAACTAATCTACAATATTTTCCAGAAGCCATGAATTGTCTATTTCGTGCAGAATTTATGATTATCTACTTGTTTCCTATATTGGCGATCTTATTACGCCAAACTAAGAGATATTGAAATGACATGGTGATCTTCTTGCTTGCAATCCGTTATGTTTAATGCATATCTTAGAAAATGTGACCAACTTTTATAGAATCCTTTTCACATTTAACATATATTTCTATTAAGTAGAATTTGGAGGTTAGAACAGTTTTACATGGGAATAAATCTTTAACAAACCTCCACAACATGTAATTGAACTACATGAAAATAAACTAATTAAATAAATTACTCAAGTTATCTCCTATATCACCTACGAATAATCACTGTATGCATGTTGACCTGATAGGAAGTTACATATATTCAACAGAACGAGGTGCTTAAGATATCGTCCCCGAAGAACATAGGTTATCCCTTCCCAATTCATCAATTGTTAATGCGTGGATGTTGACGTGATGGTAAGTTCACATGCATTCGACATAACGAGATGTCCAAGATATCATCCCCTCACCCCTTCATTTATATCGTTCGGATGACATCATTCGTTGGATCACTGCAATCGACTTTCCCGATCCCTATAATGAGGTGTTCGTTTACCGTGCTTCACCGCCCCTGCCACCGTTCCCAAAATTCACGAATTATCCCGCGATAATCATCTCAGTGGTCCTGCTCATTACCGTGCTACTGGTTGTCGTCACTTACTAGCTTATTCGTAAGCGTTGCTGCGGAGATGTGGCACATAGAAGTGAAGCCCTCGAAACAACGAAGGTGAAGATCATGGCAACGTCGAGTGGGGTGAGCAGTACGTACTTTCACGTTGCTGTCATGGCCTCACCAAGAAGAGCCGACAACTCTCTCTCTCTGATTGTTTCATCTTGGGACATTGAGGTATCTTCAAGCAGACCGATGTGGACATTTATAGTAGACAATTGCCCTTCCACATCGGTATCGTCCTTCATCGTTAATCATGTATGATTGCTTGGCAAGGGATAATGGGAAGTTTAGTGTAGAAGTTTACGTGTTCAGTGTAGAAGTTTATACGTTTAATATAATTATTTATGCTAAGTAAGTGTGTACCACTTTCATCATCTTTATTTGCAGTTGTTTAGTGTAAAATTTTATGTGTTTGTAATTATTACTTTCCTTCGATCTATGTAATTCTTGTATTTGTAGTGTTTATTTGTAAGTTCCTTTTATTCTTAGTGTAGAAGTTTATATGAATACCATATACTGTAATCATTTATATATGGTTATTTCAGAAAACCAATATAAAATGTTGAAAACTACTCTATAATATATTTCCAGAAGCCGTGAATTATTATTTCGAGCAGAATATATGATTATCTACTTATTTCTCATAGTGACGATCTTATTAATCCAACTAAGAGACATTGAAATGACATGTTGACCTGGTTGCTTGTAATCCATTACGTTTAATGTACATCTTAGAAAATGTGGCGAACTTTTATAGAATCCTTTTAAGATTTAACCTATATTTATGTTAAGTAGAATTTGGAGGTTAGAATACCATTACATTGGACTACACTTTCGAACAACCTTCACAACATGTAATTGAACTACACGAAAATAAACCAATTAAATAAATAACTCTAGTTATCTCCGATACCACCTACGAACAGTCACTGCATGGATATTGATCTAATGGAAAGTTACATAAATCCTATAGAACGCGTTGCCCAAGATATCGTCCCCGAAGAAATAGGTGGTCTCTTCTCAATTCATCGATAGTCAATGCGTGGATATTGACCTGATAATAAGTTTAATAAATTCAATAGAACGAGGTGCCCAAAATATCGTCTTCGAAGAACATAGGTGGTCTCTTCGCAATTCATCAACAATAAATGCGTGGATGTTGACGTGATGGTAAGTTCACTTGCATTCAACATAAATAGGTATCCAAGATATCATCTCCTCAAACGTGCTCCGGAAACTTTGAGGTCATCCACATCTATAAATATTAAATACCGAACCTTAAACGTGTCCAAGATATCATCTCCTCAATTCTTCTTTTCTACCGTTCAGATGACGTCATTCGTTGGGATCCCTACCATCGACTATCCAATCCCCAAATGAGATTCTCGTTTACCGTGCTTCACCTCCCCGCGCCACCGTCATCAAAATCCGCAAGTTATTCCGCGATCATCATTTCGGTGGTCATTCTGCGAATAGATCGTCAACCACACCATCACATAGGTCACGATGTTGGCTCGCCACCTTACGTCCTCATCAGCCTCAAAGCCTCCGCCGTCAAGTTCCGCATCAACATCAACGCCTAGTGGGTGGCCGACAACGTCGCCCGCAGCACAGACACCTTTAACATCACCACAGGCTTCGACATTACCTCCCACTGCCGCACCAACAAGACCTCCTACCTCCAAGCGGAGCTCTTCTGCTTCCTCAATGCCGATGTCATCTGGAGGGAGTGCCTCCCCTCGATCCACGCCAAGGCGGCGATGCCCGTCCGCACTAATACCCTCACGTACTGCAGGAAGAGGATCCTTTGCAACTCCGGCATCCGTCAGGAGATCTTCAATGCCACGGACTGAGTTGAGATTACCTGTCTTGACCTCATCAACAACTCCCTCACCAACAGCGTCCATTGAGAGGCATTCATATTGCACTGTTTAAGTTTTTGAACTTGAGAAGAACGACCTCAACGGGACCATCTCAGCGAACACATCTCTCCCTTCTATCAGACATATTGACCAATCTCGCAATCAATTCACCGGTGTTCTACCGGGCTCCCTCTTCAATTCAACCTCCTTGGAGAAGCTGTTGCTGCAGAGCAATCAACTCAGAGCATTTCTCTCCCCTAGAATGGGCGATCTCGCCAACCTCACCGAGCTGGACATTTCGTCGAACTGTTTCTTTGGGTTGATCCCGGACGTATTTGGATGCCTCCAGCACCTGCGTTCCTTGACCTTTTCCTCCAATTTGTCCAATGCTAGTCTTCCTTCATGTATCTCGAGCCTATCATCGATCCAAGTTCTCAAATTGAACGGGAATTCACCTTGTGGTCAGATCCTCTCAACATCTCCAACATGCCGCAACTTGCTACCCTCAACCTCGGCTCCAATTTTTTAGATGGAATCATCCCCTCTGATATCTCCTCACGACTCCGTCTAAAGACGATCAACCAAGCAAGGAACAATCTCCGCAAGGAGATCCCCAGAAGCTTCACGGGTCTCTGTAACGGAACGGGCTTAGGTCCCCGGTCCGTTATCGAGGAAAACTGGCCCTGACAACTTGTTGGGTTCGGGCCCAATTGGACCCGTTGACAACCATCCAAAATGCTTAAGCCCAAGTTGTCAAGTAGTAATCCCCACCACTTATATACCACGCCCACACTTTGTGAGTTTTCCATGTGGTACTATGTTTGGGGTTAGGGTGTTACAACCTCCCCCACTTATATTCGCAACGTCCTCATTGCGACATGGCCCATCACTTATTCCCAGTGATAGTGGCGGCTGCACGCTCCGGGTAGCCATTTCCTCCAACCTCTTTGTAGGGGCGGCTCCACCTCTCGAGTAGCCTTTTCCACTATCAGAGAGAATTTGGCTCTGATACCATTTGTAACGTCCCGGGCTTAGATCCCCGGTCCGTTAACGGAGCATTACTGTCCCAACAACCTCTTGGGATCGGATCCATACGGACCCGATTAACCACCCCCAAAATACTTAAGCCGGGTTATCCGGTAGTAAGCTCCTCACTATTTATCCCACCCGGGAATTTTGTATTCCACGGTATGGGACTTTCTTTTGGGGGTGTTACAGTCTCACCCCACTCCAACATATCATCGGCAGTTGAGACGCTCCAGCACTGCTCGTGCCTCATCACTCTGGTCGTCATACGCTCACACGCTTCCCTGTGATGGCATCACTGGCTTCAAGTCATTGCAGTTGCTTGTCTCTGCTATTTTTTCACCGCCTCCAATGGAGGAAATGAGGTTGTCCTAGGGGTCGTGGATGTGGACGAAGAGGAGAAAATTATTTAAAAAATAGGTTTTTGCTATTTTATATGGGTGGAGGGCGTTCTTGTATTTTAATCTAGAAGATAACCAGATTAACTCGTTTCCTGGATTTGACCATATTGTTATCAAATTATATATTTTATATGGTCATACATATATATGGGTCATGTGTGGCTGCCCCCTAAGGGCAGCCAACATGGCTGCCCTCATCTTATTTGGGCAAATTTTTTTATTTTTTTTTGAAAAATAACACCATGTATATTCATCTCTATATCCCTCCTATAAACCATTCGAATTTCGTCAGAAACAGAGACTCATACGGCCTCCATCTGGACAGTAATTTTTTAACGGTAACAAGATTTTTTTAAATCGATACCATCGAGATGGAGGCCGTAGGAGTATCTGTTTCTGACGAAATTCGAATGACATATAGGAGTGATATATGGATGAATATACATAGTTTTATTTTTCAAAAAAAAATAAAAAAAACGCCGAAAAATGGGGCGGGGGCAGCCATGTTGGCTGGCCCCAGGGGACAACCCCATTTTTTCCTATATATATATATATATATATATTCATTTAAATCTCTACTTGGCACTATTTTCAAAACTAACGGAATGAAATCACAAGGTTTAAAACCCCGGACCTTTTGACTTATACTTTGATCGCATACGGATGTTTTTTGTAATTTGGAAAAAAACAGATTGGATGTGAACTACGTTAAGCATATTTACTTATGGTCTATAGAATAGTAACCATCGAATAATCATACGAGCTTATTCGTAAAACATGCCCATCACATAAATCCATATTTCAAAAAATAAATTACAAATAACGTATGTTTCATCCGTTACGAAAACGAAGAGAAGCCCTCAAATGAACCCGAAAGCATCAAGCCGTTTCAGATAGAATGGAAAAAATAGCAATTGCATTTTCTCTCTAAATCCGAACGCTAATATAATCATGTTTGCAAGAAAAGAAGAAAAATCGCGATCAACCGCCAGCACTTGCGAGTGGCAGTCAAACGTCTATATAAGCAAGGGAGAGAGAGAGGGAGGGCCTCCACCAAATCTCCACTCCCTTCCACCTGTCGATCATGTCCGATTCCAGAGCCATGGAGCTCGATTTCCTCGGCATCCAGAGCAGGAGCAACACCAGCATCAATCCTTTCCCCTTTGGTTCGAATTATCAGATCCTGATACTATAAGATTAATCTTTGATTAATTATCTTCTCCCAACTTCTTCTTCACTGAATCTTTTCCTTCTCCTTCCAGACTCCTTCCGGCAACCATCCACACCAGCGCCACTGCCGCCAACCACCGTGGCTTCACCGCAGCCGTCACCGCGTAACAACAACCCGCCGCTCACCATCATCTTCGACGGCTCCGTGTCCGTCTACGACGTCCCACCCGATAAGGTCTACAATTTGATCAAATCTATACCATGCATGCGCGTGAGATCCTAATACGCGATTCCACTTGCAGGCCATGAATATCATCAGGATGGCGGCGTTGTTCAACGAGAAGGCCCCGCAGACACAGAGTGCTTCAACGTCGCCGACTGCGACCGCCGATGTCCACCGAAATGTTGCTTTGAGCGAAGGTTAGTATGCAGTAAACATAACCATCAACTTGTTCCCCTGAATCAGATTCATATCAACAAGAAAGGTTTACGTCGAAACAAACAGAAGGCAAACGGGTAACAAGCTGCGCCGCTAGCTTTTTTTTTTTTGAATTATTGCATTGCTCTAAAAAAATCAGATTCGGAGTATCAGCGACGGGCCGGAGCTTTAATTACCTACCAGTCGCTAAGATCCGTAATTGTTTTTAAAATATCTATGATTTCTTTTAATATTGGTGGACTTTTAAGGAGTTTTGGTGTTAGTCTTTTTTCTCATAATCGTGTCTATAATATGATGGTAAACCACTTTTTTCGATATTTTATTTATGCTTGTTCTATATGTAATGCAGAGCTGCCTATTGCGATGAGGAGGTCGTTGCGTCGCTTCTTCGAGAAGAGGAAGGGTAGATGACGAGCCGCCGCCGCCGCGCCGACGAACTGCTGTGGTGTAATGATCGTACTTAACTAGTTCACATATGTATATATCATAACTATGTTCGCGGAACCATCTTCATCTATATGTGTGTTGTTCTGCTTGCTCGAGTCTCATCTTTCGGATCTTGTGGATGTGGAAGTCCTTAATTTATCAACTTGTATATAACCTCTCTAGAAGCAGATCCTCAGATGTAGCAATAGATGTTATGAATCATGACCCTTTGAATCGTCATGAAACGGTTCAGCTCATACAAATTCAAGATACACAATCCTCACGGAAATTAATGTTGCAATCAGCCAACCTTGCACTAAATAATATTTTATTTGGTTTTTTTGACGTGCATCAAACCTGACATATTTAGGTTACTAACTTATGCTGTCAGAAGTCCACTAGTAAAATCGTCAAGTTTAACGTATCGATGATTAAAATATTAAAAATAACAAAGAAGCTTTTAATTAAGTTCTTAAATAAATACATCTATATTCCAGTATTTTTTATAATATTACTCTTAAATTTCGTCCAATTATACCAAGTAGTTACATATCAACTCATGTGAATTACACCACGACTCATGTAATCTTACCAACTCGATCTTACGGATCTGACTGTGGCTAGGAGACGATCAAAGGTGCCGGGGTTGTTTGAATTGAGCTCAAACTCTTTACGAACATCGATGAGGATGAAACACGACTACCGATGGCGACTCCCATACTACAAGAAATTAGATATAAGATAATGAATAATTTAAATATTCGTTGCCATATCTTTCGATTTTAAAAATATAACATAAAATATTATTGATTGTCAAATCTTTTGTATTTGTAGTTAGCAACAGATAAGATAATATTCGTTGTTATGGCCATCGATCATCTAGCCACGAGAGGAAGGCAAAAACATGCCGAAGGATTTACCCCAAGGAGGCAATCCCGACCGCAGATCCGAGCTGAAGAAACTCCAGAACAACAATGAACCACAGACGGGTCTCAGCAGCGACGATGCGGCGGTTGAGGTGACGAAGAGAGCCTTAGTCCATTGATCTATCGGTTCATCCTTCTTTAGGATACTACGTACAATAATCAAATTAGTGACGAGGTTGATATTATTCCTTGTTCAGAAGATGATCTTGTAGTTAATCTCATCTGTTACGTGTGGGAATGGGATTCAATGGAGTGGGTAGAATCTATGCTGCGATGGGTTTGAGGACAGCGACGGCGACCTTTATCCAGAGGCAGACATAAATTTCATCCATCCCATCTAAATGAATACCACGTGTTCCATTGAATCCATAGCCTGGAAATAGAAAAGTGGTCACTGGCGTATAAACAAATCCAAAACCTGGTGAACCAATAGTCCATGGGATCTATCTCTAGTCAGAGGACGCAGGTCACGGAAGCCTATATGCTTCAGAACAATAAATTAGGCACAAATAGCACGTTTCTCACAGGGCCTTAAACGTGAAGACCCCGTCTCCATTTTCTACTTCTAGAAAAAGAAGTATTAGGTGTGGGTGTATAATTAATCACAGGAGAAAAAAGGGCCGTTGATGCTGCGTGAATCCTAGTCGTATATCAAAGATCCAACGGTCAACATCGGGTTTTCTTCAATAACGGGTTCACATAATTATAGGGATTTTTGGTATTTAACCTCACGCGCAGACTGCAGGCAAGAAACTTAAGTGGAGAAATAAAAAGGGAAGTTGCATTAAAAAAAGCTTTCAGAGTTCAGAAAATATAAAAGGAAATTCTGATAGAAAGTATGATATTTTTTTTTCCACAGAGTTCGTTTTGTTGGTGAGTTTTCCGGGGGTTATCCAGGGATGGATAATCCGTTTTTGTTTTAGTGTGTTTGGTTGGTGGGTTAAGGGTTGGGAGGGTTTGTGTGATGTGATTGTATTGGAATTTGAAAAAATTGTTAGTTATTATGATATAATTGTATTGAAATTTGAAAAAGTATGTGGTTGTTGTGATGTAATTGTATTGAAGTTTGGAATAATGAGTATAAGTTGAGTATTTTATAATTTTTAGATGATATGATGATATAATATATAATTTTTTTAATGGGAAGCGAGTAGGCCTACTAATAGGTTAAAAATGGGGGTTTTGGGGGTTACCCACCCAAAGTGGGGGGGTAACCCCCAATCCGAACGGGCCCACAGAGTTTCATCACATGACGACTATGCCAGAGACTGTCTATTGTCTGAAAACGATGCATTATTTTAATCGGAACTCTCTTTGCTATTCATTTCAAAATTCGGATTGTTGTGAAACTCAAAGTGGTTAAGCTCTTTCCACTGCCCAACTCGTGCTACTATTCTCCTCTAGCTTGCAGCGACCATCTGCTCCTGTAAAACCCCATAAAAAGTCCCATACCGTGGGAACTAGGAATTTCCGGGTGGGATAAATAGTGACGAGATTACTACTTGACAACCCGGTTTAAGCATTTTGGGGGTGGTTAATCGGGTCCGTATGGGCCCGATCCCAAGAGGTTGTTAGGGCCAGTAATGCTCCGTTAACGGACCGGGGACCTAAGCCCGGGACGTTACAAATGGTATCAGAGCCGAACACCCTCTGACAGTGGAAAGGGCTACCCGAGAGGTGGAGCCGCCCCTACAAAGAGGTTGGAGGAAATGGCTACCCGGAGCGTGCAGCCGCCACTGTCACTGGGAAGAAGTGATGTGCCATGTCGCAACGACGACGTTGCGAATATAAGTGGGGGAGATTGTAAAACCCCATAAAAAGTCCCATACCGTGGGAACTAGGAATTTCCGGGTGGGATAAATAGTGACGAGATTACTACTTGACAACCCGGGTTAAGCATTTTGGGTGTGGTTAATCGGGTCCGTATGGGCACGATCCCAAGAGGTTGTTAGGGCCAGTAATGCTCCGTTAACGGACCGGGGACCTAAGCCCGGGACGTTACAGCTCCTCCATGTGGACATTGGTAAACCTGTGCACATGGCTGAGCCCTTTACGTTCTCGGAGCTTTGGCTATCTCCATGTCCCGGAGTCCGCTTGGTTCATCCTAGATTAGGGACAACCCCCTCTCCATTCCGGTTAAGAAGCTCAAGGAAGTGAAAATTGCACTTAAAGCATGGGCTACGACTTCCCCGGCAATGCCCTTAAACTTTCGACTTCCCCAAGGTTCTGTTTGTTTGGTTGGAAAAGAATTACAATCGAATGTGATCAAGATAAGAATGAAATTAATTATGGAATGGAAAGAAATACACTTTTTCATTATTTGGTTCATATAGGAATTAAAACATTTATTACGAGACAATTCCTTTTTTTTATGTCCGGAAGGAGAAAAGAAAAAGAAATAAACCATCCTTTCTTTTGATATATTTCGTCAAACTGAAAACATATTTGATATCCTCCAACTTATTTTTCATATAATTAATATATTTCGTATAAGGAAATAATAGTTAAACTGAAATGGAGAGTATTTTGATATTTTTTCATATAATTGATATATTTGATATATCTGTAACTGTATGTGCTAGAATATTTTGTTACCATACTACATGAAAATGTATCATATGTGACGACTATTCACAACATTTAACTAATCCTCACATTTTTGAAGTTTTTTTCGAAGGATTTAAGAATTTTTTTGACGGACTAATAGTTGGGAATGAGTATCAACTTTTTCTTCCAATTTAACAGTCAGGAAAAGCACAGGGCGAGCAATCAATTTTTCCACCACTGCCCCCCCCCCCCGACCTCTTTCCTTCATGTGCATGCATAAGGCAGCCGGCCACGGCTTCCAGGCCGCCATGGATACCTGCGAAGCATCCAATGTGTGCGGCAGGATGGCGGAGGATCTCGACGTGCTCGATGGGATGGTGGAGGAGCTTTACGCGAGAGACTTCCAGCTCATGCTCGTATACTTTTCCCAGGAAGCCAAGGACTCCTACTGCGCATTCGAGCTCTTCGACTGGCTGCAGAGAGAGAACGACCTTAACGGGGAGACTTGCGAGCTGATGGTTTCCAGTGCGTGCGGGGGGAGGAGGATGGGCACACCTTTTGCTAGATAAATATTAATCAATCCAAATACTGTTAACATTAATGCCTATCACGAGTGACAATGTTGTGCTCCGACATGATTATCACATGTCCGTCGTGCTTCGGGTGGAGGCCGGCACCGCCATCGAGGAGACTTTGCTAGCGATCACCCATCACCTCCTCTTGCTATTGTTGAGATAGTTGTGTTGTTAGGCCTCTATGATGGAATTGTTTAGTTCCACGTGGATTAGCAGTGAGACTTATCGTATTGGTGAGCCTATATAAGTAGTTCTACACTTAACGTAACTTTTGAGAATTTTTAATAGAATATTCCATCTTTAAATACTTTTTTCCGTAGTTTTAACCTATTACATTTAGGCCCTGATCGTTTGGGGTATAAAGAGGAATGGAATAAGGGGAATAAGCCCCCAACACACTTCCCCGTAGTACGACTATTCCCCATTATTTTATCTTATTTCACTCTTATTCCTATCTTTATCCCACCTTACCTACCTTTATTTCACCTTATTCTCATTATTCTTATCCTCCAGCCGAACGGAGAATAGACCCTTATTTCCCTTATTCCCCATCCTTATTCCTGCTTATTCTCCTACCGAACGAGCCCATAGGGTAGAGTTTTATATAAATCAAGATGTTTATGTTTAATTTTTGTCTCTGATTATTGGTTCGGTTCCATGTTTATTTATTTCTATAGCTATTAATTGATCACTGATAAGGTCTATTATATTTAATTATTTTGTTAAATCGGTAGATAATATGGATTTTTGAAAGTGATAGATAAATTTGATTTGGATGAAAACAACTAGAATCATGCTTGATCAAGTGAAATATGTATTGTTGATTACAAGGAGATTTTCTGTGGAGAAGATGCATCCACCTGAAACGGAGGGAAATATATTTTTGTTCTCTGAGTATGGACGATTCATGTAATTTATTGATTGGAACTATTAATTCTACAAGTTTGACGAAGAGATTAGAGAGTGGATTCTTTTGGACAGGAGGATGGAATGAAGTTATCCTGCCCACCAAGGAGAATAGATTTGTTGATGGTTATTATCTTAAACTAACCTCATTTTGAAGTATTATATGCATGTTTAGTTTTCTTGGCCTTTCTGCTTTGTGCCAACATATCTACATGCACTTTAGTAGGAGTCTGAATGAAAGTCTCAATGTTGTGTTCAGTTCAGTGTCAGCTACACATTGTTATTGATGATGTCGGATTTGAATGCCGATGAAAGTCTCCTTTTTTTTGTTCATGTGTTGTGAGTTTGATGGTTGCTTATAAGCACACAAAAGAGTGTGTAGATTAATACTTGGTTGGATCTTTTTGCTATCAAAGTTGGGAATTCAAGTGGTGCGTTTGGACCACCCAAGCTACTTTGATTTTTAACCGAGATTGAACTAAGTAGGTTGATTGTCGTTTCAAGATGGAGAAAGTGGAGTGTGAGTTTATGTCTCGGTTTAACCACGAGATCTGTTTGATTTCTGACATTTTTGTCCCTCCAAATCAGTCAAATTACGGACCCCCTCTCCCTCTGCATACTTAGGGCATGTTTGGTTGCTGGGTTGGACTGGGTTGGGTTGTGATGGACATCCACTCGCTTCAGGTTGCTAAAATAGCGGAGGAGGAAAACTGCTCTTCAAATCTTGTGCACGAACAGATGCACATCTATTGCTGTCTGGACAACAGCCTTGATTGATCATTGCCTCGACAACCGCAAGCAGCATGAAGCCCGGGAGCAAGGGTGGATGTTTGACGAGAGGTGCCTCGCCACAAGCGATGATAGCGAGGGAGATACACGGCTCATAGCGGCTTCAACGAGGGGAGATATAATAGCGAGATGTCCGAGCATGTTGAGACAACATGCTCGGATTCAATTAGATTAGTTTAACCCAATAGAATGGTTGTCGATCTAAGGGAAAAAAACAACAAAGGGGCCGGCCTATGTGTAAACGGAGGTTATATCCAGGTTAGTACGTGTGATTTGGACTTACGAAGGGTTCAACGCAATGAACACATATAATGAAAGTATAGAATGTTGTGTGCGCTAAAATCCATCTTAATCATAACATAGGCAGTCATCAAGTAAAACTAGATCCGATAATTTATTTTTCTTGAGCCCAATCAAATGTTGGCAACCAAGATTTTTTTTGTTGGAGTTGTCAAGTAGTGGTTCCCACCTTTATAATCCGCTCTCACATTTTGTGAGGATTTCATGTGGAATTATGTCAAGGCTGTTACAACCTGTTAAAAATATAAGCTTTAGTAACATATATCCAAGTTTAGTAAGTAAAATATATCCAAGCTTCAACATGTAATATCATAGCTCTAGTAACTTATATAAAGTTACAAGTGAATGTGAACCAAAGTTATTGGTTAAATTGCTTCTTTTACTTAAATTGATTCAAAGTTACTGATGGTAATACGAAAGTTACTGATGCGTATAGTATAACTAATATAAAGTGTTAATGATATCAATATGAAAGTTACTGATGCATTCAACATTACAGATATACAGTGTTATTGATAGCAATGCAAAGGTTCCTGGTGCGTTCAGTATTACTGACGGCAATACGAAAGTTACTGATCGTTGGATCAATATCAAATGGTTGATAGAAGAGGCTTATCTCATCCAAAAATGGCATGAGACCCATTGGATAATTTCCCTAAAGATATTTTGGTCAGCGATAGATCATACTTAACATAAAATATATCTGCATGTCTATGATCTGAACGTGATCTTTCAAACTTAATGCTTGAGTTTGCTAAATCTAAAAAAAAGTAGACTATTGAAACGCTACTATGCGATTTTTGAATTTGACTTTTGACCAGACTCTTCAGTCCATATGTGATTTCATTCAAAATTACAAAACGAGGAAAGCATAATCTTTGAGATTGGGTATGCTTGTTTCGCATAGGTATATCTTATTAAAACAATGGGAAGCCTTTTATTATAACTGACGAACAAAAAGCTCAAGCGTCAATTAGGGATTTAGGGTGCAATTAAGTTTTTTTTAATCTCTGAATGGATATATGAACGAATTTGTCACTTTTCAAATTTTATACTGAGGTTGATTAACTAGTGGTATTAGGTTAGTCAATAATGAAAAATCCTAAAGATTTTTAACATTACAACATATTTGACCAAAGGCAACGAATAATTAAAATTCATTGTCACATCATCTGTGGTTAAATAAATAACAATAAATAATATTCGTTACATATTTCTTTATATTCAAACTATTATTGTATTCGTTGTTATATTTCTAGCAATGAATCATATAACATCAGTTATCTGTTGATGTTTTTGTCTAATCATTGACAAATTTAGCAATGATTCGTACAAATTTTGACGAGTAAATCAACAGATAAATCATTGTTATATGAACTTTTAGAACAAATATGAAATTTGTTGCTAATTAGAAGAACAAAAGTTATTTTTACAAGGAGTGATATTCATTGTCATACATTTAATATCGGAAGATACGACAACAAATATTGAAATTATTCGTTGCATTAGGTTAAATTTCTTGTCGTCATAAAAACAATATTGTTGTAGACATAACATTATAAATATACATATCTGCATCGTAAATCTATTTATAATTGTATTAAAATTTCTTTCTACCTTGCAATATAAAAAGATCTAAGAAGGTTTTAATGGTGTTTTAATCCTACTATTCATGATGCCACATCGAAGAGGATCTTAAGACTTTTTTAATAGCAAAAAGATCAAGTGATTAAGAATTCATAAGAGAAAAACAAACAGAGTGTAAGATTAATACATACTTGATACTTCAACTTTGTAACATGAGTATGAATGAATCTTTCTCTTCTCCATTGTTTTGTCTTTCCCTTATCTTTTTCTCTTTCCAATATTCTTTACATTTTCCTCTCTCATTTTGTTCATTATAGCATGCATTTTTTTTCATTTCTAATTAGTTGGAGAATTATCAAGGTTAAACTGACCTTATTTTGTTGCCATTATGTGTTGAACATGTGTATTAGTCTCTTTGCGAGGTTAGTTTCGACGCAATCAACATAGGATTCGTCTGAATTTAGATTTGACATTATATTGAATCTGAGATCCATCACTCCTTTCCCTCTTTATCGCTAAAATGGATTGATGGCGCAGTTTGTTGTCCGTGTCCTATCAATCTCTATGTAATTCTTAGAAGAAATCTTTTCTTTATATTTTGCTCGATGGGTCTTGTGTTTTTCCTCCTTTTTGTCGAGTACCGGTAGGCTCTGCCTTCTCTCTTTTATTTCATTTCTAATCTTCAATGATTTGCCTTCTCTCTTTTATTTCATTTCTAATCTTCAATGATGTGATACATGTTAATTTTGTCTATTAACTCCCGTTTACGTTTCTTTTATTTCGAGTTATAACAAATTTTATCTCTTCTTCTCTCCCCTTTTCCTTTCACATATCATTTTGTGGCTTTTATGATTCTAGCTAAAAGAAAATGATAGTATTCTCCTACTTCAATTTAAAAGGAATTTAAAATTATAAATTACCCAACTTAATTAGCATCAATTCATTAAATATCTGAGAAGATAACCTTGATGGGTAGTGGGGAGGGAACTCACGAATGCCTCTTCATGTTAACGTAAAGATTAGCGTAGAATTATCAAAGATTTGCCATCCCAAATCGCATCTGATGATGGTTGCCTTATGTATTTAAATATTCTCACAGTCAAAAGGAAGAGGCCCAAAAAAAATCAATGGGCTGACCTTGTTTGAGAATGACAAATTATATAATATACATGAAAAAACTTCTAAAATATTTGCTACGACTTTTAAAGATTTATCCAATGCCATTCGTGAGGTCAAAATTAAGCATTTACTGTCAACAAGTGTTATTTCATTGGACGGAAAATGAGTTGCGTCCACAGAATTATACCCATAGATTTGAAACTTGTGACCACGAAAGTAGCTCCGTCGACAACATTTCGTGACGTGTAACCGTAGTTATAAGATTTATCGTAAGAGTACTCTGATCACGAATATGTTGTGGCCACTACAAGTAACCACATAAATTGTCATAGTCACAGTTCTATCACGAATGTTCTCTTTACATCTTTGACCACATAATTATAGCTATGGAAACATTGGAAACCAATGTCCACACAAATATCGTGGCCACAAGTTTCCATATCCAAAATTTTTGGCCACAACTTGATTTTTAGTGTAATATTTTTTTGATATATGACACAATATGTATGCCGCTTGAACAAACAAAAAGGATATCATTTTCAAATATTCCATTCATATCCGGAAAAGTTAGCAGCTTTGTGAGATGTAGTTATTAGAACAAAGTTGGTCTAAAGTACTGATTATTTTGAAAACTCTTAGTTATATCTTCCAAATTTATAATAACAAATATTATTCCTTCCAAATTCATTTTATATTCTTCAAATTTACTGTGGATATCATATCTGTTGCTAAATGTTCGTACATCAATCATCTATTTATTTTTGGTTAAAACTTACATTAGTCATTTCTAGTTTATGCAATGACTAGATTAAAATTTTAATGGGCAATTGTTGTTATACGAGTTATTGTTAACATTATAGCATTACATCCAATATTTGTTGTAAATTAAAAGAACCAAAGATATTGTTTTAACGAATAATATTTATTCTTATAAGTTTAGGAATAAACTACAAAAAAAACCTTTAGTATGTGTCGATTTTCAATTAAGGTATTGCTTTTCAAATATAAAAAAGAAAGCATTGACTTGTAACTTTAGAGTTTAACATCACAAATCCTTCTCCACATACCCCTTATTGCTGTGGGAGAATATCAAACCTCGAGGACCTCGTTACTCCAGGATCTCTATTCGTTCAGAGGGATATCCTTTCTTGTTCCTCTTCCTTTATAGGCAGTCAACGTTTTGATTTTGGAGTTACAACGAGGAATAAGATTTCCTTCATTATTCTTCCATTGCATGCTTTTTCTGTCGATAAAGACAGATAATTATACTTATCTAACAATCTTATCTAACATAATTCCATTATCCCTCTTTATCCTCTCCCTCTTACCGAACAAAGAACATCAAATAACTATGACGTAGCCCTCCTTATTCCACCTTATCCTCTCCCCCTAACCGAATAAAAATAGTGTCTTATCTCTCCTAATTCTTTTCCATTACTTCTCTACCGAACAACCCCTAAAAGCATCTATGTATGACGGTTGCATCCCATGGTTCTAAAGAAATTTTGGCTGATTATCAAATCATTAATCAGATTTCATTTCTTTGATCCATGGTATATATGTTTGAATCAACCATTGATACTAGAGAAACGTGCTTTATTAACAAGTCCATAGTATTAGTATCTTTAATGTTTTAGAAGAAGGAAGACACGCCAGACAACTTACGAAACAATTAGCTCATTAATGTGGCTACGACATCGAATGATGAATTTTAGTCGCAAATTCAAGACTCGTGAATCTATGCAGAGAGCATGAGACACACTAAATGAAAAAAAATAAATGGTGAGATTATCTCACTTTAAGCAGGGTTGCTAAATGGATTCCTTCTCAAATTCATGTTGAAAGATCCGACTATTTTTACGCCGAATGTCGGTTGCCTAATGCAACCTCCACAAGGAGGGATTTAAATCCTTGTCCACTGAAGTGTGTGTGACACACAGAGAAACTTTGTTATTATTAAATTGATTGATAAAAACTATTACAGAGAGATTGATGGGAGCCGGGCAACAAGCTGCGCCGCCAATTCCTTTTGAATGTCAAATCCAATTCTTCGAAATACAACATCTATAGATCTGAGAACTATGACATTGTTGTGCATAATTCTTTGGACCCTTTTGAGAATCTCTACTGCTTCAGTAGCCAAAAATCAGAAAGTATCAAAACCAAAAGGAATGAAATTCTGTGACACACTGAATCTTAAATCGTAAAAATGTGTAGATGCCCTAACTTTCCACCCATCTCGTAAATCGGCTTAGAATATATAGTTTAAAACATAAGCTCTTTGTTTAAAGCTATAATGTGAATCCGAGCAGTCAGCGATCATAGGAGCTCCTTTGTATTTATTAGAATTCGATTATTGCAAAAGGAACCATTATCAAATGAGAGCAACTAAGGGCCTATCTATTTGTTGTTATGATCATAGACAGCAACCTGTGTAAATAAATATCATGCCTTCGTCTAAGTACAGTTATAGCCCATTTGAACAAACATAATAAGGACATTAACCTTATAAGTTATCAATGTGCAAGACATCGTAATCATAACTACTTGGACGATATTATGTATAGTTTTCTTTTCTTTTCAAATAATATAATCCATGTACTACTGGAATTTATCTCCTCGCAATAATATTTAAAATAAGTTAACAAATAATCATGATCGACATAAATCAACAAATAATCGTGTAGCAACGATTATTCGTTATCATAAAATCTTTCATCACAGGGAGATGACATCATTGTTGTCTTGCAATCAATATATTGAATATGATCTTAGAATATTATCGTTGCGTTCCTGTACATATGCTTGTTAGTTTCCAAATATAATATGTAACTTGATTAACTTGACATAGCTGGTGAAGCAAGAATCATATAGAAAATGAAACCTTTGCACTTTACACCACATAAATTGCATACTTTAAATATAAAGATGAATGGACCATAAATTAGTAATGGAAAAAAATAAAGTTTGCTAAACTTAGCATCAATGTACTTAAAACTCTTGAAATGCATAACTTTTGAAATATTAAAAGCTTGCATCACAAAAATATTTGAATGAAACAAAATAATATCAATAAGGGTCTTAGGCTTATGAACCACTCAAGCCTTAGACCCGGTCTGTTATCGGAGATTACTGGCCCAAATAACATGTTGGGTTTGTGCCCAACTGGAGCCCTTGGTTACGACCCAAATGCTTAAGTCCATGTTGTCTACTAGTAGCCCCCACTACTTGTAAGCTACTACCACACTTTGTTATTACTAGATGTGATAATATGTTTGAGGTAATATAATCTTCCCCACTTATATTTGCAACGTCCTATTGCGCAATGGTCCATGACCTATTCCCATTAACAATGGCACCTTCACCTACTAGAAAACCCTTTCCCCCTAACACTATGATAGAGTTGACTGTACCTCTTGACAACTCTTTCCACTATTTGAAGGAATCTGCCCCGTTACCATCTGTAACGTCTTCAATAAGTTGGGAAGGGTTGTAACATCCACTTTGTTTTAGTCATGTAGTAAATGAATCTCCAAAGTGAAACTTTGAACAATGTAAAGCAAAATTGTCATTTTAATTTTCAATGGTGGTAGAAAAAGAATGTTTAAGAAAGGAACCCACCTCTACACATAACACTACAAAATCTTATGCAGTATAGTTCAAAGAAAAAAAAGGTTATACTATCATTAATGTAATTGTAACTAACCCAAATCCTCGGTGACCAGCGGAAGCATATCAAATGCCACGTTGGATCTGAGTGTTACTCAAAACATCAATGATATCACATATAACAGTCATGAACCATCTAATATTTTTGTTATCCATAAAAGAGCACATCTCTAATACATATCCAAGATCTTTCGTTCTAGTGGGCACAATGATATCCTTCCTTCATGCCTTGCAATAAGTCTCCAAACTGCCACTAAATTACTTTTTCATTGACCTGTAATAAAAACACAAAAATATATGGAATGAGCTTAACGCTCAGTATGTGTCGAGAAAAGGTCAAGCCAGCTAGCGGAAAATCAAGTCTCCTTATGCTATTACAAATAACTCCAAGCACAGATAATTAGTTGGATAAATATTTTCCACAATGGATCCTTATAAATTTTCTATATTCCCCAATATGAAATAATGTACATAACATGCAGTATTCATGAATACAATCCTTGAATACGATCTTAATCATACCATAATATGCATGGATTTCACTATTTCTCTTGTCAAATTTACCAAATCAATAATTACATAAAGATGATTACATATATGAAATTATAAGTTACACCCATACACCTATTGCTATGAATTATCACATATAAGCCCTTACTTCATCCTAACAATGAGGTTAGATTTGTTCTAATTTCCATCATCATGATTATATACTTTCTCATAGAACGTATCATACACAAAAGTTGTGTCATGGCATATTCATTCCAAAATACTCTTATGATAGTAAATATAACATTTGACGGTTGTCATTCAATAGCATCATATGAATCACTCATAAACATAATTATGCATACAAAGGGTATTCTTTTTATATTCATGCAATGCCTACCATACTTTCCGTATATACCCTTAAGGTTAATCATATTTGCACATATGTCCACAGCAATAACATAATTATATATATACTTAAGCATTTCATGTAATCGCACATATACACTTATCATTCCAAACATTTGCACTTAAACACCTGGCATTTGACATAATTACACATATACACTTATCATTTCACATAAATGCACATGCACACTTAACATTTCACATATTTATTCATATACACTTAGCATTTCACATAAATGCACATATTCACTTAACATTTCACATAAGCAATTGGCTTCCACATAAGCACTTAGCTTATTCATGATAGATTTGTCTTATCTCATAATTTATTGGGTGGCTTTGGTGGCTTTTACCGCCGGCACAAGCGGTCACTCAATCATTACATAGAACATGATGACATCAGCGCTGAGTCAATATGTGGACTTTCCACTAGGTTCTACTGAACCCGACACTCCCGGAAGGTGTTGCCTTTTAGGCCATCGATAAACGAACTCTAGAGGTGGCTCCCACCTTAGGTGTAGCACTTAGCTCCGATTACCGTTTAAGTACCATTATTCATGTTAAGGGAATTTCATTTCTTTTAAAGCCTTTTCATTTTTCATGCAACAATGAGCAGATCATGTGAACATTACAATTCAAGTATAATCGGTCAACTTTTATGACTTGATAACTTCAATAACCACTAATCACTATTAAATGTGACATACATAACACTATTCTCTATCAATAGTAGACGATTGAACATTTATCTATTACATATATAGTTACTCAGTACTTTGATATTATCAACTCATTTAGGGTAATAAATCAAATACACCTCCTTCTGTAATTTCATTAATAACTTTAGGATGAATTTCATTATAACCTTAGGCTCTATCATCGTATTTAACAATGCGAGTGATGGTACACATACATATGATTCTAAGGTATGATGTTTTATCGTATTTATTAAATGTGTAACTTAATTAGAGTGTATAACTTACATCAAGTATGAAGTATACACATAGCATGATATACACTGTAGTTTACACGTTATATGCACATAACATTTCCTTGTTAATGAATACAATCATATTAAACCTATAATGTGAAATACAATAACCGTGAATAGTTCATATATGTACTATATTATGGAAACACTACACGAACTTTAGAATTATAAAAATCACAATAATTTCAGTTAGAACTCAATATCTTATAGTTATGTGGTGAGCATATATTTTAATTCTTAAGGGCTATCTCAGGAAGACAACTATAGAGTGCATATACGAAATCTAAAATTATTTAGGTTGGAATTCTCCCCTACAATAACTAATTGACTTGTATTGGGTTATGAAACAAAGATACTACCAACGTTTGTTTGATCAACGGATTGGAAAAAAGGCATTTGTATACTAATTATAAGGACTGAAATAACAATGGGGCCTTAGTATTATTTTCATTGTATTATTAATCTCACTATCCGCAAGGGTGAACGTCCATGTACAAAAATTATGCATTACAGACGATATGCATGGATGACTTAACTATCAAAGAATACTCTTCTTAATCACTTTATGGTCAGGGGACATTTCGGCAAGACAACAATAATCACATTTAAACAATAAACTCTAACATTAGTCGCAGATATCTTGTACTACTACCACGTATTGCATATCTTAAATGTTCGACACACACCTCGATGATACGAAAAGTCCACCAGTGAAGACACCTCGACTCCTCCTATATGAACCATCGTTGACCGCATCGGTGTTCCTTCGATCCTGTCGGGAACTACAAACTCGGCATTGATGAGGAGAGCTGCCGTTGTCGGATTCGAAGGCGGTGCTGACATGGAGGGTCGTCGTTGCTCATGTTCCCCTCTCTATCTCTCTCTTGATCTATCTATCTCTCTCTCAAAGGAATGCTAGCATCGGCATACCTCTCTTCCCACATTTCTCTCTCTTTAGCTATTTCTTCCTCTTCCTCTCTCTCAATGAATGAGAGATAAAATCTCATTCTAAAATGGAACCCACGTGCATGAGAAAGAAAGGATGGCTCTCATAACCGCCCATCTCTCTTTCTTCTCTTTCTCTATCTCAATTCACGACTCTTTCTCTCCCCCTCATTCATTCCCTTCCTCCCATTAGTAACGTGCATGGATGGTCATTATGAATACAATTCTATTTATAGTAAATGGAAGGAGAGAACATGGGATGAAATCCATGTCATTGATGGCTTCTCAACAAATATCTCATAGATTTTATATAGACACCCCTCTACTTTTAACATTCAACTCTTACATATAGAGCCTATCATGTTGCCACATATTTCATTATTTAATTCTCTCTTTTTATATCTAATTATAAATTACGGGTCGTTACAGTAATATGTAGGATAAACTAATGGGAGCATATTAAGAAGCATTGAATGTGTAATAATGTAAGAAGAAAAGCTGAAGAACATAAAAATTTAAAGAAACTATCATTCTAGCAAGTATAAAATTAAATATAGTTTCCTTTAAAATTGCATGGGAGATAAACAACTGTAGTAGTAAAGAGAGTACAAATGTCGTCAAGATAGGGATGATTATAGTCTTTTGCTCTATCTGTATATAAAATATCTTTTCAAAGAGACGGTTAGAAATGGAAAAATGGAAGGAGAGGAAGAACAAGATTTCATCGTCTATTCTCTCTCTCAATTAGCATGTCCATTGGTTTAGCTTGCATCCTTACATTTTAGTTGAAGAAAAGTTAATATCAGAAATAAATCAATAAAAAAACTTATATTAAATGAGTTCCTTAGATTTTCGTCTCTGTTGTGCTTTATTTTATATATTTTGTGCATCATACATGAAATAGATGACTCCAGAATATCATGCATGGATATAAGGGTAAAATGGGGCTGCCCCATGAGGGGAAGCTAACTTGGCTCCCACCGTCTCATTTCGTCCGTTTTTTTATTTTTTTTGAAAATTTCTTCCGTGGATTTTCATCAATATATCCTTATATTATGTTACTAAAATTTCGTTCGAAACAGAGACTCCTACGGCCTCCATCCAAACGGGGTCGTTTTTAGCAATTCTGTTACCGTTAAAAAATGATTGTCTATATGAAGGTCGTAGGAATCTCTGTTTCGCACGAAATTTTAATAGCATAATATAGGGATATAGTGATGAATATTCACGAAAGAAATTTTCAAAAAAATGGGGAAAATTAAGCGGGGGAACCAAGTTAGCTCCCCCTTAGGGGCAACCACATTAAACCCTAGATATAATATTCCCCTTAAAGATGTCATGCCACAACTCACAAGATCCTCCATAAATAATTTTAACGGAGTTTTTTTAATAGAAATATATGACGTCATTGTCATATTTCCTTTTCAGTTAATTCTATATTTATAGGATATTGGGATACAAATTGTATATTAGGTTGTTTACTTAATACATTAGGCATATTCATGTTTTCGTTGTTGACTTTCTAGAGCGAAAAGGCACGATTTCTCCTCATAATTAAATACCTTATATGCTTTTTTCATATCTAATATAAAGGAGTAAGTTGCATCGTAATATCATTACAGAACAATTCATGCACGGCAATCAAAGAAAAGTTGGATGCCAAATTGAACCCTAATTTTGTGGGATCTTATATCCTGATAATCATGTAAAATAAACGTTGAGAAAATTTGTATATTATAATTAAAGGTGGTTGCACGGTACATTATTTTTTCATGTTGACCTTGCTTTAACTAGAGGAAAGAAAAAGTAAATAAACGGCATAGACGTTCATATGTAATGTATCATCATAACCATACATTAGGTAATATCAAAAGAATCTTCTAATTTACTTGCATGATTTAGAGAAACGATTAAAGGAAAGTGTGCAACTTACGATATGAATAAAAATTCTTTCTCTAAGATCCCATTTTTGTTATAAAAGTATAAAACCATCGACTATGAAAATCTATAGTTACTACAGTGAAAATAAAGTCACTTTACTTAGGAGAAAGTTATAAACAACATGATTATAATTGGATCAACCTATGCATTCAAAGCATTACAACGTAAATAAGTATGGATATTTATGCCATGTAGGGGTGTGCATGGGAGGTTACCTAATCCATTCAACCGTGATCCGTCTCGACCCGTCGTTATTGGGTTGGCGGGTCGACACAATCCGTTGCAACGGGTAACCATAATAACGGGTACCCGAATTATATGAACGGATCTCGATTACCCGCAGGTACCCGCGGATCACTAAAACACATCAATCCATGATATGATTGAGATATGATTTCTAGCTTGGGAATTTTGAAGAAAAAATCAACGTTAATAAATCCGTACTACATGAACATATATTAGTTATATATTCGCACGGCTTTTGATTGAAAAGATCATGATGAACGCAAAATTAAAAGAACAAAAAAGAAAACGGGCTTTGATAAACCGGCTTCGATCTATGCTTATGCTTTTTCAAAGCAAGTATAATATGTTTATCTTTGAATTTTAAATGATCGACACTTGATAAATAAATATTCGTTTTGCTGCTGATGGATCGAATTAAAGCTCGCTCGAATTAGAATATCACATGACCTAAATTATCGATTTCAATCATAATATTAAAGCTCGACCGAAATTCATTTCGGTCGGATTTCGATCAAAGTTTTGATCATTTCAATTAGCATTCCTTTTATCTATCACCCATCTAATCACCATATCGATCATTCATGTCGACTTTCAGCACTTGTTGAAATCGAAATTTTGGTTGGATTTTGACCAAAATTTTGGTCATTTTGTTTCATTTCTCTTATTGAACACCCTTCAAGTTAACATATTGACCATTTCAACCAAACTTTGACATGTCAAAATCAAAATTTTGATCGGATTTGACCAAAATTTTAATCATTTTGATTAGCATTTCTTTTATCGACTACCCATTTAGTTAATATATTGACCATCTTGGTTGAATTTTGGCACTTATCGAAATCGATATTTTGTCGAATTTTAACGAAATTAGAGGTCGTGGTTCGATTGACAAACCTTGTGAACTTGACATTTATTACAATTATGTTTAAGATATTATTTTTAGTTCACCTCGTTGATGACATGCATATGGCATCAAATGTATTTTTTTAATTTCATTTTTAATTATTTTTCACATTAAAAATATTAGATCTTTTATTTTTGTTAAAAATACAAACATTGCCTCTTCTCTTTAAGTCTTCCAACAATCTAAATCTCGATTCATAAATTTCTATTATCTCGATTCCAAGTAACGATCTCAATCAGAAGCAATTTTGAAGTCGAGATGGACAAGGAGATTGCCAAGGCCATGGGTAAGATCCGTCAACCCATGGTTATTGTCCGGGTTGGAGGGACAATGAAATGGATCGAGCCGTGTGTATCCATGGATCAAAGGGTTGGAGCTCCATATATCCTGGATCAAATAGGGTCGGGTACTCGATCCAGAATAGTTTGTCGGATACTCATAGGTTTAGGGTCTATCCATACGGATCGGATCGGATACCCGTCTAACCCGTAACCCATGCACAACCCTAATGCCATGCTCCAAATTTTTAGGAATAACAAATAACATATATCCCAACCTTTTTGCTTGCATTTACAAGATAAAGCACTTCTTGCCGGGTATTGAACAAGAGATTCTCAGGGATTTAATTTAATTCAACTATCAAAGTGTTGAAGCAACCCTAATCATCCCTCAACAAAAATTCTATTTAATTCTCAACAATGAGTCAAGCAGTCATACGTAAGCAAGAGAATTTTGCTATTTACTTAAATGTATCGCGTACATGATCGAACTCAGGGAGGCTACAAATATCCCGAGGGTTATTTAAATCAAAGACAAGCAATGAAATAAAAAGGAAACTTTTCAATGTGCAACGGTTGGTTTTTGGTGGGATTTTTGTCTCTTTAATTTTTTATGGATTTTTTAATTTATATATTTTTAAATGTTTCCTGATTTTGAATTTTTCTAGTGATTTTTAAATTTTAAAAAGTTTTTATAATTATTTTAAAACAAAGTAATAATAAATAAATAAAATGAATCAATAAGTAAACACACACACTTTTTTATTTTTCAAATAAATAAAGAACGAATGTCCAGAAAAATCAAATAAAATTATTTTTGGGTTTTCATATTTTTATAATATTTTTGTGAATTTTTGAAAATTTCTAGATTTTTTAGAGTTTTCAAATTAATTAAAAAAAGAAAAATAGGAAATAGAAAACATTACAGATGTTTTGTGATTTTAAAATAAGAAATAAAATAAAAATATAGAGAATATATACATAAATAAAAAGGATTTTTCAAAATTTTTAGATATCAATTTTGTGAATTTTTTGAACTTTTTGTGATTTAATATATTTTTATCATTTTTATTGTTTTGTGATTGTTTTGGTTTTTATAAAGAATTAGAAAATGAAATTTATAGAGAAAATAAAACAAAAAAACATGTAAATAGATTTATTTAGATTTTTTCAAAAAACTGTTTAAATTTTTATTCATTATCTTAAGCAAAAAGGGAATATTTTTGTGGTTTTTTATTTCTTAAAAACAACAAAGCTAATTAATTGTAAATCAAAAATTACCGTAGAGAAAGTAGATTAGAAGGAGCTTATGTGAACAGTTGTGGAATTTTCCATGGCAATTAGCTAATTAATCAATGTAATTAACAAAAAAATTGAAAGTATACTAAACAAGGACCAATTTGCAAAGAAATTTATTTAAGGAACTAATTAATAATAAAGCAGGTATATAGTGGGTATAAATGAATAACAAAGCTGGTAAATAGCGGGATATACCCGCAATTTCACGCGGAAAAGAATGTGCTAGCGCACGTGAGTCACCCGAGTACGAACTATTCTATGAATAAATTATTCTAGAGGGGGAAAAGTAACAAAATATTACAAAACTTTTATTGCAAATAACCCAAATTATCTCATGTTACGCACATTTATCATTTAAATCGGTACTCAAATGCAAACAGAAGAAACAACAGGGAGGTAATGCAAATGTTCAACTTGCCATAGTCTGACACGTGTACTTCAAAGGATTTATTTATAAAATAAACAAATAACATGAATGGAAATGCAATTATTCACCTCACACATGCTATCCTCATGCAGAGCGGACAAAAATGCGTTGCAGGTTGGATCTGATCAACGGTTGAAATTTAGGGCTCGATCAATCACTAGGATATGATACGGGTTACAGTTCGTCATCCTATGTCTCTTAATATGGTTGGAAGAACTCAGATAAATGTCTACTCCGGCGGAGTTCAATCACATGGATCTCATTCGATCCTCCTCTGGGGCTCCTTCTGACAATTGGAATATGTTTTTGCGATGCTCCTCCGTCGATGGACGGTCTCAATAAGGCTCGGCGTTGACTAAAGCTGATGTAGGTTTGGAGATGTAAGTCGTGACCCAAATGAAGAATCCCAGCTCCAGTAGTGTTTTGAGCCTGCAATCAATTTTATTGCTCGGAGGCGGTTGTTCTAGCTAGGTTATTAGGCCAAATCACAATGAAACGGAAAGGATGGGAGGACTCCGATGGACAGTGATTAGAGGTGGAGTCGTGATTCGCAGACTTCGAAAGATCCAAGCTACGATAGATGATGGAGAAGCGCGTGGTAAGTGATGTGAAGCGATTGGAATGGATAATCGTTGATCAGAGAACCTCCGATCACGAAGATCGGATCTAAAAGAACGATGATCGAATCTGAACTATAAACAGAAGTCAAATGCAACATTAAAGACAAAATTGAATAAAAATGATCTAGATCTACCTACAGTGAAAGAATGATGGTCATAGCCTCGATTTGCGGTAGAATTTAGAGAAGCGTTAAACGTCTCTGGCGAAACTCTGGTAACGTGAAAGGATGACATTCTATGGCTAATCTTGCACTCCCAACTATGGTGGATCAAGTCCTGTCACGACCCTCTCCTCTCAAACTCAGACTCGGACGGTGAATGGCATGAAAACCGGATCAGCCTGATGAAGGCAAAATTTGAGGAGTCTAAAATGAGTCTCACAAGATGAGAACTCAGCCACTGTGACAACTCTTCAACAATTATGTTCAGTCAACAGTTAACCCATAGATATAATCAAGAAATTAAGACTAAGAGTTAAAATTTATTATACCCTACTAAATATGTATAGTGACAAGCAAGTAGATGTCTAACTCAAGAAGCAATGGTGTAGAGCATTGTAAGATAGAAAATCAACACATAGATTACCCTTTCAACACATAGATTACCCTTTCAACACTTAGCCAAATCTAGGGTTTTGTGGGTTTTTGGATATATTTTTTTAATTTAAATTTTTGCAAATATTTTTGGAATTTTGATTTTTGAAAATAAAAAATAAGAATAAGAATAAAAAGAAAATGGGATTACAAATAGATAAAAGAAATGTAACTAATATATATAAGTACACAAGGAAAAAATATGTGAAAATATGTCAAAAATTCAGGAAAATACATTTTTTTTGTGATTAATGTTTTCCACTATTTTGTGATTTTGGGGAGTTTTTGCAAATTTTTAAGGATTTTTAATTGGAATAAAAGTTCAAAATCGTTCACAGTTTAAACAAATAGAAGTATTTTTGACTTCAAATAACAAACCACCTCAGAAAATCCCAAAATAATTTTTATCTCAAAATATACTTCAAAATACAAAATCCAAAATAGAGAAAACTATTTTTTGGATGTTTTATGAAATTTTGAAAATTTTTTATAAGGTTTTAAGTGTTTTTCAATTTTTAGTGATTTTCTGTGGTATTTTTAGTTGATTTTTGGTCTGATGATAGAATAAATAAAAATACACATAAAGTATTTTTTTGAATTTTTTAAATTGGTTTTATTTTTTTAGATTTTTCAACTCAAACGAGAACAAAAGGTAATATTTTTTATTTTTCAAAAACAGGAAACTAACTTAATTCACTACACGAAAAATATATGTGATGAATATAGTGGAAAGGAGCATAATTATATTTTCCTGAAATTTATAAAGTACAATAAATTTTTTTAATAATTAGAAAAGAAACAAAAAAGAAAAGACATACTAGTAGGGACTATTTTGCAAATAGACAAAAGTTTTCTATTGTTCTAAAACCCTAGCAAAGACTATTGGATCGAGCATGCTAAATACCCACATGAATAAAATATACCCTGCATGGCATGGATTAAAAAGAAATATCCAAAACTTACAAGGCCTTCTTCCCAAAATAACTAACAAGTAATACACTAAATATTCAAAATGAAGAAACAACCATTCATTAAATAAAGGGATAATTACACCCATAATCCTGAGTAATTCCTCAATCTCAATCATAACCCTGCATAATCGCGAATTACACGAGGAACCCCCGAGTAATGTTTAACTCTTACAGGAAATAACCCTGTGTTATATTCCGTTTAAGATGTCCATTATAATTGCGGCTTCCGTTAGAAAAGTTCGAAATTGCCCTCAAAGATAATTCTTATTTGCAATAACTTGCCACCCCCTTCCCCGTCGAGCTCGAAGCCTCACCCCGTCGCGCCAAAATCCTCCTGGTCCGCTGCCCCGTACCCTCGCCGAGCTGCTCCGGCCTACTCCAACCCCCCTCCTGGTCGAGCCCCTCGGCCTCCTCCAACTCCTTAACGCGCAGCAGCAGCGCTTCGACTACTCCACTGCCAAGCCCTCCACCTCATGGACCAATGGTCCCAACCTCCCCCACACCATAGCCTACCCCGATGGCTCCACTGTCGAGGCCCTCCTCCTCCGCAGCCCCCCGCAGGCCTTCGGCCCTTCCTTCGCCTTCGGCTTCTACAGTCGTGCTCCCAAAGGCACCTCCTCCTGCACCGACTACCTCCTCGCTATCTTCATCGTCTATACTAACAGTGGCGCGCTCATCACCAACGTCGACATGGCCATCCCGCAGGTCAACGCGGTGGACTCTGTACTACATAATGGCTCTCCCCACTCTCGATACAGTACTGATTGTGGAGTTTTTACGTACAGGTGGTTTGGTCCGCCAACCGGAACAAACTGGTGAAGCAGAACGCCGTCCTGCAGTTCGCGTCCGACGGCAATCTCATCTTAAAAGATGCAGACGGCACGGTCGTCTGGTCATCCGGCACCTCGGGGAGATATGCGGTGTCCCTGAGGATCACTGACACCGGAAACCTCGTCCTCCTCGACGCGAGAGGCTCCCCCGTGTGGCAATCCTTCGACCACCTGACGGACGCCCTCGTACCGGGGCAGAAGCTCTTCGACGGGCAGACGCTCTTCTCCAACGTCTCCAACTGGGACTTCAAAGAGGGCTTCTACTCCCTCACTGCAACCTCCGCCGGTTTCCATGCCGTCGCGAGGACCAATCCTCCGCTGTTCTACTACGAAGAAGGCACCGCCGTGAGTGGCGTGCCGACGACGAAGAACTACCTCCTCTTCCAGAACGGGAGCCTGAGCTTCTTCGAGGGCGCCTCCTCGCAGCTGAGAACCATAACGTCCCCACCGCCGGTGCCGTCCGCGCAGTACATGAGGCTGGAGCACACGGGCACCTGAGGATCTACCAGTGGAAGACCGGCGAGGGTGGGGGCATGCAGTGGAAGGCGGTGGCCGACATGGTGAAGTTCTTCATCGGGGACTGTGGGTTCTTCCTTTGCTCCCTCCTGGCAATAACATGCCCCCTCGAGCCTCCCTCCTCTCCCATGATCGAAGCGCCGAGCTTTGTCCCCGGCCTGCTCGAAGCCTGCAGCCCTGCCATAACACACCCCCTGTTCGAAGCTCGCAACCCGTCATCATCCAGCTTCCCTTCTCCAGTTAGTTGCTCCTCTGGTTTGTTGAGGAAGGTGGATGGAGATTGAAGGAAGAAGGGTTTTTTTTCTTTATTTTCTAACCGTTAGATTCAGGATGAGTTAGATTAGCTCATTGATGTGTTGAGTTAATATATTAAACAAACGGAGGGTTATGAGTGCGAGACGGAGTGACTACTCAGGGTTTCTCGTGTAATTCGCGATTATACAGGGTTATGATTGAGATTGAGGAATTACTCAGGGTTATGGGTATAATTATCCCTTAAATAAACCCACGAGGGGTCGCATGCAAATTCCACAGAATGACACAAATAACCTCGCACTCCTAGCTATCATGGATCAATTTCTGTCACGAACCTATCCTCTTAGATTCAACCTGAGGCAACGAATGGCACAAAAAATGGATTAGCCAGAGCAAGGGAGGATCTTGACCTATAAATATGCTCAAGCATTTGATGATTTTAAGTTTTGAAAAATGCGCAAACTGGGCATAAACGATGGAGTTAATGATTGGCGATGGAGTTGATGGTTTGGGCTAACGAATCAGAGAAGGAATCAAGGAAATTATTGACTAGAATGGATAGGAAAATTTTGAGAAGAACAATCGATGATCGTATTGAGTGAGGAAGGTCGGAGATTGGGGAGTTGACTCAGGTCAACAGACCCTTATTTAACCCAATCAAAGCGCAAGCCAGCTACAAGATAAAAAACACTAAATGAGAAAATAAGAAAAAATGAAATAAATTAAAATAAAATGAAAAATGAATTCAAATGAAAAAGCCCTAAAAATAAAAATGTTAATAAATAAACATGTTTAAGGTATTTTTAATAATTTAAATAAGTCATATACAAAGGTATAAATAAATAAAACCTTTATTTCATAGGTATGCATTCCTATATATACAACACTTAGATTTTTAATACATTATTTTTACAAAATATTTTATAATTTTATAATTTACTATTACAACATTTTTAAAAGAATTTAAAAAGTATTTTAAAATTTTTATGAATGAATTTATTAAGTAAAATAAATAGTGCTTACAATATATGTATGTAATACATATACAACATATACATGATTTTATGTTTGTCTATTTTTTATTATATTTATTTGTATTGTATATAAATCAAATACAATATATGCAAACAGTTAAACAAACAATTTATACAAAAATATAAGGAAAGTAAATATACATAATATATATAGGTATAACAAACAATAACACCCTAAAATGCCACATTTCACATCTTAACTCCGATTTTTATGAATTCACTTCCATTTTAAAGATTTTTTAATTTGGAATACACTGAAAGTGAGCTTGATTTATTTGAATTTTTATGGAGAAGATATTGATCTACGAGTTGAGCTTGTGGATTTTTCAAAGTGTTGTTATTTACAAACTATATATCAATTCTTCTTGCACTTATTTTGAATATTTACAACTTATGTTTATGTACAAGTTCCAAAAGAAAATATTTTTGTTTGAGATGAATTCGGTGATAAATAAAATAGTATAAAAATATGAAATATATATATATATATAGTGATATACATATGATGAATATACACAAGTGAGGATTGGTTTTCTTGATTATTTTGGTGATTTGGCCTTATCCCCCCATACTTTATTCCTTGTGGATCATGTCAAGTCTTGACATTCTGTCGATGTTAGAGCCAGCATGTATTTATTGTATACATATTGTCTTCTTATTTTATTTTATTTATTTATTTATTTTAGATTAAATAGTGATAAATATAAATTATTTACACAAGAATGAGGGTTAGTAAAAGGAGAGATATATTGATTTTTACAGTTACTTCATAATGTATTTTAAGCTAAAATAAATGAATAAAGATGATGAAATGCAGATTATCACTAGGTGAGTTATTTATAAGTTGAATGCCCTTATTAATATTATTTTTGTTTCATCCAAATTTTTTTATGATGCAAAGTTTTAATATTTTCTGAAAGTTATGCATTTCTAGAGTTTTAAGTACATTAACGTTAAGTTAAACATGCATCATTTTCCCCATTACTAATGTATGATCCATTCATCTTCGTGATTTAAGTATGTAATTTATGTGATATACAATGCAAAACTTTCATTTTCCATATGATTCTTATTTAATCAACTATGTCAAGTTATGCAAGGTCTTTATGATTCTCATTTTAATTATGCAAGTTGTATGATTAAACGATTTTTAGTAAGATGCACACTATGGCCTATACCTTAGAAAAATTATGAACACGTATGATGTAAGAGAACTTTGGGTCCGCATTCTCTATGCAAAAGGCTTTGGACAGTATGCATGGTGTCTTTAGCCTTTTGATGCCATATGCACGTATAACATAAGGGTAAAACTGTGACTTTTGCTCGAAGTTAGAGATACAACTGATATTAAATAAATGAGAAGGACATCATTGATATTTAAGAAGCTAAGAAGAGCACAATGATAAAAAAAACCTGATTTATTATCGGGGCCCGTTTAAATCACATTTGATTAATCGACGCTTTCATGGCAGATGTGATGGTCTCCTTAATCCGCCCTCGTCAACATGGAATTGTTGATACATATATCGACATAAATAGGTGCGAGTATGAGACCATTGTCCTTGTTGACGCATTCACAGATTTGTCTTCATGTTGGATATTTTGGATCATGAAAATGCTTGCCCTTTTTTTTGAATACTATTTTGAAAAATTCGATGCTAAATTATAAAATAAATTTGATATGTATACGAGCACTTTCCCTTCTCTGTATATATTCCTATTGAAAAATATGCTCTCAAATTACTCTGCTTTTCCTGTTTTAAAATATCTTGATTTCTTTATTTAGTTTACCATACCGAAAGATAAAAATAGAAGTTTACTGTACCGCACAAAAAATCAAGAGAATTTATATATAAAAGTAAAAAAAGAAGTTTTAGTGTAATGTAAAAAAATCAAGAGAATTTATATATTAAAATAGGGGAAAATGGGACTCCTGCCATATTTTTCCAATTTTTTAAATTTATTGAAAAATACTTTCATGAAAATTCATCAGTATATCTTTATTTTACGTCAATCAAGTTTCATGCGAAACCGAAATTCCAACAGCCTTCATTCAAAAAATCATTTTTTAATGATAATAGAGTAGTTGAAATCGACTATGTCTTGACGGAGTCCATAGGAACCTGTATTCCCACGAAGTTCATGACAAAATATAATGATATATTTATGCAAATCCATGAAAGTATTTTAAAAAAATAAAAAATAGAAAAATGAGATGGGGGAGGTAAGGGAGCTTCCTCTAGAGGACAGCCACATTTTTTTCATTAAAATATATGATATCAAGATAAAATGGTCATATTACAATTACACAAAATGGATTTTGGTAACGAAAACTGCGTCGGAAGACGGAAATATAAAAGGTCATACGTGCAAAATATCGGGAAGCACAGAAAGAGGGGACAAGGGCTGGTGAGGCGGGGCGGGGGGACCACATAAGACGCGGAGGAGGTCATTTAGGAAACGTGCCAACTGTTTGAGAAGCATACGCAACAGGCCCCCACACGGGACTCGCGTTTCCCCCCTCCCCTACCCACACCTCTGTCTCCCCTTTTTATATCTCCATCTCCCTCCCTTCCCCCCCCTCCCCCCCACCCTCCCCCCCCCCAGATCTCACATCCCACAGCCATGTCCCCTCCCTCCGTCGAGATCGACTTCCTCGGCGTCCAACACCGCCGCTTTCCACCCGTGTCCGTAGCCCCCGCTCCTCGCCATGCCTACGGTATCGGCCCCGCTCCTCCCTCCATTTAATCCCTCTTACCGAACGGCGGCGACGGAGCCGCTGACGATCTTCTACAACGGCACGGTCTACGTCTTCAACGTCTGCCCAGACGAGGTAGAGCAGTGTGTTTTTTCCCATTTAAAGTAGCTAGCTATCGTTCTAAATTCTAATCCTTCTTTGGATGAAGGCGGAGGCCGTAATGAAGATGGCGGAGAGCGCGGCTGCTGCTGCTGCCCGCTCCGCCGCGGATGATCGGGGGATTTGGGATCTCCTTTCTGCCTCTAGCGAGGCAGAAGTCCTTGCAGAGGTTCCTGGAGAGGCCCGAGAGAGGTATCCTGTTTTTCCGCTTTTTTTTCTTATTTTCGTTTGCGTTTTTATCTATTCTACTTTTTAGGGGGCTAATTGTTCGTTCCGTGATCCCTCGGCCACGTGATAGTCGCGCGCTTCTGTTTTCTTTTTGCCGCTTTTCCAAAGCACGTGTTTCTTTTGATTGCTAATCTCTTAGCGTTGATATAGGGATTCTTTAAGAACTCGTCTATTTTTTCATCAAAAATTCGTATAATGGAAATTAAAAAATACATGGAAAAAGATGGAGATATGCCATCTGTAACGTTTATTACGTCCATCTGCTTATTAAAATATCGTACTAAATAATATATATCCAGGTATTGTATACGTACGTAAATCCATGTTGGGAACCCTTCCGAAGAATGTTCTGTACATGCTTTCTCCAAGTTGGTCGTATTCTTCGTGAATATCTGATCGTCATGTCGTGGACACCTCCCATATTAATTAATACTCAAATCTGCATCATCATGCATCCCGTGCATCTTTTAGATATTTCTTCCTTGATATTTTTGGAATGGTTTGATAATGCATGGAAGTCTCACGTTGGAAAGCAATGCCGTCTTTATTTCTCCATGCGTGAGTGCATACGCGTGAATGCCCATTTTCTCCACAGCCCATGTGCTATGTGCCCGATTTGAAAGATCACGGATATGATTTCGTAGCATTTAGGCTCCACCCACTATTTTTAAATATCAAACAGAAGTGTCTATATATATTTGTATTATGATCTAGGACGAGGAGTCATCTTATGAGAGTAAAAAATGTGAGAGCATGAGGGCATGCATTCGGATCATATGATTTTTCTCTCTCTTGATCTTCTCTCTCTTGATTGGATCATGTGGTTCAAATGCATGTTCTCATGCTCTCACAGGTTTTGGCTCTCATAGAATCACTCCTCGATCTAGGACATGCTTAATTTAATCTTCTAGTTGGATTACTTACAAGCTAATCGGCAATCGGTTGTGCATTTGGCAGGTTGATCGCAACATCACCGTACCCCATCCCCAGCACCTTCTCCACCACTGACTCTGATAGCAGCATGAAGAAGAAAACGGGTTTCTGGAAGCACAAGTTATGGGTCTGAATGATCCAGCAACCGGAGAGCCTGTGGATAGATAACGTAACAAGCTAGGCAGATATAATAAAAGCTGATATTTTGCTAATCTAGGTTGCCCGCTGAGGGTAGCAAGTCCGATTCTGGTTTCTATTATTTGCTTGTCTTGGATGTGATGGGCTTTAGCTTATGTTTGGTTAGGTGGTTTTTATATATTTCTGATATTAACCATGTGGGTAGGGACCGGTCTAGTCAAACTATATATTGAAAGTTAAATAACCGCGTTGGGTATCCTGCTCGAATTGATTTGATCTAAACCAGAAATTTGTGGAAATCAAAGGAGTTCTTAAGCTCACTTGCTTAGTTGCTTTGTGGTTTGATCGAAATGAAGACCACGATTGGTACATCACGTGTCAATAGTCGTACTGGTCCCTAATTCTTTCTCGGACTCAGATCGACATAATGGAAGTGGAAGAACGAACGGGCGAAGCAAATGTGCTTTCTCTTTAGTTCACACACGTGGATGCCGTATGAAAAGATTAAATTGGCATTCGATTTGGATTTGATACATGTTTTAGATATTTAAATATGGTGTCGGTATTATTTTGTTAGTGGTCATGATGCTTGCAGAGATCTTTTGACGAGGGTTTGAGTGGCGGCGTGGCCGGATCCAGCCCTGTTGAGCCTACAATGACCTGATTATTGTGACAGGCTAATGGACCGTTTGTATTTATTTTATCGACCGCTACTATTTGAGAATTGAGACTGGTGTGACAAAAAGACACTTCAAATATGAAAGCATTCTTTTTTTGAATGTTCTTAGGGAGAAAAGAATTAGGTATTTGTTGGAAGAAGGCATTTAATAGAAAAATCGGTTCTCGGAATAGAATAACACTCGCAAATTCTGTACAAAATTAACATAATTATTACATGTATATCGCAAATACTGATCAGTCTCCCACAAATAAAGCCGGGCATATGACGTTTATAACTTGAAAGAAAACAAATGGAAAATTTCTCAACCCATCATCGGAATAATATACACGTGATGACACAGCTTGTCTGTAATGTCTATTCTATCTCAGTGTTGTTCTGTGTATTTAACTCTATATCTCATGAATTCATAAAAAGAAGGGTTTTTATCAGTTGTACCCCTTTGAGATATTGCAATATCAGTTATGTCCTCCCCCTTCTTGGAATATCAATAGTGCCATTGATTTCTTTCCATTCTATCACATGTGCCCCTCCATTACTTTAGTTGTTAATGAATTGAATTTAACCATGATTTTTTCAAACCATGGTGAGGTTAAGAGAGGTATAACTGCCCGAAAATTCCCCTGCTCCTCCTTCCATCAAGGAGATCTTCCTCCATCTCTACCTCCTCGCCGTCGAGAAGTGGTGTGCAGAACTCGCAGGTGCTACGGTCGAGGTCGACCTAGGGATCGAGTGGCAACATTCCCGGAAGCTGCATCACACCAGTTCTTGTGTGTGTTGATCAACGCATACACAATGACCCTGCAGTAGCAAAGGAGCTCGGTGCAGGCGCTGAGGTATTGCACCCCGCTGAGAGTTTGGGGATGAGGCCGAACTTGGCGAGCCACACGAACTGCTCGAGAAAGTAGTAGGTATCCTCGCCTGCGTAGGCGAGGAGGGAGAGGGAGAGGCGGAGGGGGGGAGATGGGGGACAGGAGGGAGCGGAGGGAATTGAGGTCCTTAAGGAACTTGTTGAAAAGGAAGGCCTTGCGGCTGAGGCCGACGTTGGACTCGTAGGAGCGGAGGCAGGGGCCGAGTGGGGTTAAGGCGATGGAGGGGGATGTGAGGGTGAGCTTGATAGCATAGCGGGAGATCTTGAGGAGCTTGTCCACGCCGTCACGCCAGGCAAGATATGCCTCTAGGTGGAGGAGGATGTCACACACATGATGAGGAAAGGGACGGTGTCGCCTGATGAATACCCATTCATCACTCTTTATTCTTCTATTTTAGCTACAAAAACCTTTGCAAATACATGTAGATATGTGTAAATACAAATAATTACCAAAAGCATGCATTGTGTAAAAACCTATAATTAGCATGTTTTTGTGCAAAAATAAAAGAATAAAGAGCAAAAAGAAAAAGAGGGAAATATTTAGAATAAATATTGAGCAACCTAACCCAAGGGAGGGCTCAGCATGGGCCTGACCGCATAAAAGCCACAGTAGAGGGAGATAGGAGCTCATGTGTAGATATCTATGTAAATAAATAAAATTATATTTTCCTCAACCAAAAATATTCTTGTAAATATTTGTATATATTTAGAAGCTATTAAAAACAAAATAAAAATCTAAAAAAATAAAAATTACAAAAATATCCCTCCACCATGTGCATAGACCATCATTCTTTATTTATTTAACCCTCTAAATAAATGTATTTATTTTCAAAACTTTTTGTGAATATTCTATGGTATATGTTGTAAATAAAATAAATAAAAAGAATCAAAACAAAAATCAAATAAAAATAACAAAAATTAAAAATACAAAAATATATTACATATGCCATGTATATAAGTGTACATATATATTTATTTCACCCTTGCATATAAACAATAAAAATAAAATAAAAATACCCTTTTATTCCTAATTTCATACTCTAAATAAATAAAATATAAAATTGGGATAAAATTGTATAAAAATAATAATTAAAAATCAAAAATCAAAAGCATCCATATTGTATATATACCTATGTAATGTAAATACCTCATTTTTATTTCCAAAAATTAATTAAAAATCACCAAAAAATAGGAAAAAATAAAAGAAAAATATTTCATGTTTTAAGTTTTTCCTAATTCGGCCATTTTCTACCTTAAAATAAATAAACAAAAAAAATACAAATGGCGGCTCCTGATTGGTCCACGGGGGATTGTTGACCCCGGTCAACTCCCCCGCGGACTCTTTCCTTTTGGGGAGATCCGCGACCGGCCCATTTTCACCGATTTTTCCACGCGTCTCCAGCCTGTCGCCCACGCAAACCCCGCGCCCGGATCCTTCGCCGATCATCCGCCATCTTCGCCCGATCCTTCGCCGCGCGATCCATGCCTTCCATAGCTGTCGCCTCCCAACCCTAAGCGAGCCTGCAACTTTATATATTCTCACCTCCGCCGCCTCCGCGCCCCATCTTTGGACCTTCTCCTTCTTCCCAGTGAACTCCGGCGGCATCGCGAGAGTGACAGCAAGCGATCGCCGCTGTTGCAGCGAGGCGAGGAGGCGAATCCACTGATCCGGCGATCTCCGCCGCCTTTGCTCCGCCACCAGCGTGAGCACCGAGCCTCGGGCCGAGACGACCCTCGAGGCTACGACCAGGAGCACCCCCTGCTCTTCCCCAGTCTCTCCGACCACCCAGGTAGATTCTTTAGGCCGTAGAATAGCATAGTTTTCGATTTTTAGGTTACTGTTAGTTTTGCTCCGCCGCCGTCGCCAGCCACCTCCGATACCCCATTTATCATTCCGACCCGACCATCATCTCCGTCAGACTTCTCCGCACCTTCTTCACCCCTTCGCACAACCCAGATCGCACAGGATCTGGGAATCGAGCTCCTCCGTCCACCGCCTCGCCGGAGCTCGCCCATCTCACCTCCCCGATCACTTTCACCACGCCTAACCGGGTCGAGGCACTTTGCCCCCGACCCGCGAAGCTCCTGGCGTGTTTTGCAGGTCAGAAGGAGAGCATCTGAGACCCCCTCACATCAGGTCCAGGAGCCCACCGCCGCCGAGCTCGCCGGAGCCCCTCCAGGGCTCAGGTGGGCCATCGGGCAGTACTAGCAGCTGCGGAACGCCGTCGCCTAACTTCCCCGATCATCAGGAGCAGCTGAGGAGGACTGCAGCTCACGCACGAGGCCGGCGAAGCTCGCCGGTGGAGTGTTCTTCCACCATCCTCCAGCACCGTCCGATCAGCCCCCGCTCCCAGTTTGCATCGTCACCGTCCGTTCTTCGAGGAGCAGCATCCGTCGATCATCGCTAGGGGCTGATCAGGACCGTTCGAGCAGTGGAGAGAGACACCTGAGGCCATACCCGTTCGATCTTCCACGTGTCCTCTCTAGCACCGTCGATTCGGCTCGAGGTCAGACGAAGAAGAGCGCCAGCCATCCAGGACCGACCGATCTTCCACGTGGCGCCTATCCAGCCGTCGGCGAATAAAGGGGTAATTTACTTAGGACCCCCTCGTAGTTTGTGTCTTTACTTTCAGTCCTGTAAACATTTTAGGAGTTTTATTTACGTTAGAATAATTGCACATTGGACCCCGTACTTTATCCTATTTGCATTTATGCCCCTGTTTGTGTGAGACACGTGCATCGACACGTGATATTTTGGTGTATTTGCGATAGAGACCCCTGTAGTTCTGGATGTTAATGAATGAATGAAATCTTTTACTTATTTGCATTTATACCCCTGTGCGTGATTTATTTCCATATGTGCGTTTTATTTTGGGTATTTTGCAGATAAGCCCCTGGACTTTTGGTACGTGTTATCAATAAGTCCTCGGAACTTATTTTTCTTACATATAGGTCCCTGAGTGCCCCAGACACGCGCCTCGCGCGTGATTTCTTGGGTATTTTGCACCAGGACCCCCAGAACTTTGGGTATTTGCACTTTGGTCCCTGTGCACATTGCCCCCTTTTGATTTTCGAATAAAATATCAAATCACCTCCGAATTCAGTGAAAATTTGATACATGGCTCCTGCCATGGTGTAGGATTTTTGAGAATTTTTGAGGACATTTTTGATTTCATTTAGTATTTTTAAAAATTCAAAAACATCCTTTTTAGTTACTGTCTGGGTTTAAAAATACCAAAAAAATATAAAAACACCTTCAAAAATTCCAAAAGAATTAGTTACTGTTTCTTGTGTGTTGTTTGATTTTCTAGCCAATTTTGGCTATTTTTCATTGCTTAAAAACCATAAAAATATAAAAACCCCTAAAAACTCATAAAAATCATAATAAATAATATAAAAATCCAAAAACAATAATTTAGGTGCCCAAATTTTCCTTATTATTTCTAGATTACAGGAAAATTACCTCCAGGGCTTGTTGAGATCCATAAATATTTTATTTTTGGGTTTCAAGCCTTGCTGGACAGTACCTAGGCCTTTGAGCACTGTTTGATTTTTAGGAAATAAAATAGACATCAGAAAAATCTCAAAAATTCACCAAAAAAACATAAAAAATATAAAACACATAAAAATATTTTTGTTTGAATTTTTGCTTGCTTTTAATGCTTTAAATAAATTGTTCAAGTTAATTGTTTGTGTGCTTTTCCTGTTTTCTTTGTATTTCGAAAAAAATCCTAAAACGTTTTAAAAATCCAAAAACCACTAAAAATTAACTCTGAAATTTGACTACATAGTTTTTAAATCGTGCTCCTTGTGTTCGACCCTGGTCGCTATACCAGGTAAAAAGAATAGCGAAGACCGCTTACATTGTTTTCATCGATTTATATCATCTGAAGTGGTTTCATTTATTTTCTTGTTGACCGATTCCTGTGGTTGAGAACAACGACAATTGTGATATTATTATTTATCCTCTCTCTACCGCATCGGATTCTGTGTCATCATCGCCGTTGGAGGAGGATGACATGGTTGGAAGCGGGGAGGTGATGGTTCAGTGGTGTTCTTGGGGTGAGGAGGAGGAGGAGGAGGCCGCAGGCAGAGGAGGGGGAGGAGGCAGAGGCCAAGGGCGGAGGAGGAGGCTGATAGCAGAGGGGTGAGGCGGAGGATGACAGGGGCGGAGGAGGTGGAGGAAGCTTGAGGCGGCAGAGGGGGAGGAGCATGTTCGGGCAGAGGAGGAGGATGGGGAGAGGAGGAAGAGGATGAGGAAAAAGACCACTTAACCCATTTTTTCAATCAATTTTGCTTGTGTCTCTAAAGTTAGCATCTGTTTGTATTATGGATGGACGACAACTAACGTGAAGGGCACAAGTGATAGAATGGGAAGAAGTCGAGGGTACAACTGATATTCCCGAAAAGGGAGGGGTATAACTGTTATTGTAATATCTTGAAGGGGCACAACTGATAAAAACCCTAAAAAGAAATGATTCAAGTGGTGAGTCTGAATTCATCGACGTGAGCTTAGACCCACAGAACGGGTCAGAAGCCTCCAACAAGCAAATGCAAATTTTATATATTTAGGAAATTTTGATAATAACAAACATTGTTCATTAAGCATGAATATTGCATAACTTAAAAGAATATTTCTATAACATTTTCATCAAGAAAACAAAGAAGTTGAGTTTTGTAAATAAAACAATAAATAAACGTAAACTTGTTCTGAAATTATGCTTGTTTTTTTTAAATAAACTCGCTTTCCATACTTGACAATGCAACACCACCCGATATGTCGTACTAAGTCCAGGAACACTCACGGTTAAGGTGAGCATCCTCAATTTCGTCTACAATCGAGGGGAACGAACTCCACCTAAGATGACGTCTTACTTTCTTATGCGAACGATCCCAAAGTCCAACGAGCACCGTGCATTCAATGTCAATCCCATTTGTATAAGAATGCAACCCTGAAGCCCTCTTAGAGATCATATATAAAGACCTTGTTCAAGACTATTCTGATGAGTAGGCCACAGTATGTATCTTACTTAAACCCATTTCATACTGTAATTTGAATAGCATGGGTATCATGTAAACCTTACTTAATTTGGCATAGTTGTTGAGGATGAATTGCATAAAATATAACTGTGAAATTGCAAAACACATAAGTTGCATGTTCTAATCATATAAATGAGTGGATCATGCATCATAAATGAAAACACGACTAAATAAACTTAACAGTACTTATGTTTGAAAACTTTGGAGTTCATCATAACTATCTTGAATCTTAAGAGCTCCCATCATCAAAATGTTCACAAGAAAATAAAATGTTTAAAAGGTCCTCAACTTGTGAACCACTCACCTAAATTTATATTCAATATTTTGAACTAAATGAAATAATATGTAATGCATCGTCTCCTGCATATAATTGGCTTATGTTATATGTTTTAATATTTAGTTTTTTATATACTGTTCAAATACCAATACGTGGTTATACGTATAGGTGTAATACAAAAATACTTCTTTTCTATTTAAGCAATAAATATACAAGTGAAATATTTGTATTTAATTAACTATATTATATATAGGACTTATCCAATGAGCTGCATGCCCATTTGAGTTTTGATAAGCACCAAATGTAGGCTCTCCACGTGTATTTTCATTTGAAAGGTTGCTTATTTCGAAGGATTTCGGTTTTGGAAGGATGTTAATTTGTTTGAGCCTTTAATATTTCCAATTATACCGAGTCCTTAAAAAAAGGAAGGCGGTTTTGAAAGATAAATTCACATCCTTAATTTCGGGTCGAAGAAACTTTCATTGTACATTTAATCGGTAATGTACTTGATCTACTCAAGTAATTATTTGCTGTGAAATCAATAATATTGAAAACAATTGTCAGTATTTTACATTTGTAATAGTAAATTGTACAGAAATCAGTAATTCATGCATATTATTCAAGTAATATATATTCATAAATCAAGTATTTTTTGTTGTGAGATAAGTATTATATTCAAACGTGGAGGTAAAAATTACTAATGTCCATACAACAAATACTGATTATAAATATCCATATTACTGAACTCGTTTTGATTGTTATTGATTTTATAGTTACTTAATACTTTAGGTATTACTGAAGCACCATAACATTTTTAATTGCTTACAATGAATCAGGTGTTACTGATAGCAATATGTAAGTTACTGGTCTCACGTTTTTTTTATAATTATTCGAAGTTACAGATTCCATTGTCTTCTCTTACTTTACAATTTATTACATGTTACCGATGCTTCTCTCAATCTTACTTATTCTATTATTCATTTTGAATTACTATCAAACCATCCCCTCTTTGCTTAGGTAACTTATTTTATTATTCCTAATACATCAAGTGTTACTGATAGCTGCACATAAATTACTAAACTTGTGTTCTGTTACTTGTAATACATCAAATAACGGATGAAAAGTAACAATTGTGTTAGCAACAATAATAAAAAATATCTTATGAGTAAATTAAGTATATACATCAGTAACTTACTGTATTTTCAAAGTAATGCATGAAAAGTAACAATTGTGTTAGCAATAGTAACATAAAATATCTTATAAGTAAATTAGTAAACACATCATTGACTTAATATATTTTCAAAGTAATGCATGAAAAGTAACAATTACATTTAATGTAACTTTCTATTATATGAAATTACCTTGGATAAAAAGTAAATTATGACTACAGATCATGGATCAAATCCATCTGCAGGACATCCATCTTCGCTCCTTCTGATATGAACTTCTTATGATCCAAATTAAATTGGGAAGCATCGTTCATTATTGCTTTTGATAAATCACGATCAAAGTCAATTCGCAAATCATCGATCGAGTTTGAAGCATATATAGGGAAAAAATTTATTAGATAGTACGACGAATGAAAAAAAAAACATCTCCATTTCAAATACAATACCTCGAATTGGAGAAAATAATCGTCTAATATTATAAAATATACATCTCAGTTTACAAGAATGACCGTCTGGCGTTGCAAATGACGATATCAATATCCTCTCGATACAATCAAAACATTTCCATGAAGGTTTACTATTTTGGGAAAGTTGTATTTTCCAATTTTGTTTTATTTCCATTTCAAAAAATGGTTCCTATTTTTTTAGAATTGAATCTTGGATGGACGACTGCAATTGGGTGCTTGATGAATCCCTGATTCTCATTCTTTATTATTTTATTTTAGCTATTTATCTTAGCAAAATATCATGTAATAGGTGTAAATACAATAACATAGCACTATGCATGCATCTGTTAATATTGCATAATTAGCATGTACTTATGCAAAAATAAAAGAATAAAGGAAAAGAAAAGGGAATGAGGTATTCAGAATAAATACAGAGTGACCCGAACCCCAAGAGAAGGTCAAGCCTTGACTTGATTGTCCAATAAAATAAGTCGGGAGAGATAAGGCCTACTCTGTGTTGTACATATTACCTATATATGTAAATAATTTTTTCACCAAAATAAAATAGTCATTTTTACCTCCTTGTATATATTCCCAATATTAAAACAAAAATAGAATAAAAATCAGAAAAATTAAATAAAAAATAAAAATAAAATCCTCTATTCTTATACAAAGCACATCCGTATTCCCTACTTATCTTAAAGTTGTAAATATCTCATAAAAATAAAATAAAAATTATTTTTTACTATTAAAATTATGTTGAAAATAAATAAAATATAAAATTAGGGTATTTGTGTAAAAATAACAAAATAAAAAATAATTGTACATAATACATAGGTATATTATACTTGTATATAACACTATATATTGTATATACCCTAATTTTATTTTTCATAAAAACATTTAAAAATCATAGAAAAATAGTTTGAAAAATAATAAACATTTTTTATTTTATATTCTTTTTATTTTGAATTCGTCTACTATTTTTTATTGATTTTATAAATAATTGTAAATTCTAATTTCTTGATTGGTCTAGCCGGATGTTGACCTCCAATCAACGTCTTCTTCCAAGGCTGACCCGACCCGATTCCTTCCGCCGGAGCTCTTTCTCCCTTTTTTTCCCAATCAGGTCAGACCTACTCTCGATCCCATTCTTCGCCCGAGCCTTCTCCTAGGATCCATCACCTTCGCGGATCCCCTAAGAAGGCATGGATCTTCTTAGGGTTGCGTGCTCTCGCCCGATCTTTCCATCCTCCTGGGAATCCTATAAAATATCTCCTCTGCCTCCCTACAGCTCGTTCCTCACTCCCATTTAGACCCTTAGCCACCTCCAGCTGAGTGACAGCTGCTCGGAGCGATCTTTGGGGCTCAGTTTGGTGCAGTGATGATGTAGCTCAACCTCCATGGCCGGAGATACGCCGCGAGCAGCCTCCCCGTCCGCTGCAACATGGTTGAGGCCATTACCCGACAACCATCATCGCTTGGAGCTCAGGACACCATCCGGATCTTCAGGTATCTATCCTATCCCCCTCATTTCCATTCGATTCCATCCATTCTATTTAGCTCCATCACACGTCCACTTGTTCCGACCAGTTGGTCGGAGCTCTGTTACCCACTTCCATCCATTCAGATCGACCCATCATGCCATCGCCCCCTTCGTACGCAACCTGATCCCCATTATCGTCGACCCCCAGGTCGAGATTAAGGTTCCGACTCCGTCCTTCATATCCGTCGGGAGTCAAGCTTCATTCCCTTCCGCTTATCTTGTCTTTACTGGCAATAAACCATTGCCGGAGCTACGCCTCCGAGCGGTTTTCCTACTGCAGGCACTGGTTCGCATAGGAGAGCCCCATTTGGCCCTCGACTGCTCAGGCTGAGCAGCTCCAGGCACACTTCCACTGTGACAACCATCTGATCGTTCCTCTTCACATCGGAGCCACCTTCTTGGCGCACGAAGCACTGCCGAGCACAAAGAGATCTTCAAACCCTTCATCGGGCCGATGGATTCAACTCCTCTCTTTATCGAAGGTCGTCCGGAGGCAGTTCCTCCAGCATCCTCTACTACCGTCGGATGGGACCGCTCTGCCAGATTTGATCATAACCGCCCTACCAGCTCAACTTTGTGGCCATTGGATCTGACGCACCCTGACGCATCAAGCCGCACGTTCCCGACATCCTGTGTGCCGTCATATTTGCATCCGCCAGCTGATCAGAGTCGTACGACCACGACGCCTTCCACGCGTGCCACATGCCTCTTCAAGGTATATTGCATGTTTTGTCCCGCACTTTTATGCTTTGTTAGGTAGTCCATAGCATAAAATCGTAGTTCAGGTATTTTGCAGTTTGATCCTCATATTTCCAGTATTTGCTTTAGTCCTTCCGAACCTAAGACACGTGCATGTTCACATGAGTTTGTGGGTTATTTGCATGCTTTGCCAAACTTTATGAATGTTATCTTTTGAGTAGAAGTTTTCTAATAATTGCAAATATACCCCTGTGCATGAGTTTTTGAGAATGTGTGTGAATAGCGTGGACATTTTGCTATATTTGCTGTGTGATCGAAAGAAGATTGAGGTAAATTTCCAAAGTAAAAGAAAATTAATTCCGATTCATGATATGTCGTTCAACTTTTGAAGTCATCCACTTTCTGAGGAGAACAATGGAGATTTACAGAGATAAAAGGAAGAACCTCCATATGATCTTTATTGATTTAGAGAAGGCTTATGATTCTGTCCCACGAGAGATATTGTGGAGAGTTTTGAAGAAGAGACAAGTACTTATCTTATACATTAACCTCATAAAAGATATGTATGATAGGGCTCCATCTTGTATAAGGATACAATCTAGAAATACTGACTATTTTGACATCAACACATAGCATTTGACAACGTAATGGGCATGTAGTTCTCCACCCTGGTAGGCGTACTCCTCTTCGACAACATATAAATTATTTTTCTTTCATGTATTCCATCAAAAAATAATATATTATATCATCATATCATATAAAAATTATAAACTACTCAACTTCTACCCACTTTTTCAAAATTCAATACAATCACATTACAATAACTACTCACTTTTACAAACTTCAATACGATCATATCACAATAAATCCACCCTCAATTTAACTCTTTATTCAAACACCAAAACATAAAAATGTGTTACCATCTACCCGTTTAACCCATCTTAACCTCCGTACTAAACGCACCCTAACATCGTTGGGTGATTTAATGTCGTTGGGATATAACTTGAAGCAATAGTTAAACAGTCCTCTGACGTCGTTAGGTGATTTAACATTATCCTAAATCCAAGTTCCCTTATTTATTACAATATAAAGTTGAATATCTAGACTTAAAGTTGGATCTTTTTTTAATTTACCCTATAAATTAATTTGAGGTTATTTGAAGGCATTTCTGACTCTAGATGCCATTTCCTCACCATCTACTTTGGATGGCCATTTCCTCTCCCTCCCGTCCACGTTGGACATGCAAGGACCCTGGGCTGTATCTCCACTCCGACTTCCCTCTCCAATGCTTCCAGCACAAGGGGAAGATGACGAGGGTGTCTTCGTCTTCTGTGGCTCTCTGCTCTATTGCTGCGCCAACCCAACTGCAGCTCCGCCACTGGGAACGCCTCAGGCGGACCATCGAGCTCGGAGACCTCGACGAGGCCTTGGCTTTGTTCGCGGACTCCCAAACGCGAACCCTTGCCCCTGGCGTCGTCCTCGAGTCCATGTTGGTCGATTCCCTTATGAAATCCGGCCGCTCCGGCGATGCCTTCCGGGTGTTCGATCAAATGCCCCTGAGGAGTGTGGTCACATGGACTTCTTTGATAAAGGGTTGTTGCCATAATGGCCATCATTCTTATGCCCTCCAGGTGTTTGTGGAAATGCTAGAGAGCGAGGAGGCAGCTCCCAACAGCTTTTCGTGCAATGCCGCGCTCGAGGCCTGCGGAGTGCTCTGCGATATGAGAATTGGGCAGCAGCTGCATTCGTTGATTCTGCGGCTGGGGTTTGCGTGTGATGTGTGGTCCGCTAACTGCTTGATTGCACTCTACTCGAAGCTGGGCGACACTGATGGTGCTGTCAAGGTGTTTGAGAGGTTGTCCAATCCAGATTTGGTGGCCTGGACTTCCCTGGTCTCAGGATTCAGCGATTGTGGCATGTTCGATTCGGCAATGGGAGCGTTTGAAAATATGATGAGAATAGGACTGATGCCTAATGAACACACGGTGGCAAGTGTCCTAACGGCTTGCGATATGCGGTTCGGTGAGCAGGTTCATGGTTTCATGGTCAAGACCATGCTGGATCGCTGCCTCTGCCCCTCTAGCTCTTTGCTTGAGTTCTACTCCAGGAATAACGAAATCGAACATGCGAAGTTGGTCTTTTCGAGTTTGAGTTTTAAGACCGTGATCACTTGGTGTTCGATGATTTCCTGCTATCTTCGGAGTGGTGAAGCAAAAAATGCTGTGGAGATTTTCGTTGAGATGATGCAATCGGGAGTTCAACCAAATGAGTTTGTTTTCAGTACTGTTCTCGGAGCCTGCAGTTTGCAATACGAGTTAAATACACTGGGATCACAGGTTCATTGCTCTATTATCAAACATGGATTGGATTCAAATAACCATGTTGCCAATGCATTACTCACCATGTACGTGAAAAATGGCCTGATGCAGGAAATGGATAAGGTGTTTGTAAGACTTGCCGATCGTGATGTAATATCTTGGTGCTTGGCTATATCTGGTTATTCACAGATTGGGTGTGATGGGAAAGCCATTGAACTGTTTCGTGAGATGCTTGGGGACGGATTTGCTAGACCCAATGAGTTCATCTTCAGCTCTGTGCTTGGTTCTTGTTCTAACCTTGCTTCCATAGACCTTGGCAGGCAGGTCCATTGCTCATCGCTGAAATCAGGATGTGAACTCATTGTTTGTGTGGGGAACTCACTGGTGAATATGTATGCCAAATGTGGATCCATAAATGACTTTGTACGTGTGTTCAAACTCATGCCTTGCCATGATATCATGTCTTGGAATTCACTGATTCATGGTTATGCGCAGAATGGATTTGGAAGTGAAGCTATGACAGCATTCAACCAAATGACCAAGGTCGCCTTGGTCACGCCCGATGAGTCCACATTTGTGGGGGTTCTCACTGCATGCAGCCACATGGGTTTCGTGGAGAGAGCATTGGAATACTTCAGGTCTATGCAAGATGACTACGGCATTGCTCCCTCTCAATCTGTATATTCATGTCTTGTAAATATGATTAGTCGGTCCGGAAGACTGTCGGATGCGCTGGATGTCATTGAACATATGCCTATTAAGCCAGACTTGTCAATTTGGAAGGCGTTACTTGCATCTTGCTTGCTTCACGATGACATAGAATTGGCTAGGATGGCTGCGGCCAAAGTTGTTGAACTATCTCCGTCAGAGTCTGCTAGCTACATTCTGCTTTCAAATTTGCATGCGATGCGAGGAGAATGGGGAGATTGTAATGGTGTGAGGAGATTGATGGAAGCAAATGGTGCGATGAAGGAAGCGGGGAAGAGTTGGATTGAGATTCAGAATGAGGTTCATACATTTGTTGCTGGGGCCAGCTACCTGACTCACCACAAAGCTGAAGCTATTTTCAATATACTACATATGTTGGTGACAGAAATGAAAGGAGATTATTCATGCCAGATTGCATCAGATATCTGTAATTATTAGAAACATTCACACTGTATAATAAATTTATTCCTTGATATGTATACTCTAAAATAAGGAGATTATCCCCACTTCAATGGTCTAGTGGTAGAGCAGTTTGCCTATTGTCACACCCTCAAATTCCATGATCGAGAATGATCGTGCTGGCACAGTAGTGGATGCACGAGAATGATCGATGAAGCTGACCTCATAAGAAGTCTAGAGTGTGCGGGTATCACAGAGGTTATCCATAGAGTCTTAGAGGCTCAACTGTACATGATAATGGATAAGTGTAAGAGAGGACACTAACTTGGTAGCAAAGTGTCATGCAGCTTGTAGTGCTTGTAGCAGTGCGAGCACATCGAGTATAGACAGTAGTGCAAGACATGACAATGGATGCATGCAACAGTATGTATGCGAGTGCAGCAGGGCAGCATGTGCGGTACGATCGCACATGCGTATGCACAAAGGCGCACAGTATCGATAGTGATGCGTGGCGGTCCAAGGAAGCATGGAGCGATGCATGTGCTTAGTATGAGCGTTGTCGAGTATGCTTGATAGTACGTGTATGGGAGTGATATGGAGGTCACGATAACGATGTTCTGGCAGACTTCTCCTTAGCTTATGGAGAGACAAGGAAGTGTTTATCGTACGAGGGTTTGGTAACCGCGGGTTCCCTTTAGCACATGATTGAGTGTTCGGCGGCACTCGGTGAAATACAATAAAGCTGAATCAATAAGGTGTTGGGGCATGAGTGTGTTGATGACTGGACGGTTGATGTGGCGTCAATCATACGTGAAGACGAAAGGACAACAAGGAAGTCGAAGAGACATGAAGACGAAGAGTTGTCGTGGAACACGAAGAGTTGCCATAGAACTTGAAGAGTTTTGCGTCTATATGTATCATCATTGCATATATAATAATGAGTGTCCATTAGGTTGTATTGAGTCTTATATATAAGGAGAGGTGGTGATTCATTTGTAAACGCACCAGGACAAGTGTAGAGTGACACAACCCAATCCAAAGCGAGTCTCCCTTTCTAATAAGCGAAGAAGTTTTGTGTCTGTGCTTGTGTCACTGAGTGGTTGAGTTTTTGAGTATTCTTGAGTGTGTTCTTGTAAGTGTTCTTTAGCGGTCCAAAGTTTGTGCTTGTGCTTGTGTTGGAATGTTGGTACGTAAGCAAGTACAAGTTCGATAAGAGTTGGAGCATGTCTGTGATCGTTCTAGTAATGAGTGCTGGTTAGCTACGGGTTAGTTAATGCCGCACGAGTTGAAATCGATAGATGGATTTTGATCATGTGACAGTTGGTATCAGAATAAAGGAGTAGATCACATAACTTGGTTGGTGTTAAGAGAGCGGGCAAAGTTATGAGTGGTTGTTGGTACAACCGATCGTGGGAACACAGGAACTTGTCGGTGCAAGTTCGTTTTTAATCATCAGAGTGAAGATGGTGTATGTCACCGAGTGTGTTGCAACACTGAAACAAGTAGTAGTAGAGATGAAGTCCACCATTGGGACTCATGACCACCGCATTGCCATCCTGGAGGATCGTTCTTCGGAGGGATTAGATGTTGGGGACGAGACTAAACGCTCAGCGGAGTTGATCAAGATCTTAGAGGACAAGTTGGAGGCATTCAACACGATGATGGAGGATCTACGTAGAGAGATCTCCCTCATTGAGAAGGCGATGGCGAATGACAAGAGCTCTACGGAGGTGTTGCGACCGAAGGTACCCGAATCCAAACCCTTCACAGGTATAGGAGTACGAAAGATTTGGAGAACTTCCTTTGGGATATGAAAGTTTACTTCGAGGCGACCAAGATGAGGGACACCGAGAAGGCGAGCTTGGCGTTGATGTACATGTAGAGCGATAGAATTTATGGTGGAGGAGTTGTGTAGCAGACGAGGAGAGATCGAAAATCTCCAGGTGGGAGGATTTAGTCGTGGAACTGTAGGCGTAGTTCCTGCCGAAGAATACCGTGTGGGTTGCACAGGAGACTCTTCGACACTTGATGCAAACATGCATTGTTCATGAATACGTAAAGTAGTTTATGTCTTTGTTGCTGGACATAAGGGCATGCTAGGGGAAGATAAGTTGTTCAACTTCACGATCGGGTTGCAAAGCTGGGCACAAGTTGAACTACGAGTCATGGAGTGAAAGACCTGAATTTAGCGATCATGGTGGCGGATGCATTGGTCGACTACGGTGCCCAACCAAGCCACAATGCAGAGGTGTGACATCTCGGGATCCGGGTTACATGTTTACACAACATTTACATTATTTAATTCACGATTAATCACATCAAGTTACTAAAATGCAGGGAACACAAGATTGAATGACATTCACAATGATATAACAAACCCATCTAAGACATGTGTCATCAAAAACCATTACATTAATTCCCATTCAATATAATGTGTATCAAAAGAAAATTTATCATTTTATATACGTATCTCAAAAATATGACAGAAGAGAAAGTAAGCATGAAAGAGATACAATTATCTGTACAAGGCTATCTTGTGTACCGTTAAAAGCAAATATCGTCTGAATACCTAAATAAGAGTCCTGCTAATCAACTATTGTGCTGCTAGTGCCTTCCCTGTCATCCATATTAGGGACAAAGAGGCGTTGACAATTGTTGAGTACAGACATTAAATATAAAATAAACAGAAGTGTAAACATGTAATAATATCATAAAATATTTTAATTACTTGCATAGAAAGAAGGTTACCTAATAACTTAGCACACTAACCGCTTCTCACTCACCCTATCTCAAACTCAACATTTAAACTTTCATTTATTAATTATAAGATCATGTTGGAGGAAGTGATCTAGATTTATGTTATATCATTTTCATTGAAATAATTTATAGGATGTAGTGATGGATCACTTTGAAATATAGATGATTTCTATTTTACAATCATTTTCCTCATCAAAACCTACTGGTGGAATAATAACCAACTCAAGCTGTGAAGAAACCCCATAAGGGACCCATACGTCTCGCTTCCCTAGTGGAAGGGCGGTCTCGAGGAAAACTAGGCAAAACTCCAACTACGCCCTTGAGATGGGTCGGAGAGACTCTTTGATCCGAGTCACTCCACTCCTACCCGAACCTGTGTAGGAATGAATTAAAGAAGCTCTAAGAAAAACCAAGGGTCCTCCATCCTAGGAACCCTAACAAAACTCAATGTCAACGTAATTGGTCAAACGAAAACACATGGATCTCAGGAAAGCGAAAAATTGGGAGCTCGTGATAAAATTGAGTAAGGGATTGTGATCCTAGACTCGTACACTAGGTGGTTGCTATTCAAATCTTGGCATCCTTGCTCCAGCTCAACTGAGGGACACCACACCCTCACACGGTCAGGTGTAAGAGGCAACTCGACCGTCACCAATATTTGTCATTAGTGATTTTCATTATATCAATTATCTGAGGGAAGTAACACATTCGATCTTCCTGAGGCAAGGCAACTAACTGCGAACTCTTTCCAATCGTGGCAAACCTAGATGCTGAGTGGCAAATAATCTCAAGTACCAAGTATACCTTCAAATCTCTACTCGCCAAAAGGAACAAAACCAAATGTCACATAGCTGGATTTGTAAGCATTGTTATCCCTTAAGATGGGCTTTACTCAGGAGAGCTGAACCACGTGATTGGTAAGCATCTCCATTGAATGAAAACAATTCATCATTACATGTCATCAAATTCAAAGTTGGAAATCTTCATACTACAAACTCTTCGAGAATAAATAGAGAGATCCGACTTGCATTTCCTTTAGAAGATATAACTTAAACTGATTATTTGGTAACAACCTTGGTGTTAGTTTTCACTGAGAGGGTAAGAGAATGTCGTCTATTTTTTGCAAAGGAGAGAAAAAATTATTTATGAAAGATATCTATTCAAATATGATAAGATAGCTGAAGAGAAGTGATACATGTGTTGTAGCATTAAGCACAACAATTTTCCATATCCTTCGGGTAAGCATTCCATACACACAAAATGGCATAATAGTTTGGAAGTCTGTATAAACTCCACAAAAAAGACTGAAAATCTCATAAAGCATGAAACATATTTTATTCATAGTGAAAACCTCTCAACATCAAGACCACACGAATAGAACAGTTTGTAGGACGGGAAGAGAAACGGCATGCATGGCATCAAGAAGATTTTAGCTTGTACCTTGAACCTTTATAATGGAATAATTTAGTCAATCACAACGGCAATAGTATCAAAAAACATGGTTTAAAAAACCAGACCTGACCGGCCGGTCGGACCGGTTGGATCAGGAACCGGCCCCGACCCGGTCGGTTCGGCCGGTTTTAGGTAATTAATTTAAAAAAAAGAAAATAAAAAATCGGGTTAGACCGGTGGTCGGACCGGGTTGACCCGGGCGGTTGGACCGGATTGACTCGGATTGACTCATATTTGATGGTTTAGTATATTTTAAAAAAATAAAAGTTTAAATAATGAAATAATAGGGTTTTTATCACTTGTACCCTTCTTTACAATTTCAGTTACGTCCCTCTCTTTTTTGGAATATAACTTGTGCCGCTACCTATTTGGGGTAATTTTCTAAAAGCAACTATAAATAAATTATTACAATATTATATTCATATATAATGCTAGAAAATGTGACTATCTTTTGTAGAGTTTTATTTGAAATAGACAATCATGTTTTTATGTTGAAAGATTTGACATTTTAAATGATTATTTCATTGATATATAAATACATATTTACATATATCTATCCGATTTTATCAGTTCAAAAAACCGGTTCGACCGATCGGATCAGTAAATTAAGCCCCAAATTGGGATTTTATGTAGATACATTTTGATGGGAAAACTATTTAATATTCCTTTATTGTAATTTTCCCCCAAATTTATCTAGAGCAAATCATGCATATATGATTGAAACCTCACTTTATGTGAGAGACTTGACTTTGTTTTTTAATTAGGTTGAAAACTTTTAATAACATTGGGAACATTAAAATTTAAGAATCCTTATACACATAAATATTAAGGCTTGTTCTGGATGAATGGTAAAAATTAAAGAGGAATATGGAATAAGAGAGTTTTATCATGCATAATCGATTTTTCACATATGTTTCACAGATTCATATAAAATACACTCAGTATTTAGGGGTTCCTAATGCGTCATGCACAACTTTAGAAAAACTCCAACAATCACAATCACTTCAACACCGTTCTATGTAACTTCTATTTGTGATGAATGAAGTTCTGAAATATTACCACTAGATAAACTCAAAACTTCTTTACAACATATAATAAATGACATCCATAAACAACAGCAAAAGCATTGGTTTTGTTCGAGTACATGATGTTGTTCTCATTATCATATAAAGGAGTTTTACCCTCGAATAACCGTATATTTTATCTCTATCTACGATATTTATCTATTTCTTATCCTTTAATCTATCTTAAAGAATCTCGTCCGTCGCCATTATTCTTCCCTTGTTCTATCTGTCTTGTTCCTTACTTTCATCCCTCGTACTAGATTGATTATATCAATTATATCAATAACGTTCTTCTTGAGGAAAAGCCAAAGAAAAACAAGCATACTACAAGGAGACAAAGAGAAAGGAGTGATTTTGATCCATGATTGGCACTAATCCAGACTTCTTTAGAGCCCGAGTCCCAAGAAATCACCGTCTCCATCTTCGATTCCCTCCTCCTCTGTTCTTCTCTTTTCTGACCTATTTTTTTGTTTAATAAACGAACCCATAGAGTTGCCACGTGCGTGCTGGTCATCGACGACCTCCTCTGCCAATCCCCTCCTATTTTCCCCTCCCCCACAAAAAGTTGGATTTTTCGTGGATTTGGATCGATTTGGCGAGGTGGGTCTGTTTCTAAGATCGGCGCGGAGGACCCATTTGGGATCTTGAGCTTCTTGGTCGGTCTGGTCCGCTGAGGATGGTGAGGTTGCCGTACACGACCGCCCTGACGACCCTTTTCAGCTACGGGCTGCTGTTCGTGTTTGGACAGCTGCGGGATGTCGGCAGGAGGATCATTGATGGATTGGCGTGTGGGTCCAGGAAGCTCAAGGTTTGGATCGACGAATCACTATGTTGGTTTCTTTTTAGGGTTTTTTGGGTGTGTGTGAGAGGGAGAACTAATTTTTATGTTGGATGTGCGCGTTACAGGAGAAGGGTTATGCGCCGATTTGCTTGGGACTTGAGGATTTCTATACGAGGAGGCTCTATCTGAGGATTCAGGTATACTTATTGTGTACAAGTGGATTGGATATCCCTGTGAATTGAAAAATGGTTAAATTTAGCAGTGTTTCAAAATTTGATTTCGACACTCCACCGAAATTGAAATCTTGTATAGACCATTCCTTTACAAATTTAGGCTGAAATTGGTTGTTGAAAATTCGACGAAATTTCGAAATTGTTTTGTTTTTTCGCCAATCTCAAAACAAAATCGAAATCGAGATTTAAAATCTTGAAATTTCGTTAATGGGAGGAGAGATTGAGGTGGTGTGTTGCAGAATGCTTTTTTGACTAGAAAAGATAGAATTTTGTGACCTCATTTGTCAGTACTTAGGAAGTTGCATATACTTCGATGGATTCTGAATGACATGAACTGAGTGCGGACCTGTCAATCTGTTCTATTTACAAATGACGGGGAGGATGTGGACTACCTTTTCTTCTTATGCGTATTTGTGTGTCAGGCTGAAGAACGATAGGTATATGTTTGTTTAGAATTCTTCCTTTGATGAGTTTTGGAGGAATTTTCCCAACAAGAAAAGTTGGCTATGGATATTTGACTTGTGGAAGATGTAAGAAATGGTGATATTCATTAACAATGATGTTGAGATCTTTCCCTTGCCTCCTCATTCCCTGTGAAGGTCTATGCCACTTGTTTCTTAGCTTTCAACTCTTGCTGATGACAACTAATAGCTAGGGACTGCCTCAATTGACTGAAGACTCAGTCCATTATCGACTTTCCAGAGGTAGTACTTGCTCTATCCTGGGGGAAATCGTCATCCCTTTATTTAGGAGACTTCATGTTGAGACTTGATAGGAAACCTCACACACGAGATTTAACCAAAACAGAAACTCAAAGAAGCGATAACCATATCATGGATGTTGATGTGGTGGTGTATGTGCATACATAGAGATGCTGCATTATTCCAACTAGAGAGGTGTTATATTGAGAACACTGTCCATGTCAGCAAAATGCTATACTCGTTTTAGTTGGTATACGTAGTACTGATCAGGAGTCTTGGTCACTTGCAACTTATCAACAATTAATGAATCCTCAATGACTACCCATCTTGGATGGTCTTTTTTCGCCTCTAAAAGAATCGTCAAGGAGAGAATCAGAACATCGATCAATTGAGCAAGTCTAAACCACGGGAGACTCCACTTAACCTCCATACCTGTTTGTGATCCTTGATAACTGGATTAATTGAACTGGAGGGCATTTTGGTTTGACTTCCTGAGGCAATTGGAGATGGAGAAACTAAATCTAAGGTTATTTTTTGTGTATTTTGCACATGAGAGTCACACATGAGTAAAGAAGCTAGTTTTGCTACATCGATGTCCGAATATAGCTCAAATAAGTCAAGGATCTCGACATCTTGGTGGATGGACTAGGGATGGGGAATTGTGGTTAGGAAGCGATGAGCGGGATTTGTAATATTGGCACTCTCACTGACAAGCCAATGGAGGCAATGAACACAATGATCAGGAGAAAGATAAATATCTTATGTTTAAAGATGACAAAATGGCGCGGGAAAAAAACTAAAGAGATTGAATGATCTAAGTTCTGAATTAAGGTATTGTAGAAAGGATAAAGCTCAACATAATGTTGGTATTATTTATGTATAAAAGCTTAAATAAGAGTGTGGTAGATGTACATAGATTTTGAAGATCGAATTATGATCATTAAATTGATTTTGGGAATGGAGATCCTAAATTCTAGTTCCATACATACACCCTAAGTTGGCTTGAAAGAAAGAATAAAAAGAGAGTTTTGAGAGAAGTAGGATGAGGGTTTTCAAGAAATTTCAAAAAAGGAAATTATATTTTTGGGTGGTCAAGTAAATGGATATGTAGGAAAAGGTTGTTGGGAGTTCTCAATTGTACATACTAGTCATGGTCATGGTGATAGAAACACAGAATTTTTCTTTCTTTTGCCATATCCTATCAATTATACATGGTGTCGACGGTTATGGTGATACAGACAAATGAATTTTCCTGATTTTGTAGTATCCTATCAATTGTATATGGCGGTCATGGTTATGGTGCTAAAAACAAACGATTTCTTTCTTGATTTTGCAGTGTTGTATAACCTTGTTATATTAAATACTTTTTCATGATAACAATGAATGCTTCACATTTGAAAACAGTTAACTATGGACATAAATTGATATTTTGTTTGGAGGAAGGAGATTGGTTATGCTGCTGCAAAGATTGTAAGGTCATTGAAAGTGAAAGTCTAATTACCCAACACCATCTTTTAATTTTGTATGTGCGTATAAGGAAGCTATACAAGAAACAAGTGGTGTTCATAGAGACGAGAATGGTGGAATCTTCAAAAGGATAAATAAAGTTTCTAGGATAAGATGCTACAAGAAGCTGCTTGAGATCTTGTTGGAAACATTCATGAAATGCGACATTCAATGAGTAGTTTGCATTTAAAAAGTTGCAAAAGAGGTGTTAGTTGGGTTCAAGGGATGCGTATCAACGTATAAGTGAACTTGACGATGGAGTGTAAACTGCAAAAGGGCAAAAGAAGCTTAAAACGAAAAGAAAGAGTTTTAAGGTTCCCCTTGAATGGGTCTTGAATGGGTCAAATGAAAACTTGGCAGCGTATAAAAATGTAAAGAAGAGGAAAGAAAGGAATTATTGAAGCGAAGATGAAGTAAGAGGTATTTTTAAGTTTTGAAGTTTTTTTGTAGAGGTTATGCCTCATATGAGCTTTATTGCAATATATTTCTTTGTTCAATAAGAGGGGATACCTGAGCGCCCAAAATTATTGGGTTGCTATTAAAAAAAGAGGTATTTTTGAGCTAGTTGAGGCCAGGGAGTAAAGGGCTAAGGATCTTACACAAGTTAGGTATATCAAGGATGATGCTTAGCGGCTAGTAAGGATATAAATCAAGATGGAAAACTATTGAATAAATAGAGAAAAAGAATGGTGATTCCTTTAAACAAAAAGGAGACATACAAAAGATTACAAACTATTGTAGAGGTTTACCTTATGTCATGATGTACTGTTACGTATTTCTTATTTATCTCATGTACGTCTATGTAATTTACCCAAGGGTTTTCTCTCTATATAAGAGACCCGAGGGCTCTATGGAATAACACAACAGAGTATCATTGGCTCTAATATGGTATCAGAGCCAAAACTCTAGTCTAGGATTTTTTTCTCCACCCGCCGCCCCCCCTCGTTCGGCCGCCGGCGCCCAGCCCTCCCGCCGCCCCTCTCCAGCCACCCGAGGGCACCTCCAGCCGCCCCTCTCCCGCCGAGGTCCCCTCTCGCCGCCGAGGCCTCCCCCCCTCTAGTCGCCGAGGGCCTCTCACTGCCGAGGCCCCCTCCTGCCGCCGAGGGCGTCTCCCGTCGGTCTTCTTCAGACCCACCCGTGATGCAAATTGAAATTTGCGCGGCGAATAAATTTGATTGGTGGATTCTTGGTGGAAGAATAAAATGGAGGGTCTCTTGGGGAGCAAGCCAGGAGTCCGAGGGACTCGTTATTCATTCCCCCAATGAGGGTGGTACCGAACCCTAAGCATGGGGTTCCTGCGGCTTTGACGGCTCGAGATCGTGCCAAGGCGACGCTGGTGGTACTGGTCAGGGAGGGCGGCAGCAAGGGTTGTGAGAGCAGCATCACGGATTGGGAGGGAAAGGTTGATGGCGCGAGCAGCAGGGAGGAGACTGGTAAGAGGTTCTAGAGGTGGTGCGAGGCCGTCGGGCAGGGGGGGACAGTGGGTAGGGGCGGTGGGAGGGGATGTAGGCGGGGGCGCAAGAGGTGCGAGGGTGGGAGGGAATAGCGGCAGCAGTGGGGCAGGGAGGGTTGTCGGGGGTGCGAGGGTGACGTCGGGAGGGGAGTTTGTTGGGAGTGCGGGGACAATGGGAGGGACTGGGGCTGAAGAGGTCGCTGGTGGCGTGTGGACTGCGGGAGGGGGTGCTGGGGTTGCAAATGCAGCGGGAGGAGGCGCTGAGTGCGCAAGGAAGGCAGGAGGGAGCGTTGGAGGGGGTGACGGGGTAGGGAAACTCGCGGGGGTTGCGGAAGGGGCCGCTGGAGTTGCGGAATGGGTTGCTGGGATTACGGGAGGGGGTGATTGTGGCGGTGGTACAGGAGGTTCTGGGGTTGCATGAGGGGTTGTTGGGGCCACAGGAGGAGGTGCGGGGTTTGCGGCCGGTGGGGGCGGCGGGGAATGAACCGTAGGGGGTACGGGGGTGGTGGAGGGGTCCAGCAAGGGGGCCGTGAGTGGGTCGTAGGGCGATTCCAGAGGGGTTTTCAAGTCTGAAATCACCTGGACAGCAAGCAGATTGTCGTCTTTTCCTTCTGGAATGACCTGGGCAGCGAGCAAATCCTCATCGACGACGAGTTTTTCTTCGTCAAAATTCTGGACAGCAAGTAGGTCGGCGCTTTCCTCCTCTGAAACGGCCGGGATAGCGAGCAAATCATCCTCGACGTTGTTGTTTTCGCCTGACACTGTCCGGACAGCGAGCACATCGTCGTTGTTGCCGTTTTTTCCATCCACAACGATCTGAGCAGCGCACAGATCATGGTCGACGACAATATTTTGTTCGTCGTCAACTTGTACCATAAAAATATCAACGTCGTACCATGAGTCTATCCATTGTTGAACCTTGATGCTTGTCCGGAAGCGCTTCTTGAATTTTTGTTGACGCGAACGCGCATGTGAGCCATGTGATAGGGTTGCTTGATCGAGCTTCATCTTCCAATACGCAACAGGACCGTCGAATCGTGTGAACGATTCAATTTCCATGCTCTGATACCAATTGATGCAAAATAAAAATTTGCACAACGATGAAAACAAATTTTGAACGGTGGAATTTGGGTGGAGAAGAAATGGAGGGGTTGAGAAGAGAAGGCGCGCCGGTTGCGCGAGATTTGGAGATAGAATCGCGAAGATCGCGTGGGGAAGGAGAGAGACAAGAGATAGAGAGATAAATCTCAAATTTTCATATATTCTGACCTGTCTAAAACAATAGCCTTTCATCCCTTTATATAGGAGGGATGAGATTCCAAAAATAGAAATTTAAATTCAAATTCAAAACTACTTATCCTAATTTGACTCTAACCGACTAACTAATTGATTTGAAATAAATTCAAATCTCTAATTGACTCTAACTGACTAAATTAAGATCGCATGTGATCTCTTTATTTAAATAAAATTGCGAAGACTCAATAAAAATAGACTCTAATTATCGGACAAAATTAAATAATTAAATAATTAAGACCCTATTTATTCGTTGCGGGCTGCATCAACCCGCCACCGATGGGTTCAAGTGCATAAGTCTACATATGCACTTGAATCCCAACGTGTCTTTGTAGATACCGATTCTTTTGTCTATCATCCCTAGGTCTTCTTCTCTGGCGATATGTCAGAACAAAAGGTTGATATGCCCGCCATAGGTGCCTTCAAAGGTTCGACACCGATAGTCAAAATGGACGGGACGAACTACGAACTCTGGGCTATGCAGTTCCTGAGTCTTATGAAGTCATGTGATAAGAAACATATTCTTACCGAAGATGAGCCGGCAGAGAAGACGGGGATATATGCCTCATGGGAGGCTGATGATGCGTATGCAAATGTTTGGCTGTTAGGAACGCTCACAATGGAAATCGCCAACGACGTCCTCCATCAACCCACCGCCAAGGCGATGTGGGATATTTTGGCTACTACATATTCTCAAGTGCGGAACGAGACAAAGATGCTGCAGTTGCAGCATGATATTTTTACCACGAAGCAAAATGGGCGGCCTCTTCATTTTCTGTACGCGTCCCTCCGTGGAATGTTCGAGAAATTATATAGTACCATCCCGCTCACAGCCACTCCCGAACAGCAGAAGACGTTCCGCACCGCCACTATGGTAGGCGTATTACTTGCTGCCCTTGATCCAGAGTACGAGGCAGCCCGCTTTCAGATCCTCGCCGACGCCACTATTCCTCCGATGGAAGAAGTCTACAGGAGAATCAGTCGTATCTCAGTTCCCTCCAGTGCAGCGACTCCACCTCCTTCGGCAATGGCGGTCTCCAGAGGACGAGGTAGTTCGTCTTCATTTCGTGGCAGAGGAAGTGGTGGACGTGGTCGAGGAGGTCGTGTGTGTTAAACGTGCTCATTCTGTCATCGTACTGGTCATTCTGAGGATACATGCTATTCCAAGCATGGATTTCCTCCTTCTGCACGTGTCGCTGATCATGTTCAGGCTCCGCCAGCATCTACTCCAGATCACAGGTTCGAGGAGCTAGTGGCACGGCTTCGTGATATTATGCCACAATCATCATCAGAGGGTGTTGATCCATCCGACGTTGCGGCATCTGCGTCCGCTAGCACTTCTGCTACTGCCAGTACCTCAGGTAGTACTTCTGCCTCCTATCATAATCATGATCTCTCAGGTTGGATTGTTGACTCTGGAGCCACCCATCATCTCTGCCGTGATAGAGATAACCTGCAGTCCTACAGAGCTATTCAGTCAGTACTCATAGCGGATGGCACTCATTCCCCTATTGTCGGTCAGGGGGAGATTGTTTTGTTGCCCTCCATGCACTTACAGAACGTTCTACATGCACCAGAGTTCTCCATGAATTTATTATCAATTAGTCATATTACAAAAGATTTGCACTGTCGTGCTATATTTGACCCATCTTCTGTCATTTTTCAGGACATACTAACGGGCAGGGTGATTGGCTGTGGTTCTGAGCACAATGGCCTCTATCGTCTAGTACGGAACTCCTACGCTGGCGTATCACTACACTCTCAGGTATCCGTTTCTCCATACACATGGCATCTTCGCTTTGGTCACCTGCCTCTCCAGAAAATACGTCACCTCCTGCCCAGATCTCTCCGAATTCGTCATTTCGTTCTGAAGCGTGTTAGTTAGGGAAGCACCATCGGTCTAGCTTCCCTAGTCGTCAGGGTCGGCGCAGTCGCTCCCCATTTGAGTTATTTCATATAGATATTTGGGGTCCGAGTCATGTCCTAGATCATCAGGGGCACATGTTTTATCTTGTTGTGGTTGATGATTTTTCTCGAGTGTCCTGGACTTTTCTTCTTAAAAATAAATCTGAAGCAGGAAGTGTTATCCAAAACCTTATTAATGAAGTGCAAAATGTTTTTTCGTCTACGGTTAAGTATGTACGTACTGATAATGCATTGGAGTTCTGCACTCATTCTCTTGCTCGATTTCTTTCCTCTAAGGGCATTATCCACCAAACCACATGTGCGTACACATCTCAACAAAATGGGGTTGCGGAACGGAAACATCGACACTTTCTTGATATTGCTCGCACATTAGTTATTCAGAGTTGTGCACCCTTAGCCTTTTGGGGGATGCTATACTTACAGCATGCTATCTGGTCAATCGCATGCCCTCTACCGTTCTTGGGGAAAAAAGCCCCTATCTCTGTTCTCTTTCCTGATAAAGACTTGTTTTCACTCACCCTTCGTGTCTTTGGGACTGTGGCTTTTGTTCACCGCTTGTCTCCAGGACTTGACAAGCTCTCTCCGAGAGCTGTTAAGTGTGTTTTTGTGGGCTACTCAAGTACACAGAAAGGATATCGTTGCTATGACCCCATCCATGACAAGTACTATGTGAGTGCTGATGTTACATTTTTTGAACCAGTTATGTACTTCTCCTCTGCAGGTGACAGATTGGTTTCCTCCACATCCACGGATACTAATGTCTATGTGCCCCTACCTCGGAGTCTGGGTCAATCTGAGTCCAATACACCACCACCATCTCCACCACCACCTCCTATTCTACCATTCCCTAATTCTACACAAGGCGGTCAGGGCCTGCTCAAGCTACACATCAACCATCCAGCACACCTCAGGTATGTTCTGATGTTACCACTAATGATGGGTTAGATAATGCACCGGTGCAGGAACCGCTACCACAGGAGGAGGATCCGCCAGTCAGCACAGTGATAGATGATCTTGATCGTCCTATTGCTCATAGGAAGCAGAAAAGACAATGTGCATCATATCCTCTTGTGTCTCAAGTGTCATTTCATCGTCTTACTGGTGATTTCCAGCGATTTGCAGCAGCTGTCTCGTCGGTTGAGATCCCACAGACTTATCAAGAAGCCATGAAGATTGATTGATGGCGTCTAGCTATGGATGAGGAGATGTGTGCCTTACAGTCTCGAGGGACTTGGTCTCATGGCCTTAAATTTCGCCGAAATTCGGCCGAATTTCGGTCGAATTTCGGTTTCGGTAGGTGACCGAAATTCAGCCAAAATGGCTATATCGATCGAAATTTGGGGGGTCTAGTTCAAAAAACCACCGAAATGACCGAAATTTCGGTCGAATTTCGACCGAAATTCGGCCGAAATTTCGTTTCGGTCCCTCACCGAAACGAAACCGAAATCCGACTTTTAAGGCCTTGCTTGGTCTCTAGTTCCCATTCCTCCAGGTGCCTCTGTGGTGAGTAGCAAGTGGGTGTTTACGGTTAAATATCACGCAGATGGGCGTCTCGACAGATACAAAGCCAGACTTGTCGCACGTGGATTTACCCATACCTATGGGGTAGATTATTTGGATACATTTTCACCAGTGGCTCGACACTCTACTCTTCGCATTCTCCTATCTGTTGTTGTGGTACGTGACTGGACCATTTTTCAACTTGATGTCAAGAATGCATTCTTGTATGGTGATCTACATGAGGAAGTCTACATGCAGCAACCACCGGGGTTTGCTGCTGAGGGGGAGACTCGGATGGTGTGCAGACTTCATAAGGCTATCTATGGCCTTAAACAAAGTCCATGTGCATTGTTCCAGAAGCTTTCCCAGCTGATTGAACGACAGGGGTTCAAGAGATCAAATTCGGACCATTCATTGTTTATCCAGAAGACTCCTAGAGGTACGGTTGTCGTCATAGTATATGTTGATGATATTCTGGTTACATGAGATGATGCTCAGGGAATTGAGATGACCAAATCTCTGTTGGGAAGTCAGTTTCTTACGAAGGATCTAGGCACGATACGATATTTTCTGGGGATAGAGTTTGCAAGAAATGCACAAGGAATGGTAATGATTCAAAGAAAATATGTCACAGACTTGCTAGTTGAAACATGAATGGTTGGGTGCAGACCGTCGAGCACGCCTATGGACCCAAGCATGAAGCTGTTCGACAATGATACAGAAGAGATGGACAAAAGAAGATACAGAGAGATGGTGGGTAAGCTTCTATACATCACCATAACTCGACCGGATATTGCCTTTGTAGTAAACCGGGTGAGTCAATTTATGGAGCAGCCTAGGCAAGTTCATATGGAAGCCTTGTATATGATATTGAGATATTTGAAGTCTTCCCCAAGCACAGGTTTGTTATTTACAAAAGATACAGATCTGTCTATTTCAGCTTGTGCAGATGCAGACTATGAAGGATGTCCAAAGGATCGTAAATCTACTTCAGGATTTGCTATCTTCATAGGAAGCTCTTTGGTTTCTTGGAAAAGCAAGAAACAGACTGTTGTGGCAAGATCCAGTGCTGAATCCGAATACAGAGCCATGGCACAAGCAAGCGCAGAAATGATGTGGGTTCGAGCGGTCTTAGAAGATTTGAATGTACATGTCTTCTTGCCCATGAATCTTCAATGTGACAACCAGGCAGCATTGTTCATTGCCAATAATCCAGCTTTTCATGAAAGAACAAAGCACATCGAGGTAGATTGTCACTATACTAGAGACATGATCCAGAAGGGCTTGATTTCCACTTCACACGTCAGTTCAGAGGACCAGACTGCTGATATATTTACCAAGCCATTGCTCAGAGGACCTTTCCAGAGATGTACTTCCAAGCTGAGCATGATTGACATCTATGTTCCATCTTGAGGGGGAGTGTAGAGGTTTACGTTATGTCATGATGTACTGTTACGTATTTCTTATTTATCTCATGTACGTCTATGTAATTTATCCAAGGGTTTTCTCTCTATATATGAGACCCGAGGGCTCTATGGAATAACACAACAGAGTATCATTGGCTCTAACAACTATAAATGTTTCAATTCGACGAATCATAGGAGTAAGGGCTTTAGTGGAAGCTTTTAAAATAATAGAAAAGGACCTTCATACGGTATTTATTGATTTTGAGAAAGCTTATTGTACTAAGAGAAATCATGTGGAGGTATGTCGAAAAAAAGAGGGATTCTAATTTTGTAAATCGGTCGGACAAGAGATGTATGTGAGGGCTTCTATCATGCTGACGGATCATTGTCATATCAGTATCAATTTACACCAATGATCCGCCCTGACTCACTACTTCCTATATTTTGGTTATGGTTTTCTGCATTGTAGAATTATTGTTTAGGGTTAATTAGGGTTTGTTGGTTTTTTTTCCCATTCCTGTCCAAATTGTCATCATAATTTTTTTATTAAATTAAAGAGAGATTCTTTCAAAAAAAATTAAATAGAGATACATGTGATCTCTAAAAATAGCGTAGATGGTTTAGTTTTTTCCCATTCCTGTCCAGGTTCTTTTAGAAGTCTAGTAAATTTTTTTAGGATTTTATTTATTTAGTTAATTATGTTTGTAATCCTACCCCCTTATATATAAAGAGCTAATGGAGTTGTGGAAAGACGGATTTGAGTTACTAAATATCGGAGTTTTTTCCTATCTTTTCCTTTCTCCTTTCTCTCTCCTCTAGTTTCTTCCATGCTCTTATCCCCTATTTTCTTCCCCTACATGATTTATAATTAGCATCATTTTGTATCGGAGTATGGCATCAGAGTCGTTTCTTTGATTCAATGATCTTTCAATAGAACCACAACAACAACACTAACAAAGCCTTTTCCCACATTAAGTAGGGTCAGCTAAAAATGTTAAAGCCTTCTCCCACTATAAGTAGGGTTGGCTACATGGATTCTTGCTCAAATCCATGTTGAAAGATTCAACTAATTTTTACGTTGGTTGTCGACTACCTAACACAACCCCCACAAGGGTGCATTTGAACCCTGATCTTTTGGGTGGTAGGCACACTGCACTACCACTAGACCACTTAAGTGACTCTATTGATCTTTCATTAGAACCACTTAAAAGAATTTTGTTCAAAGTACCGTTGAGCATATATAAAGGCTGAAGAGTCATTTCCATATTCACAAAATATATTCTAAAATGCATAGTTGGTGTTAGAGTATGATTTATATGGGTTATTGGATATCTCAGGGTCCAATTAGACTACTTTTTGCTTTAGTACAATATTGCCTCCCCGTGGGACATTGATGTGCTGGTGGGATTATATAGAGTCCCAGACTTAGTGTAATCTTTGAAAAACATAATAGAGTATCCAACCCTCTATAGCTTTCTCATCTGATTTCATTCAACTCCTTAGGGAGCACAGTTCCACGTTAAATCATGTTTTATTTTATTTATGAATCCTGGACTAATGATGCCCATGATTTGATTGCATGAAGATCAACACTTCAGTCTATCTACAACCAACCAATTGTCGTCATCGTGTCATTGCAATAGCGACTACTTTGTGTGGGTTTCCTCTTAGCTCTTTAGAAGATGTATTATGTGAAGATGAGTTTAGTGTTTTCTACAATTTTTTTATCTCCATCTTGAGGAGAGTGTTAGAGTACGATTTAGATGGATAATTAGATCTCTCAAGATCTTCTTACAGTGCTCTTTGCTTTAGTCCCATATTGTCTGCCGATGGGATGTTTGTGTGTTGGTGATGTTATATATAGAGCCTTAGACTCGTTGTAATCTTTGAGAAATTTAATACAGTACACAACCCTCTACGACTTTCTTTCGTGGTTTCATCGTGAAAAACTCAATCTTTGAGAAATTCTATCCTACTTGAGAAATTTAATACATTGTTTAAATCATGTTTTGTTCTTGTGATCACATTTTATTTTCTTTATATTTTCACAATAGAAATTTGCACTTAGAAGCCTGCAACAATAAAATGAAGTCTCATGTACGAGAAGCAAATCGGATCTCGATGAAGTGTTCAAGAAAGAAAAAGAATACAACAAGAAAGACGGCAATGTCCATGATTTCTCTTCACTTATGACTTACGTAACTATTGAAAAGGCAGAATTACCGTCATTGAAGCTTGGTATTTCGACAAGCCTGCACGGTCCGGTGGAACTACTATAGTTGCTTCCGATTTAAGACAACCCTGCAGAGCCACCACCGCTTCTAATCATCATGTCTCATCATAGTCTTCTAGCATGTGTTACCTCGACATCAGTGAAATACTTATTTCACTCCCTGCTTGGGGTTATATTCAAGTGTGGCACGATCCCTTTGACCTTAGGATGCACTTATCGATTAACATCCTTATCTTGTCACCCTGTCAACTGTCTTGCTTCCATCATGCTTCCTCATCAACACCTACATCACATGGTGGTGCCCACTATATTTGTCTTGCACCGCTCCATTCTCAAACCCACCGATTCCGCGCGCCAACACCCAGTGTCACCCTGTACACAGAGTAGCCAGTCTTTAACACTAGCTTTGGATCTAAATCGGTGCCATATGTGTTGATCTTTTCAAGGACCTCCACTGCCGCTGCCCTATCTTCAAGGGATTTCAACACAACTGTTGCCCTACCTTCAAGGGATTTCACCATCGCCACTGATCCCTCAAGAAACAAGGTCGTCATTGCTTAGACCTCGAGATTCGAAAACCACTGCCACAACCCTTGGGTTTGGAGGCCTAAAATCGATCATTGGAACATCTGTAACCGTCGGCTATTCTCTTGGGTTAAATGCTGTCTAAGTGCGTGGAAGAGACAGAACCATAGCTGGAGTGGGGAATTTTCTCCTACCGGATACAAATTCACCCATGAGAGGGATAAAAATATTTTATAAAAAAATTCTAAAGCTTCCTCTCATTGAAAATCTCTTTATTTGATGGTAAAAAATGGAGCTACACTTTCTAGTCAAACTACAAGAGGAATTCTAAAAAGAAAATAAAATCCAAAATTTTGGGAATTTTTCCTACCACTATTTGTGAAATTCTCCAATGTTGCATTCGACTATCAAGAAACTCACGGAGGGATGAGTTTTTCAAAGCAATAGAGAATTGAGGCAACGTAAAAGTAGATTTAGGGTTAAATTATGGCTTGTTGGATTTGTTTTGTTCTAGTCCAAGTTAAGACTCGTGATTTTAGCTATATTTAAATAAATAGAGATCATATGAGATTTCTAAAAACAGTGTTCAGTTATGTAAGTTGTCTCTTTTTAGAAGTTGAGTCAAGGTTAGGGTTTTTAATTATTTAATCAGTTATGTTTGTAATCCTATTCCACTTTCTATACGAAGAGGCCATGGGAGTTGTGAAAGGACATATTTGAGTTATAGAGAATTTGGAGTTTTCTCCATCCTTCTCCTTTTTTCATCTTTTTAATTCTTAATTTTCCTTTTATCCCTTAATTTCTTCCCTATGTGATTAAATCTACATCATGGATGAACTAATTGAGCTAAGCACATATGAAGGGAGGTGCCTTAAAGCATGTTACTTGCATATAACATTTTTTAATGGCAGGTTGGGTGACGGTTTCTCGCAAGAAGCAAGGACGCGTTTGCTGGAGGTGCGGGGTGAAGGGCCACTTGGCCTCGGTTTGCGTGGCGAGGCCTCGCTGCTTTGCTTGCGGCGGGTTGGGGCACAAGCAGGCGGGATGTGGAGCAAGGTCCAGGGGGATTGCGGGTCGCTTCCTTCTCTGAGGCCCTCAGTCAAGAGAGGTTGCTAGCGGTTCAGGGTCTCATCATGCGAAGGGGTTCCCCTCGGTCGATCCTAGAAGGTCTTTCGCGCAGGTGGTCGCGGGGGACGAGCGCTCCTCGCAGGAGGTAGGCGGGGCCTGCGGGATGGAGTCTAGGTCCCATGAAGCGTTCGTCTCGCGGGGGGCGCATGTTGCTGGGGGCTCTACGATGGTCGAGGCTGTGGTGACGGGGGGTGCAAGTTCCTCGCTTGGAGGGGCTGGCGAGGCGCGTGGCCCGCGTGAAGGTAGGGTGATGGTAGGGATTTTCCTGAATCAGTGCATGTCCATCGACGAGGTCAAGTGCGTTCTCATCGACCTTTTGGGGACCACCTTCTCGGGCGACCTGTTCCTGCTGGGTTCGAAAAGATGCTGTGTTAGAGGTCTCCTTTTGCACCAGCGTTCTCGTTTGCTTCATGCAGGGCCTCATGGAGGCATCGTGTGTAGGGATCTGCGGTTTGCTGACGGTGCCTGCTCGGAGTTGGAGGTGTGTGTGGCTGAGGTTAGGGGGGTCCCTTTCTTGTCTCGAACCGTTCATCGCCTTCGGAGGCCTCTTAGAAGGTGGGGCGAGGTGTTGGCCGTTACCAGCGACGGCTTATCGCCGGGGGATGATCCAACAACAACGAAGATCCTAATGGAGTGCAACATGGCCTTCCTCGATCGGGCGGATGGCCAGGTGTTCTTCGAAGAGTTAAGCTTGGGAAGATTCTTCTGTAGAATTGAGATGTCTGTGGTGGTGCCTCCGCCGCCTCCCCCCTTGCCGGACCGGACGGCTCTTGGGGGGGAGACCAGCTTGAGGGCCGTTCCGTTTTCCGAGGAGAAGCAGCCGCCTTGGGACTCCGCCTCGACGTTCTCGCCGCAGTTGGGTTCGTCTTTGGGGGATGCGTCTTACTATGATGTTTACGTAAGGCCTTCTCCAGCAATTGTACGTGAAGCCCATCCCACCGCTTGGAATCGGTGCATGGTAGCCGCCCTCGGGAGTATGCGGGGGGACGTGGCGGGCGGTTGGATTGACGTCGAGGGTAGGTGCACGAATCTCGGGGGAGATTTGACATCCTCGGTGGGGTCGCAATGTTCTGCCTTCCGGATCTTCTCACCAGGCTTTGCTATCCTTGGGCATGTCGCTTCTCCATCATCCGGAGCTACGCGTCATTCCTCGAGTCGGGTTGTTGAGTTGGAAACGATTTTGATTTCAAAGGCGGATCACCTTTTTCTATCGGGTCGGGCGGGGGCTGATTCGGGTTCGAGTGCTCAGCCGGTCCCTCCTTTGTTGGCAGACCCTCCTTTGTTGGCGGACCCTCCTCTGGTGGATCTTTCCTCTTCTCAGGCCGGAGCTTCGTTACAGGAGGGGGTCGCCCATGGACCAGGCGCGCCGGCTGCGGAGCCATTTGATGATGGGGCTTCAGATGCCGAGCCCTCGAAGAGATCTTGCAAGCGCTACAGGAGAAGGTGTAGCGCTCGTTCGCTGTCAAGGGAGCACCACTCTTGTCAATCTTTCGAGGAGGCGGTGGCGGAAGCAGCGGGAGTGGTGCCTTCACGGGTGTTCAACAAGGTTACTAAATGAAGATCCTTTCCTGGAATGTCAGGGGCATGGGGGATGCGGCTAAGCGAAAGATCCTGGGGTCCAGATTCAAGGAATGGGGATGCGACATCATTCTTCTGCAAGAGATCAAGCTGGCCTCTTTGGATGATGATGTGTGGCGCTCTCTCGCGGCGGGGGATCTTGATCAGTTTTGCGCCTTATCTGCAACTGGGAGTGCTGGCGGTTTGCTTATTGCTTGGAAGTCGTCTCGGTTCTCCCTTGTCTCTAATGTGACGGGCAACCACTCTCTCTCCGTTCTGCTCACCAGGAAAGAGGATTCTCAAGCTTTCCTTCTCTCGTGCGCTTACGGCCCTTGTGATGCGGCTCGCAGGAAGGACCTTTGGGACGAGCTCTGCAGGATCTCGTTGGACAACGACGGTTTGCCTTGGCTTGTTGGGGGGGATTTTAACGTCACGTTGCGATCGTCTGATAGGCCTCGGTCCAGGGGTGGCTCCGACTCGGGCTCGGAGGACTTTGCGGACTTCATCAACGGCCTGGCTCTTCAAGACTTAACTGCTTCGGACGTGAGGTTCACTTGGAGAAATTCTTCCTCCAAGTCTTGCATCGACAGATTCCTCGCGTCGATGGTTTTCATGGAGCTCTTCCCTCTTTCGGTGGTTCTATCTAGGCCCCGTGCTTTCTCGGACCACACCCCGATCATCTGGGACTCCCAGATGTCTTCTCCGGTGGCTGGCTTCTTCAGATATGAGAGGTGCTGGAAGCTTGAGGATGATTTCCGTGTGCTGGTGTCTTCTTCTTGGGCGGAGGCTTGCGAGGGTCGGTCGGCGGTGGATAGGTTTCGGAGGAAGCTTGTGCGTCTCAGAGGCGTCCTGTCCAGTTTCAAGAAGAGGTCGTGGGAGGCTAGACTGTCTGCCAGGAAGAATGCGGAGGCCATCGTTGCCGAGTTGGACACCCTGGAGGGGCTGAGGGAGCTCTGCACGGAGGAGTTGGTCGCCAGAGCTGCGGCGGTGGCCGCGGTCGAGAGGGAGGAAAGAATGAGGGTGGCGGAGTGGCGCCAGAGAGCGAAGCTGAAATGGATCAAGGAAGGAGACGCAAATTCCTCCTTTCACAGGGTCGCATCTAATAGGAGGCGGTCAAACTTCATTCGATCGATTTCCTTCGGGGGTCGTGAGGTGGTGGGCGAGGAGGCGATTGGGAATGCGGTGGCAGACTACTACAGGGCCTTCTCTTCCGTTCGTTTACCTCGTCGCTGGTGCTGGTTGGGGGAGGAGGACTCCATGCTCTCGTCCGCGAGCTGTGCGGAGCTGATTAAGGAGATCTCCTTCGGCGAGGTCAAGGATGTTGTCTGGGAGCTTAATGCTGATGCCTCGCCTGGCCCCGATGGCTTCCCCATTGCCTTCTACAAAGATTTTTGGGGGGTGGTGGGCTTCGAGGTCTGGGAGGTGGTTTCGGAATTTTGTACGGGAAACATGGGCTTTGATGGGATTAATAGGGCTCTTATTGTTCTTATCCCTAAGTCTCATTCTCCTGTTGCTATTGAGGATTTTCGGTCGATCGCGATTTCGAATGCCTTGTACTTGATTGTTGCGAAAGTGTTGGCGAGGAGGCTTGCGGTGGTGCTGGACGATCTTATCCATCCGTCGCAGGTGGCTTTCATTCCTGGACGAAGGATCTCTGATGTCACGGCCCTTGCCTCTGAGATGGTCGACAGTTGGGTGAGGAGAGGGAAGCAAGGGATTCTTTGGAAGGTGGACTTCGCGAAGGCGTACGACTCCTTGGACTGGAGCTTTCTTTGGTCCGTGCTGCGGGCTCGTGGATTCCCGAGTGTGTGGATCTCCTGGGTGCGCCGATGCGTTACCACTGCATCCTTCTCTATCATGCTTAATGGTCGTATCGCTGGTAGCCCTTTCCAGCCTAGAAGGGGCGTCCGGCAGGGGTGCCCTCTGGCACCCATGCTTTTCGTTATTGCGGCGGATGTGCTTCCAAGGATGGCGGATAGGGTGGTCGCGCGCGGCTTCTCATCCGGATTCTCCTGCGACTACAAGAACACTCCAACTCTCCAGTATGCGGATGACACCATCGCCTTCATCGAGGGGGGTTTGGAGGAGGTCCGGGGGATGGCGGTCACTTTGTCGATCTTTAGTGAGCTCTCGGGACTCCGCATCAACCATTCTAAATCCAAAATGATCCCTCTCAATTGGGGGGACCAGTCTGCGGCGGCGTGCGGCGTGCTGTTGGGAAGTCCCCCTTCTTCTCTTCCGATCGACTATCTTGGCCAGCCGCTGGGCGCGAGAAGGTCAAAATTGGTTCATTGGAACAGGGTGATCGACAAGGTGGAGAGAAGACTTGCTGGTTGGAGTGCGGCTATGCTCTCCCGGGGTGGGCGTCTTGTGCTAATCAGATCGGTCCTTGCATCCATCCCAGTTTATTTCCTGTCGAATTGGGCGATCCCCGTGGGGATTAAGAGGCGTCTTGAGGGCCTTATGCGGAGCTTCCTGTGGGGAAGAAGGGGTCACGCGTCGCGGGGCATCCATCTGGTGGCGTGGAAAGAGGTGGCCAAAAGAAAATGCGATGGTGGTCTAGGCATTCGAAGGCTTGATCTGGTTAACGACGCATTGATGCTTAAGTGGGTCAACACGCTGTGGGGCAGCGCCTTCGGGTTCTTCCCTTCCATGCTGCGGGATGTCCTTTGCATCGGGGTGGACATGATGCGGGACGCCAACTCTTTGCGCTCTGGTACCCCTTTCTGGAGGGGGATTGCTTCGACGGTGAGGCGCTACTCTCATTTGTTCAAGCCGGCGCTGGGGGATGGTAATTCTTTCCTTTTTTGGCGCGACGCATGGGCGGGGGACAACTCTCTTGCTTCTTCTTTCCCCCGTCTTAGTGCACTGGCTTCTGACTCTATGGTATTGGTGGCGGCATCTTGGAGCGGGAGCGATTGGTTCCCCACCTTCGCTAGCAACCTTTCCGACGTCCGTTTTGATGACTACTTAAGGCTTCTGCAGCAGCTTTCGGCTGCGCCAAAGCCAACATCTAACAGGGATCATTGGGTTTGGCGCGACGGCACCTTCTCGTCAAAGCGGGCTTTCAACGTCATCTCGCAACACCTGTCCTCTGATCGGAACCTTCTTTGCAAAGATCTTGGGTGGCTGTGGCGCTTAAAGCTTCCGGAGAGGGTGATTTTCTTTCTTTGGCTCTTAAGGCGTGGGAGAGTCTTGACCCGTGATAGAAGGGCTAGGTTTCTCTCGGGGTCTGACTCTATGGACTGTGTGCTGTGTGGCGAAGGTGTGGAGACGCTGCAACACTTATTCTTCCATTGCCCGTGCTCTGGCGCTATCTGGGAGGACCTCGACACTTCTTGGCTCAACACATCCTCGGCTGACTCGTTTTGGGCATCCGTGCGATCGGGTGCTTATCGGACACCAAGGGAGTTCCTTCGCCCGTTCGCTTGCATTCTGGCGCTGTGGCTCGCTAGGAACGCTAAGATCTTCAAGGGTCAAAGGTTTTACAAGGAGAATGTTTTAGCACACGCGGATCTGCTTCTCAGTGACTGGTTGCTAATGTAATTCATGTTACGTGTGGTGCGGGATCCTCTCGATCCTTTGTGTCTGTACCTCTCTTCTTCTTTCCCTTCTTCTCTTTTCTTCGGTTTTTAATAATATTTGGGGTGAACACCACGACGTGCTTCCCCCGAAAAGCTTTGGTTTCAAAAAAAAACATTTTTTAATGGGTGAGACACGAATTGGAGTCAATGTAAATGTTGAGATTTGGAAAGAGGATCTAAGTATAAATGGTTTCATGCAAGTAGATTCAAGGAGTATATGACATGTATGCTCAATGATAAGCTATAAAGGTGCCTGAAGTATAAGTTGAATCAAGAAATTAGTATATGACATGTATGCTCAATGATAAGCTATAAATGTGCCTGAACTAAAGCTCGGAAAAAAAAGTTTTTAAAGGAGTTTTTAAATACATAGATTTGATTTTAAGAAGTATGGAGAAATGGATGGAGATATCACTCATAGAACTAATATTGTATGTGTTATAAAATATGAAGAATGCGGAAGCATAACATGGAAAAAGAATAAAGAATAAAATAAGAACGCGGGATTTTAACGTGGAACCCTACTCCGTGAGGAGCGGGATGAAACCACGGGAGAAGCCCTCAAAGGGGCGTATTTTTCTATTGCTTTTCTCAATGAGTACAGGAGGTCTGGGGATCCTTATATAGCCTTCCCAGAGCCTCCAAGTCCCACCACTGGTCCATGTGGGACTCAACACTGGATGGGGTAAATGGATCTTCTCCAGGATCCATTTACCCTGTTACAACTCAATAGGTGCACTACCAAATACTCCAACACTCCCCCTCAAGCTGGAGCATGCAATGCTCAGCTTGGACAAACAAACAAAAAGAAACTCAACTCAACGCTACAAGACACTACGGACAATATCAACCCAACGCGCACATTGCTGCAGTCGAGGACGTTGCTTCTCATGTCGTGCAGGTGAGGAGGACGAACGGGCTGGAGTGTGAGTCAACTGAATCTCCTCGTCGGAGAGCATGTGCTCTGAACTGCGCCTGTCAGAGTTACTGCAACTGAAAATGAGTCTCCTCGTCGGAGTACTCTGGCCCGCCACAACATGTGGACAACTGCTCCATCTCTGAAAAGGGCCGAACTGAACAAGAGTCGTGGCTGTGCAATCCTCGTCGGAGTCCACGGTCGCTGGAGAATGGAGTTTGAAAAGTCTCCTCGTCGGAGAACTGGGTCTCTCCCATCTGGCTCAGAGAATGGTGCACTGCTCTGGTGTACCTATGATACCACATGAAAATCCTTGCTAACATGGCATAGGAAATGGTCCTCTACTATGGAGTCCCTATGGCTCACATGAAAACTCTAGCCGAATAACAACAAGAATGATGGGGACCTCGAACTGATGATGGCAACATATGCTCATCTGAAAATGACCGCACACTCGTGCATGTCTGAAACTGGAGACTCGGAAACAATGATCGTCGAGTCTGAATCTGCGCATCACACCCGTGGACTCGGAATCTGAACTGCGAGTCTAAATCTTGCGCATCTGAAAAAAACTTGTAGAGTCTGAACTATTGATTGGCCCGAAATCTGACATTTGAATCTGGATCATGGAACAGGCCTGTGACTCTACACATACTCCCCCTTTCTCCCATACTGGTCGGAAAACATGACATCGGCCAAGTTGGGAGAAGACAAGATAATGGGGAAACACATGAATATTCCAAAACTTTCTTGCGGCCTTTTCATCATTTTTTTAAAGCCGTCTCAACCAATTTTTTTCGGCTTTTCTTTCATCATTTTTTTATAAAATTTTGCGTACGACTTTTTTTCTCTCTCTTTTTTTTGTACGCGTCTTTTATCCTTTTTTTTCAAAACATGACATCCTCTCTTTTTTTATACACGGACCCCCTTTCTTTCTTTCTTTCTTTTTTTTTCAACTCACCTCTCGGCCCTTTTTCTTTACTGCCGCACAACCCTTTCTTCCCCCCCTTTTTTTAATATAACAAAAGCCCACTAGGGCTCGAGGGCATCAGCCTTGGTCCCTTTTCGGAACCCAACGATTTCGCCCTGATGGGGCCTTTTCTTTTTTTTTTCGCCGCCGCCGCCAGGAGTTGCTGAATGGAGGATGCGCGTCATCGCGATCTGGAGTGGCTAGGGCACGGGCGGCGGAGATGGGGCTCGGCACCGGGGCTTTGGTCGTGAACGCGGGGGAGATCTGCGATGGAGGAAGCCCGCCGCTGCCTATGGGAGCCGCCTCCACCTAGGGGTGCGCACGATGGGGAAGAGGAACGGCTGCACCTTGGAGGAGATGAACCGCCGCCCCCGCAGGGGCCTGTGGCGATGGGCGATGAGCCCTGCTGTCGAGAGAGGAGGAATCGCGCTGCGAGAAGAGCGTCGCCTGTTGCGCCTGGCGATCGGGAAGGAGCACCCCCGCCGCAATGCGGCCTGAAGGGGAGAGTAAGCCGTCGCAGGTGTGAAGAGGGGTACCTGCGACGCCTGTTGCTGGGAGGGAAGCCGTCTCCTGGAGCCTGCTAGGGTTCTGGAGGTGGATCGGAGGGGCATCGCCTCCGCCTGGATGCTGCTTGCCTTGGGGAAGAGGCTTCATGGGATATGCTATTGCCGCCTTGGGGAAGGCCTGTATTCCAGATTCAGACTCGCCGCCTTTGAGATCCTGGAGGAAGGGAGAGGTCGACGAAGAGGATGCGCCTCCAGAATCAGAGGTCCGGTCTTGGAGGCTAGAGCGCGCATGGGAGCCGCGCAAGGACTGAGATGAATGTGCCGCATGACCATAAATTAGGGTTTCAGATCTTAACCCTAGAACTCGATTCTTAAACACGGAAAAACTCAAAATAATATTCTTCTCCAGCTTTCACTAGCAGAAATTACAAGAATATCAAGTTTGATAAACAAATCTCGAAAACAACATAAAAAATCCCGAGGATCGGACCCGCTCTGATACCATGTTATAAAATATGAAGAATGCGGAAGCATAACATGGAAAAAGAATAAAGAATAAAATAAGAACGCGGGATTTTAACGTGGAACCCTATTCCGTGAGGAGCGGGATGAAACCACGGAAGAAGCCCTCAAAGGGGCGTATTTTTCTATTGCTTTTCTCAATGAGTACAGGAGGTCTGGGGCTCCTTATATAGCCTTCCTAGAGCCTCCAAGTCCCACCACTGGTCCATGTGGGACTAAACACTGGATGGGGTAAATGGATCTTCTCCAGGATCCATTTACCCTATTACAACTCAATAGGTGCACTACCAAATACTCCAACAGTATGGATGAAGTGGAGAGGAGCATCGGGTGTTCTTGTTTCCAGAAGATACATTTAGGGCTTAAATGAAAATATTATAAAATTCTACTGAGATATCTAATGATTTATTGTAGCGAGCGTTAGACATTTAACTATAGACGTGAAAAATGTCTATAACTAAGATAAGGATGCTTTGATGGTTATGCAAACACACGAAGAAAGATCGGATTCTCACTGAGTTTCAAACAAGCATAGACAAAAGCATGGTGCGACACCGATATAAAATAAAATGAGTGAAAAACTTAACTAAGGCAGTTCAGACACGCACAAAGAAATCTATCCAGTTTCCTTCAAAGAAAAGAAAAAGAAATCTATGTAGTGCTTTAATTTGATGGAGTGAGAAGTTAGAAGAACGATTCTTATAAGAGGGGTCACTAAAAACTGGATAAATGCTTTAAGGAGACCATTAAGAACGCTATTACCTTTATTGGATTTAAGCCTGGAGAAGATCTAAATTAGATCTGTTTAGAAGCAAAGAGGCCATGCAATCAACCCCAATTAAAGTGGAAAAAATCTTAGTTGTTGTTAATGCTGCATATTAGTTCTTCTTCTTGAGGAAGTTTTGTACGAGATGCAAGATAGAAAAGCTGAATGAATCCAAAAGTTGTTGGAAGTATTTTGGAAGATCAAAGTAAATAGAGTGTATCTCGGTAGGTATGTTCATTGAATTAGTCGGATTTGAAATCGTTCTTCCCCTTTTGTGCCTAGGTGATGTGAATTTGAAACCACATTGATGCAGCATTTTTAAAGATTAAACTACTTCGATATGTACATTGATGGTTTGATCTAAATGCAAATATATAGTCAAATTCCAACATCAACTTATACAAACAAATGATAAAAGCTAAACATAATTGACATGAGAGTGCACATCATCCTATGAAGATGAGTTACACTCCGGAGTTTTTCTGAAAATAAGAAAACTAAGACAACTGACATTATAACGTCAGAAGCATTATGGTAGATGTGCAATGTATATGAAGTCTATGGTTTCTCTTGAATATCTATTTACACCTTAATATGTCTTACCCAAATAGGTGGGTCCTCAAGGGTCCATATACAATACTTGTATATGAAGTCTATATTAGACTTTATTGCTAACATCCATCTTTTCATGCCATGATCTTTAGAAACTTCATCATATGAAGTCCGATCAATGTCAGACTTAACTGACACATGGAATCAATCCTTAAACTCATTTAAAGAGGTATGAGTGTTTCATCTTTAATTGTCCTTTTAGTTTCCGATTTCAGGAGCCTCATTATCTTCTCAAGATTCAATGAATTCCTTTACTTCATTTTCATCTTAGTTCTCAAGAAAGTCATCCTCTAAGAATCATATCCTCAGTAATAATCTCAAGGTCATAAAGAAGGTATCCAATACCATCCTTTATTTTCCTAATGAATTAGCACTCTCTTGTGCTAGATTCCAGCCTACTTGCATCCATGACATGATTATTGACCAAGCAATCCTAAATCCTCAAGTGCCTAACACTAGTATAGGTTCCAAACCATAGTTTATAAGGGTTTTCGGGTTCAGATTTGCACGGAATCTTGTTAAGGATATATATTGCAGTCTCCACTACATATATACCTGGAAACTAAGAGGTAATTATGCTAATATTCGGCATTGATCAAATCATGTCATACATGATCCAATTGTATTTTCCTATAACTCAATTGAGTTTAGGTGTATTAGGAAAAGTGAGATAGGAATGCTATTCCTTTCTCTAAAAGGTATTCCATGGATTCATTTAATAGGTACTGACTACCTAGGTTAAATCAAATTCATGTCATCTTCCTTCAAACGTTGGTTCTAAATCAAATTGTGAAATCTTTGAACATTTCAAAAGTTTCTAATATGAATGAAATAAATCTCATATCACAAAAGTCATCAATTAATATCACACATCATTAATGCTTTTTATGATACAGATGATCTACATACATCAATATGTATGAGATATTGGATACCTTGGCATCTAACACCATTCCCAAAGAAGGGTGCATTGGACATTTTCTACTTTGAATAAAATATTCACAAGTATGTAAGATTTGAAATTTCAGACACTCTAAAGTTTCATCTCTTACTTGTCTATTGATCTCATCAACAGACATATGTCCAAGGCTTGATGCCAGATCATTGTCAAATGATCTTCATCTTCCTATTGATCTTTTAAGGTTTAAATTTCAGTATTAGAAATGTTAATGGACCATTCATTAATATTCTAATTTAGTAGAGTCCTCTAGATGTTAGGTTACTTTCTGAAACTTATCCATAATAACTCTTTATGATAGATCTATTCCAGAATTCATGTTTATTTCCAACATTTAGAAATAAACAATGAATGTATTCTAATTTCTAGGTCATAGAGACATTCTCTAAGACTAAGGGTCCTCCTAAAAATATGAAGATCTATCCAATAGAGATTGTTGCAATAAATGCTTCAATATCCATGTGGACGACTATTAAATTTTGTGATCAAATTTTCTAATCTTCTAAAACATATGCAACCAATTGCAAGTGTTATTAGAAAAATGAGATACAATTTTAGACTTTGATCTTATCTAATAAGCAAGTCAATTTCAATGATTATATGTAGATGTATAATATCCCGATGCACTATCTGGATCCTTCTCTAAGGATCTTAGATAGTCTAGATAGTCACACTGTCAGTACATCGACTTATTGCAATATTGACATTTATCCAAATCTTTAGATGTCATATGGAAGTCATAGAAGCACAATCAACTCTTTGGCTTTCCTTTTCACATGGGTCAGACCCATGCTTCCACTATGCTCCCTTCATCTATCTATAGATAACCATTGCTTAGGATAAAAGATCTCTTACGTTGAACTCAAAAGATTTCAATATAAGAATATTTCAACATTTATACGTACTTCATTCAATTCATACAATATGAATATTATGACGCTTCATGAATGACTTGAGAATAAGCAATAGAATGATGGCACTCAACGTATTTACATTCATCTAAACTCTAAAAGACTTTGGTGTAGACAAGTAACATTTTTTAGGACATCATCTTTTATCGAGCCACCGTTGGGCATAATGCAGTGGACCATGTCATTCATGATTAAATATCGAGAGCACATATGTATGCCAAAACTGTTGGACATGCGAGCCCACGACGAGCCATTATGCAATAAATGTTATTGCGAATATCATTCCCTGATCTGAAATGAAGAATAACTAATTTGCATAATAGGTCCCTTAGTACAATTAGGGTTATGTACCATGGCTATCTTAATGATCATACAACTGTTGATTCAATTATTGAATCATAGAAGCTAGTGCTTGGGTGAATATCTAAAGAGTTAGATTGAGGACTCATCAAGCACCGTCAAATGATTGTTAAGATGTGATCTCCAGCCTGAGTAGGAGATAGCAATCCTTTCTCACATAGGCTGATATCTGACCGACCTCTTGATGCAGGTCCTCTGTATAGGAATAGAGATTCGGAGGTGTCAGATTAGCTAGGTCAAAGAATTGACTTAACGAGATCGAGATAACCAAAGTCCTATGTCGTATGCTGTCACGATATAAGCACGCATCCTCTGACCGGAGACAGATGTGTTACTATATGTCTGAGTATGTACATTTGGCAGACCAATAGGTTGATGATCTAACCAAGGTCTATACACCGGCGTGCTAGTGTGCATATAAGGGCATATGCGTAATACGATCTCTCAAAGGGATCATACATGTTCACTACTGAACCGGAAGACATGAGCTCACTCATGAGATATTGGGAAAAATCAAATTCCGTGCACAATCGTCTCGCTTTGGAAGCTTGATTGAATTTGTAGGCTTGATATATACTTTTGGAAAGTATATGATCAAGACCTAGGTATGATATATGCTTTTGGAAAGTATATGATCGATACTAAATCCCAATGATCAAATGAGAAACTTACGCATAAAACCCTGAAGTAGACAGTATAAAGTTGATTTAAATACTTCGGGTTTATTCTGGGTCTTCAAGTATACATGATGTACAGGTGTTGGGAATACTTGAGGGTGATTCTGGGAATATGTTCTGTCAAACAAGGGTAGGGATCGCAGGGATATCTTGAGTCTCTTCGCGTGCATTTGGGCGATCTGGCTGGGGTGTAACGCCACGATTTTTAGGGACCAGCGTTTTTACAAATAAAATGTATTGTCTCTCTCGACCCATCTAACTGTCGATTGGTCGTTGATGTAACCCACGCTTGGTTGGTTGGGTGGGGTCTTCTTGGACCTGTCTCTCTTTTCTTGCTTCTCCCCTTGTATATACCTTTTTTTCTTTCCAGCTTTTTAATAAAGAAAAAGGGGCGAGCACCCCGACGTGTCTCCCCCGAAGTGTTAGACTTCAAAAAAAATACGTGAGGGTGATGTGATCATAAATGATTGTATAGACATGACGCTTCCATCAAGGCCCTAAATGTCGGTTTCGCTCACCATTTCGATATCGATTAAAACATAATTTCGATGGAATTTCGGTGGAATTTCGATCGAAATTTCGGTCATTTCGGTCATTTTTTGTACTAGGACCCCCATATTTCGGTCATTTCGGTCAAATTTCGATTTCGACTGGATATCGATATTCGACAGAAATTCGACCGAATTTTGCTGAAATTTGAGGCCATGGCTTCCATTCCTAGGGAGTGATGAAACGGGTCTGGATTTTAGTGATTCCTCTTAGTAGAGAAGTAATCTGATCTTGGTCCAAATGTTGGACATTGATCTTAATGTGATTCAGATGCAATGAGAAGATTAGATTTGCGGTCTTGATTTAATCAAGCATCTATGGGAGGTCCGAGATCTGGATTTGAGATGTGATCTCAATATCCAAGTCACTTTACGTGGAACAATACAATTTCCTTGTTCTTATCTCCAAGTATCCGCGGAGAAAGCGCATTATCCTTGAAAGAGTTAATGGATAATTTCATTGTTGATATAAGTATCCAAGCATCGAGAAATTGATAATTAAATGTGATTTAATTATCATGGATAATATGAATTTGATTCATATTATAAGGAAAGATATCTAAGATAATTAAATGTGATTTAATTATCAAAGATATGAATAATGTGAATGTGATTCATGTTATTTGGGCACGTGAGAAAAGAGATCCAAGATGATTAAATGTGATTTAAATATCATGGATGTGAACAATGTGGATAACACTATCCATATTAATCATATATATAAATGTGATTTATAATATATTAGAGAGAGCATATTGTGTTTTATATTTGTTGATTAATTGTTAATGTGAATGGAATTCACATTGAATGATTAATTGAAAATATAATTACATTTAGTTTTTGATTGTGAATAAGATTCACATAATTTCAATGGCATGATTGATATTTTCTATAAGATAGTTTGGAATTATTTTTTGTGAAAATATTGTCAACAAGAGATGATGATATATATCATGAGATAATGAGATCTCATGATAATTTGAAGAGATAGACCACGTCCACCAAAGAGAAGTGGACGACTACAACTCTCCATGAGGAGAAGAGTAGCCGTCCCCTCTTATGGGAAAATTGGTTTGTCCTCTTCATTATTTTTCTCTTATCAAATATGATTTAATTTCGAATTAATTTTGTTGATTTATCAATGGAATTTAAATTAAATTAAATCATTAGTTGTTGTGTTTTTACAACAACAATCCTAGCCATTGAAAGAAACACAAATCAATCTCAACCATTGATTGTTTGTTGTCCATGGATTGAGATCCATGGACTCCCAAAACCCTATATAAGAAGAGGCATGCCTTGCTCTTCGAATTGCACCGACTGGCGAGTCTCTCTCTCTCTCTTATTTTCTCTACACGCCAAGTCTCTATCTCTCTCTTATAATGGCCGTCCACCATGGAGCCATTGTGAGAGACGTCGTCGACGCAGCATCGTCGTTATGCTGCCGGATCATCTACTCATGGATCTCCATCTCCTTCGGTGCTTCTCGCTCGTGAAGAAGATGTTGGATCTCGTGTGATGAGATCAGGAGATCCGCCGCTTGGATCATCAACATGAATTGCGAGGAGCACGCGATTCGTCCCTGCGCTTGCAAGCGTCTCCTCCGACGGATCGGATTTGAGACACGAGGTCTCTTCGTTTAGAGACTCGATCGCAACCACGCTTCAAGAGGTAATCCTATTACTTGTTTGTGGTTTAGACGAAACGATCCGAGAAGTGTTCTTGGATCATTTGGTTTCGTCACATGAAAATTTTTCAATTTCCGCTGCGTCGAGCAACTAGTGCGACTAGTTGCTCCCGATCGCATTCGATGCGATCATCACGCTTCCGTGATGCACTTGAGGATTTTTCCTGTATCCTTCAAAAATATTTTTTTATATTTTTATAAAGATTACTTGACAATTACGATCATCATCGACATAACACTTCCAAAGCACATTCGATGAGAGATCAAGACTATATAGACATACAAACCTTAGGTTGTTGTCTTATTGTTTATTTAATTGTCATTCCTCATTATTATGAGGAAACTTGCACATTACAACCACATACATTATGTGTCCAACTGCAAGTATAATATATTGATCAAGGATCTAATCCATGATAATTATTGGTTATTATTGAGTATAATTTTGAGTGGGTTTAATGTAGTTTATCTGAAATAAGATAATTTACATATATATATAAATATATTTTACTTTGATTTAGGAATTTTTATATCAAAGTTGTCTTTCCTTGTCAACACTGAAAGTTCATTCTCTTAATCACTTTTAATGTAAGAGATATACTTACCAACCTTTGTTACATCTTGATAATATGAGAAACTGTAGCTCGGATAAAAAGAAGCGGGAACTCATTCCGAATTACAAGTCCAATCTGCACTTCTCAATTCGATCTTTAACACTCGAGCCCTCCACCTCTAAGGTGATGTTGACATGTTCTTAATTGAACCAATCGTCAACGGGAATAGCACTTGCTTTGCGCAATCCAATATTGCCCCAGTAATATGAGAAATCAATATTGGGGTCACTATGCATACGGCCTTACTCTTTCGAGAAGCAAAGAGCCCGATCTAGATGCGCTTGTATGCAAGAGTTGTCACTTATACGTGCGTCTCCTACATACAATCTCTGGCGACGAAACTCTTCGCCTTGACGGGAAACCTTGGATGTCACTTATGTGATCCTTTATATCATGTTCAAATTCTAATTAGTTATTATAAATCGTATTCACATAATTAATTCTTCCAAGAGAAATACTACTCTATTCATAATAGAGTGTATAATTGGATCTATTTAATTTAATCATATTAAATCAATTATCAATCCAATCAGTCAACCAACTAACAATTTTTAGTTGTTACTTGAAGGATGGTATAATCTCAAAATACATTTATTCAAGTTTTAATATTTAGAAAAATACATCATGATCGCTTCAAGCATTATCCTTTCCTTACCCGTTGTTGTGGTCACAACCGACTGGAGTGGGACAAACCACTCACGGAGCAACCTGCTACCTCCACGCTCTCCAACTAGACACCCTATCCGCCTTAGGTATGATAAACGATTTGATCATTTTGTATTTGAGATTATAATTGGTCTTTCAACCGAAGTTATACCATAAACTATTCTGATTAATATTATAAGAGATTTGCTAAACAAATCCCCAATTATATTTTAGCAATCATGTTTGTTGGAAAGTTCGTTATAATCAAATCGATCGAGATCATTATTTTATCATATTGGTTATTGCAATGTCATTTAGAAAATAATCATCTTAAATATTTCACAAATATTCATCAATAATTAGTCCAGTAAATTAATCGTTATTTTCATTAATTGATTAAACAACAATTGCAAGATTCTTGATTAGGAAAGTAATTTTCAGCAGTGACCCTCACTTATTAAAATTAGCATATCACAATCAATTTAAATCCAAATTACGAAAAATAAGTTTCAAAAGTTTGCTAATTTGATTCATAACAGAACTCAAGTGATAAGCACACATTTCTAGGCATTTTAAAGCTGTAATTATCTCTTTATATGTCAAGATTTGCCATCCCCGAAACGGTGGGTACATGTTCATTAAAAAGATCATAACTTGAGCAAACAGATTCCAAATCACGCAAACTCAAGTTCCACAATTTCCTTATTTAATGGGGAACATAATCCAAGTGATAATTTCGAGTTTAAACACTTTTAAACAGGACGAAAAAAATCACACAAAACAAGGTTGTGTGAAAAAAATGTGATGAAAGTTCGAACAACCAAAAAAGCTCGTCATCTTTTGTTCTCGACTAAAGTACTTGGGGGGGGGGGTAACACAAATACTAAGTTCTTTTATGCAATGGATCTTAGAAGAATTTTTTTTATGTAATCTCAATCACTCCATTTCTATGGGTGATGATTGGTTCCGTGGAGAACATGAGGTTGGTACGGTTGTCGAGGATCATTTTCGATGTTTGAGTTGAAATGTGTACTTGAATGTGCGTTGGCTCATGTAGGGTGTGAGAAAATTATCCCATGATCAGGTAAATAGTATGTTATGTGAGTTTGGTTCGTCCAAGATTAGAGACTACTTATGATATAAATGTTTAAATGTGGACAAGTTCCTGAGTCTTGGTTGCTTTTTAGCTTTTTCAAAGAACTTTGGGATGTGGATCGAAGTGTTGTCATGGATTTTGTGGAGGAATTCAGACAGGGGAATTGTATCTTTAAGTGATTTAACTATCCCCTCATCTTTCTCCTACGTAAAAGGGAGGTGTACTTGAAGGTCGAGGATTTTTGTCTAATCATGTTGCAGCTCTCCTTATGATGCAGCTAGCATTCCAATTAGCTAGCTTCTCCTTAACACCTACAGATCCTGATTATTAGTTGACGTGAACAAGCGCGATAATTGGTTTGGTGCGAGCTTCTTTCTTAGTTTAAACATCCTTGGTGCTCTGCAAGGCGTACTCTCTGTCATTTCGGAGTTTCCTCTCTTATTGTTGGTTCGATGGGAGTGTAGGCGCGTCGTGAGCCTCTGATGAGCTGATTCTTTTGGTTCAATTTGGGGGAGTTCTCAAGTAGGTTGATTGGAATCTGATGACTCAACACACTAACCAAGGCCGACGTTTGGTCAAATAGTGTTTGGATGCCTTCGTACCGTTTCGAGCATTCTGATCAAAGGGTCATTGAGTTCATGAAGTTCTCTGTGTTTCTAGCAACAATCAAGGGGTCATCTATCGGGCACGCTATTGAACTTGATTTGGTAGCAACTTTTCTCAGTTAAGAAGGCTTATAAATCCCTATTAACATTGATTGCTTTTGATCCTAGGATCCATGTGCATGATTGTAAGAGGATATGTGCCTAGAAAATCTTGTTAAGAGTGAATGTTCTCCTTGGGCTCACACGGCTAGGTCATGTGATGACCTACAATTGTAGGGCCAAACTCTTTCAGTTAATGGATGGGCCACACCCGTATTCCTATGAGTGGATGGGTCATACCCGTATTCCCACTATGCCATTCATGTTTTTTCTGCATATATAAATTTGTGTTAGAGTAGTTGGTTATGAGTTTCAAATAGGTAACCAAAGGTCATGGGTTCAATTCTCATGGAGGACATGGCTTCGATGATTGAAATGAAGAGAGAAAAGCCATTCTAGATTTTGTAACGGCTTATGATCTTTTCATTGCAAACACTCTCTTCCAGAAGGAGGAACGCTTAATTACTTATAAGAGTGGCTCGACTAGAACACGGATATGTTACTTTGTGTGGAGGATAAGATATCGGTTGTGTTGCAAAAACTGCAAAGTAATCTCAGGAGAGAGTCTGACCACCCAACATCGCTTGTTAGTCATGGATGTACAAATAAAAAAGCCGGTAAAGAAAAGGAGATTTCCAAGAACACTAGAACTAGATAGTTGAATCTTCAATTGAAGCAATCAAGCTTCAGGAGAAGGTTTTATAATATTTATCTTGGGATTGTAACAGAAGTGCAAACGAGATGTGGGAGGCAGTAGCATTTTGTATCCGAATGGTAGCCAAAGAAATGCTAGGTGAGTCAAAGGGAGGAGTTCCAGGCCAAAAGGAGGCTTGGTGGTGGAGTGGATGGGTTCAAGAGAAGCTCAAAATTAAAAGAGCATGCTTTAAAGCTATGTTTAATGATAGAACGGATGAAATTATCATAAACTACAATGTAACAAAGAAGGGAGCAAAGAATGCAGTAAGCGAAGCTAAGTCAAAAGCTTATAAAGTTTTGTACAAAAATCTCGACTCTGAGGGCCAGAAGGATATATTCAATGTTATTTGGTGAACCAAGAGAGTGCCTTAAGATTGGAGGAGAAGCATCGTGGTACCTCTTTATAAGAACAAAAGAGACATTCGAAATTGATTAAATTACATAGGTATCAAGATAGTGAGTTACACTGTGAAAATTTAGTAACGTGTGATCGAAAGAAGGTTGAGGAAAGTTTTCAAAGTAAATAAAACCAATTCGGATTCATATGCCAGGTCGCTCAACTATTAAATCCATCCACTTGTTTCCATCCACTTGTTGATGAGAACAATGGAGATTTATAGAGTTAAAAGGAATAACCTCCATATGATTTTTATTGCTTTAGAGAAGGTTTATGATTCTGTCCCACTGGAGATATTGTGGAGAGTTTTGGAGAAGAGACAAGTGCATGTCCTATGCATTAACCTCATAAAAAATATGTATGATAGGGCTTCATCTTGTGTAAGGATACAGTCTGAGAAGGCTGACTATTTTGACATCAACATTAGTCTGCATGAAGGTCCAACTTTGAGTCCATTTCTTTTTAATTTGATTATGGACGAGTTGATAAGTCACATTCTGGATGAGATACCTTGGTGTATGTTATTGACTATTGATATTGTATTGCTTGATGAGACTAGAGATGGAGTAAATGAGAAGCTTGAGGTCTGGAGACATGCATCGGAGACTAAAGGATTTCGTATAAGTAGGGATAAGACTGAATATATGGAGTGCACTTTTGATGGAAGCAATGATGAAGGAATCGATGTGAAGATTGGTGACGATAACATTCAGAAGAGATTCTTTTAGATACTTGGGATCTATTTTGCAACATAATGGGAAAATTGATAGAGATGTTACAAATAGAATAATTACAGGTTGGTTAAAGTGGAGAGGGGCCTCTACTGTTCTTTGTGATAAGAAAATTCCTTTGAAATTCAAAGGAAAGTTTTACAAAGCAAATGTGATATATGCTATGTTCTATGGATCTGAATGTTGACATGTGAAGTAGACATGTGTAGAGAATGGCAGTAACAGAAATGAAAATGCTAAGGTGGATGTGTGGACACACACACATGCAAAGGTCGGATTCGGAATGATGTCGTAAGAAGGAAAGTTGGTGTAGCTCCGATCGAGAATAAGATGCGAGAAAATCGCTTAAGGTGGTTTGACCATTTACAAAGGAGGTCAGTTGATGCACTAGTGAGGAGGTGCGAGTTTTGAGATGTTAAGCCAGCTAAGAGAGGGCGAGGAAGGCCCAACAAGTGTTGGAATGAGATTATACGAAGGGATCTTAGTTTTTTTGGATCAAAGCTTGAAAATGGCCCAATATAGATCTGAATGGAGGCATATAATCCATGTATCCGAACCTATTTAATGTGAGAAAAGACTTTGTTGTTGTTGTTGATATAAAGTAGTACTTCAGTTATAATCATGTAGCTTCTTGAATATATGCATTGAAATGTAAATCAAAAGCAAATGTTTAAACTACAGTTATGGGATATGTATTATACCTTAAATTGTAAGCATAGATTGAAATTATTGTTGTTGGATATGCATATAATCCCTATCTAATATTGCAATTAATAGTAATATCGTAATCAATAGTTGTTGGATATATACTTCTTGAATATATATGCATTAAAGTAAAGAAATAGTTTTTGTGTACTTAAATAGTTACTATATATATTAAAATAAAGAAATAACATTTTTGCTAAGTGTTCTAACAAGAAATATCATTTTATATTTCATGTATGTATCAACTATTATATGTTTTAGATATTTATTTATTTTTAAATTAAGAATTAGGAAACCACATATATCTTGCATATGCTCCGACATACCGCTTAATCACTATTCAGTTTCCTATCCGAGTGCATACGCATATTGCTTTCCAGAACCTTGGTTAATATCAATCAATATTTATATGTTTTATATTAATATGGAAATGAATAGCAATATTTAGGGATGGAAGTTGGAAGGCTACTAATAAGACGGACATTAGTTGCAAAAGCAAACTCCCTCAACCAATTTCAACAGAAGAATGTGCTCGAAGTATAAGACATTTATCAATGATGTGGCAAGTTTTCCTTTTGGTTTACCGATGCAAGGTCATGATAATGACTTTGAAAAATCCTTGAGACAATAAATTGATGGCATGGCGCTGACAGCGCACACCCACTCGTCTTCAAACAGAGTCATCTCCATTATCTCGCTCCAGAACTAAATCATTGCATTGCCCACCCCTGCCTTTGCTATTTTGTTTCACTCATTCCACCATCCCTCCAAGTTTACGATGATTCTGTAACAGACTAAATAGTCTCATATGAAATACACGAAGTGAGAAAGTGGGTTATAAGACGTGAGGATTACTACTTGAAAAATTGAACTTAATCATTTTGGGTAATTGCTAATTGATCCAATTAAAATTTACTTGTTGGGTTAATTTTCCTAGATAATTGCTCGGGCTAGGCTCTTGATGTTACAATCTTAATGTTTAAATAAGCATGATAAGAATTGTTAGGATCTTTCGAGATTCACAACTCATAACAAAGTATAAAATTTAAATCTAGTTAGTCCTGATATAAGATAATTGAAAGATCATCTCTAGTAATAGTCATCCGAAGTTTTTTGTCTAATGAAAAGCTGCCTGAAGCCATGTTAGCAGAATGGTTAAAGTGATCTCATAGATATAAAATGAAAAATTCATTCATCTCATTTTTTGTTATTGATTGAGTCTCCCATGCTTTTGTAACTCGGCTAATAGTCTCCAATTATATTTTTGTAGGATTGTTTTTGCCGTCCTATAGCAAGTGCCCCAGATGCTTGGATCGATGTTGTTGAGCGGTATTCAAATGATGGCAACAAGACACTTCAGTAAGTTGTAAAAAGTGTGCTGCCAACTTTAATTTCTCAAAACTTATCAAAAAGGGCAGGAATCTATTTCTAGAACCATTGATGATTGATTTGATCATTATGAGAAATAGTCATACTTTGGACGCTCTTTTTGTAGCTCCTTACGAGGGATTATATACTGCAAATCCTGGTCATCCAAGCTAATACTATTTCTTCCAATGCAGCCGAACTGGCAAAACAACAAAATGCTTGAACCTAGGATCATACAATTACCTGGGTTTTGCTGCCGCAGATGAGTATTGCACTCCTCGTGCGATCAGTTCATTAAAGAAATTTTCATCAAGTACCTGCAGTGTCCGTGTTGACAGTGGTATTTATTCAGCAATGCAGAATCTTGTTACTGATGCATTATGAATATATTTAGTGGTATTTGTTATTTTTCTTTCGTGGCAGGGACTACTAAATTGCACACAGAGCTGGAGGAGCTTGTTGCGAAATTCGTAGGCAAACCGTCAGCAATTGTTTTTGGCATGGGTTATGTGACAAATTCTGCAATTATTCCTGTATTGGTTGGTAAGGTATACATGCTGATGCGAAAAGATATCATCGTTCCAAGAAATATAATATTTTCCTTTTTTATAATTGCTCAAAAGAAAACATAAAAATAACTGTTAGAAGGCAGATAAACCATCGTACTGTAATGATGTCGTTATGTGTTTCTCTTAATGCAGGGTGGCTTGATAATAAGTGATTCTTTGAACCATAATTCTATTGTCAATGGTGCTCGTGGATCAGGTGCAACAGTTCGTGTTTTCCAGCATAACAGTAAGTGCCACTGGTCGACGATTTCATGATCACCTTTGATGCCCTTTTGTCTAGATTCGATTTCATACTAAAACATGTTTAGGTCCTTCTCACCTGGAGGAGGTTTTGAGGGAACAGATTGCCGATGGACAACCTAGAACACACAGACCATGGAAAAAAATTATAGTAATTGTTGAGGGAATTTATAGCATGGAGGGTGAGCTGTGCAGGCTTCCAGAGATCATTACTGTCTGCAAGAAATACAAGGTCTAAATATAATTATTTGCATTTTCATTTTATATTGCCAATCTTTATGCAATTTTATTGCATTTTACACTCGCAACTTTTGTTATACTCGAGCACCTTAATTTGAAATAGAGCTAGCAAAAAAAGAACTGCATAGATAAGTCAAAATATAATCAGGTAATTATCACTTTATTGCAGGCATATACCTACTTGGATGAGGCCCACAGTATCGGTGCAATTGGGAAGTCTGGAAGAGGTGTTTGTGAGCTTCTAGGGGTTGACACGACCGACGTAGACATCATGATGGGAACATTTACAAAATCATTTGGATCTTGCGGAGGATATATTGCCGCATCAAAGGTTCAGCCTCTTTGATCTTGCATCAACAATAAGATATAATCAGCACAAAATAGGAGTCAATGTTGAAGCAAGAATGATCCATACCTTTTTTTTTCTAACAGGAAATCATTCAGCACCTAAAGTATGCATGCCCTGCACATCTATACGCAACTTCCATGTCACCTCCTGCCGTGCAGCAAGTGATATCAGCCATAAAAGTTATTCTTGGAGAGGATGGTTCCAACCGAGGTGAGAAAATATACGTACCAGACGTGAATTCCGATATGAGCAGCTAATTGCTTTGTCCAGATGGCTGATTGGATGTTACTTCTCTAGGGGCTAAGAAACTTGTGCAAATCCGCGAGAACAGCAACTTCTTCCGATCAGAACTGCTAAAAATGGGCTTTGAGGTCCTTGGGGATGATGATTCCCCTGTGATGCCAATCATGTTATACAATCCAGCAAAGATCCCAGCATTCTCTAGAGAGTGTCTCAGGCAAAATGTGAGTCGGACTGGGGATTATTATTCATTATCCTGTTACATCCAACGATCAGTTTTAGAGATGTCCTTGTATTCGTTATTCTTTAGGTCGTCTAGTTCAAAATTTAGGATGAAAAATTCTTTTATCAGATATGAAATTAAATTCAAGTTGTCAATTATCTTGCTACTGAAATGTTGCAGGTGGCAGTCGTGACAGTTGCGTTTCCCGCAACCCCGCTTCTCTTGGCAAGGGCTCGAATATGCATTTCCGCTTCGCACACAAGGGAGGACCTCATCAAGGCATTGGAGGTGAAATTTAACACATCATTTGATATTGCCTCCTCGATAACTTTGCTATTTGATTGTGTGATTATTGAGTAATTTATGGTTATGTACAGGTTATCAGCGACGTTGGTGATCTAGTAGGCATAAAGTATTTCCCTATCGAGGACCAAAAGAAGCAAGCTGGAGTAGATGGTGATAAGAAGCTAGTGTAGCATTTGTTTGCACCCTAGCTATGAATTTCAGTTAGCGATCACTTACTCCTTCGGTTCTTCATGGTCATTAGAAAAGATCGCCATCTATTAGTTGAATAAATTTACATGTATCATTTTTATACCATCTGTTGTAATTTTAATTCTAAAGTCAGTTTTAGTTCTGTGATTTGTCCCAGCTAGTACGGAAGCCTACTAGAGTATGTTAATGAGCATCCCAAGTTGCAAGTGTTTATAGTTCTCTTTCACTCATGTGAACTCTGCACATCACAGATCACACTACTCGAGCTGTGTTGATGAATCCCTGCCCGCAGCTTTGGTTTATGCTTTCTGTGCGACCAAAGTATATGTTTTGAGTGTGATTCAAAGCTACAAAAGTGTAGCTGGCCTTTCGACAACATTTGATTTGCCATCAGACCCTTGAAATTTTGCACTGGTGTCAAACAGATAGGCCGGTGCATTCACCAGATACACAGATGCGTGAACAATTTGTACGACGAAACGGAGTTTCTGTTCCTCTGTCAGCTCCGGGATGTAGCACAGAAATGATGTTAGTCGAATTTGGTGCAACCCTACTTAGGAGAACCGGATACAATGTGGTTCCACAACCTATATGCGCGAAAGCACCCAATGAGCGGAGTGGTAGGAGCTTGCAACTTGTTGCGCCAAGTTGTCCTTTGTGAGCACCACCACCGACGATGTCCTTGCTACGAGCTTCTCTTCAAGTTCGGTGTTTTTCTGCCACAAGAAATATCCACTTCTTTCTACTTTGGGGTGGGAAAGAAGTAAGAAAAATGGAATATGAAGAAAATAAGATGATATCTAAGAAAATCCACAAGGAATGCATGGTGGCATTAATTGTGAGATGGGATGAAGGAATTAACAAGATATACAGGAAATTAGTTGGGGAACATAGGATAGCATTATTGTCAAAAAATTAGTGGGTTCTCCACACCACAAAAAGAAGCATCATACTATTCTTGAGATGAAAAATAACACCAAAAATAAATTACCTCGTACACTTATGAAATACAATCCATGAAATAACGTCATGCTATCTAGGCACTTGAAAATAGCATGTTATTTACTGAAAAAACGGAACAAAAAGTTGATACAAAAAAGGGAAACATCACGATATCTATACGATCAAATGATACATTATATGCTTCAAACAACAGGATGAAAAAAACTAAAAAAATATACAAAGTAGCACCCATGGGTATTATGTTATGAAAAACAACATCATTTACCAGAAATATAGCTCCAAAAGTTGAAAAAAAAGTTCCAAAAAAATAGTCCCAAAAAATAACACAAAAATAATACCATATCTCGCATTTAGGTTTGCTAATTGAAGAACTGATTCATTTGAGTTCGATTAGGATTCGATGGGAAAAAAATAAGGTTCATTTTTTTATGAAAGTGATTATATACAGTTAGAATATGATATAATACATATAAATCAATAAGTATTATACTCAAATGATAGAAAACATTAGCAAAAATTATTGTACTCGTTACAATCTTAATTAGCTCGCAGCTCATTGGAAAAACCCTTCACACACATTGACATTTTTTCACTAGATGTAAAACTTCACTTATTGATGTCATCATGTTGATCTTTGAGAATGATTGAGGTTTTGTATTCTTATGTGGTTCTAAGAGTGACCCAAACTTATGTTGGATTTTTTGTATTCTTATGTATAGACATATCCTCGTTGGATGACATTAATCTTGAATAAGATGGGGGTTAACATCTGATATAGCTCCCTAATAAGATTTAGTCAAGTAGGCAAAAGAGGATGATGCTACTCACCCTACCAAAGCTCGCAACACCGCAATAATGCATGCCCTTCATCAAGCATGACACAATTGCAATATAATGGGAATCTCAATGACCTCCTCGAAGATGAGCTTTGTCACCCCGCATCCATTTCATTTCTCATGGATCAATTGACTTTTATTTTGGACGCGAGACGCTTACCAACATTACTTCCTCCCAATCCACTCTTCTCTCCATTATGATAAGTCATACATCACTTCATAGGCTTGAAAAAATGACATGAAGTTGACGATCATACCATTTTCAACAAAGGAAATACCACAAACATATAAAAAGAGGCATTCTAGATTTTGTGTGACTTATTGATAAGTGCCTTTCTCTTTTACCTTTTTTGTTATTATGTAGAAGTGATTCCTGTCCTAAGAGCGTGGTCATTCTATTCATTTCAAGATGCAACCCTCATACGATTTCCTTCCTCTCCAACGAGTTCTTTACATACCATATAGTCCTAAAATTAAGGTAAAATTTCCATACTATATAATTTATCGTAAGATAATTAATTATATAAAATAAGATTTGAATTTCCACCTCATTAGAAATCATAAAATTTGTTGAAGCTTTACGACATGCTTAACTTTCAACATATAAGCATACATCATTAAACATATAATCCTACTGTACAACATAATAAACCTATTGTACTTCTAAATACTCGTGCTTTGATTGTTTATTGATCATCGCATATTTTGATAGCCTTTGAAGAGTTGTCTTATGGTTAACATTAAAGATTAAAGCCTTGATCTCTATATATTCATCAAGTCATACATAATTATATATCTAAATCAAATTCCCATTTTCTTAGGACATCACATATATTGAAGTTCTGTGAATCATTATGTTGTGCTTAATATTAGAATTTGAACTACTTAGCTTCACATAATCTACCAAATATTTTTTAGATATTATAATGTAAAAAAATTGCAATTATTCGGTAAGGATGAAAACGAGATGAATATATTTGTATCTAATTCATATCATATTCATTTAATACAAATTTTAATATTCTTATTCGTATTTAATATTAACCAATTTGACAATTGTGAATACACATTCGTATTTATATATCTATTTTAGTATGTAACTACATTCATTAATTTATGTATAATCATGTGTAACAAAATGTTACGTTTGCGTAGGCTTATTTGTCATCCATAAAGGATCAGAAAGAAGATCATGCTCCGAAGTGCTTTGAGACTTTGAAGAACATGTCGACCTGTATCCACCATTCTTGATCTAATTGTTATGAAATAAATCTATTTAAAATATTTATTTTATCTGTGAATCATCCTAAATATGTATATTTTAATTAATTTATAATATTCATATTCAATTCATATTCATTATATATTCGTATTTGTTTTTATAGACAACACATATATTATATCCATCAATATTCGTATCCTTAAAAATACATTAAAAAGATATGGATATTGTTATATCTATATTCATGTATCCAATTCCTTTCATCCATACTATTTGGCGTGAACGACACATATAATTAGGGTGGAGCATAGAGCCGGGTTGGCCCGAACTCGACCCTAACCCGATCCGCAAAAGGCCAGGCCCGACCTGAATCTAATGTACAAATGGGTCAGGCCAGAACCCTAAATTTCAAAAATATCATGCTTGGGCCGGTACATGCTCAAACCTGAAGTACAAATGGACTAGGCTCGAGCCCTCATATTTCAAAATATCATATTAGAACTAAATTAGGGGACATGGATTTATAGTTACAATACATCAAATATACCCTTCATACATGAATAGTAATATTATATCGTAACAATACATACAATATTCATGTGTTATGGATAAATTATATCCATAACAATAAATTGAAATCAAAGTACAACTTCATGAAATCAAAAATAGTGCGGATTGAGCCCAACCCGAACCCCAGCCCAATCCCGCGAGCCTTGGGTCGGGCATGTGTCCTCAGTTTGCTAAAAAAAGCAGGCCTCGACCTGGCCCAAGGCCCACGGAAAATTGACAGGCTCGGGCCGGACTTTCCCGGGTTGATTTGGGTCGAGCCCAATGCTTCACCCTACATATAATGTAACTTTTATCATTGTACATATTATCCTCAGTATGATTCACGAGGTATGCATTAGTGATATGATGCATTAAATGAAGAAAGAGGATAACCAAATATGGATAATATTTTGCATTATTTATATTATTTTTATCTAGGAAATTGGGACAGAACTTATCTTTATGAGGTGAAGTGAAAAACTACAAATAGAAAAGTATCACCTTTCACAAATATTATTCCACCTCTTTGTCTTACTCTTCAAAACCCTACATGCCATCGAAAAAATAGAGCCAAAGGCCCGCAAAACCGATTCCATCAAGATAGGAGTGCATTGCAAAATCTGTCAATAATTGTAGGAAGAATGCAATCCAGATTCGGGACAAAAAGCAGAAAAAGAAGAAGAACAATGGCTGGTAAGAATCAACTATCCACTTTTCACAATTTCTTTCGTTAATTGAGCATTTGTTTATTATTCTTGTAATTTGCTAGAGCCTAATAATAAGCCCGTAAATAGATGCAAATGAGATTTTATATATAAATCTTCCATTGCATCCATGAGGGTAAGATGTTGACCAGACAATGGACCTCACCGGAGTCCCAGCTAATGAGGACTTTGTCCGAGTGCCATCAAAGTATTAACACCAAACTTGTTGGAGCAGTGAAAGATTGATGGTGTATAAGAAGCAAATTAGGGAGATAGAGTATGGATCAATAATCAAGGTAGATGTGAACTTAAGAACTTCTTTTCATTAAAACTTGAACTTACATAAAAGACTTGAACCTTTACAATAAGAGAACTTAAAATGTTTACAACAAAGGAATGACATACAACTCTTGAAGGACACTTGAGGTGTAGTGGATGTTTTGTGCTTCTTGTGTGGTTGTTGTTTGTGAGATGAGGACCTCTTGGATGGTATTTATAGGCCAACCAAGAGTGTGGTGATATTTTGGAAAAGTGATCTAGAATCATCTTCCATGCTTCTCCTTTTAGACAAAATATCTATATATTTTGGTAAGAGGTAGAGAAATATCTAGATATTTTCTCTACCTCTCTTTTTTCTACAACGCTCTAGCAAGTACATATATTAATTAAGATTCTTCATATATTGGTGGAAGATATAGGCTCATATAACTTCATATGGATGGAAGATTGTAGGCCCATGTGTAAAAGGGTCCATTGCAATAATATTTCATGTGCAAGTTACAAATTATATTTTCAACAAGAAGCATTCTGTCGTCCAATCTTAGCACATGTTTAGGACAGTGAGGATGGTTTTGAGCAGAATCTGGAGCTCGTCGATATTGTTCTGCTTCACGGAGATGACGGGGGTGTCTAGGATATCAATGAAGTCAAGGTTCTGGGAGGAATAAATCCTGAGGTCATCATTGAGGTGAGTGCCATTCACAATGTAGGATAGCTCTTGTGGAAGATCAACAATTCGTTGAGGCCGATGATGCCCGTAAAAAAGAAGCTGAAGAGATCTTATGGGTTGGAGGAGTAGGTGGTGACAGAGGAGAGGACGGCAAAGCAAGCGTCTGGGTGGAGGCCAAAAGGGCACATCGCCTTATGGCATTAGGAGGAGGAAGGAAGGAAGCCATTGTTTGGTGGCAGCGTTGTCCTTAATGGAGCAAGGAGTGTGTCTATGTAAAACACCCACACGCATTACGTCGCCGCAAGTATCTCTGATGAGGGCCGAAAGTCCCTGCGAGCCGGAGAGTGCTAGTTTTGTGGTGTGATCCGACTGGGAGCTTCTAATTGAGTGCGATGGGGAGGTGGTGGAAGCTGAGAAAGGGAATTTGGGTTTTGAAACAGAGGAAACATGTAGGATTAAGGGCACAAGTGTGATGCACAGACATGTATGGTATATCTTTCGCAGTGCAAGGGTTAAACAATATGTTTTGGCATACTTATTTCCATTTTACCCTTGAAAAGTATATCTAATGACCCCTATATCTGGATCCTCTCTTTAATAGATGTTAAAGATGGGGCTGAACTGATGCTCAGAGTGGGAGCAATCACCGGAGCCGGACTACCAATGTAGGAGGGTGGAGCTGCCGTGCTTGAATTTAAAGTCATGATGGATGTAGGGGTTGGCTCAAGAGACGGGATACTTATTTTTTTATTTAGATTAAATTTCAGCGTTGATTCATTAGATTAACTCCATCATCTAGTTGAGTTAACAAAGTAAGGTAATGGAAGGTTATAGGTGTAAGACGGCACATTTATTCAAGATCTTGAGTGTAATTCGCGATTATGTAGGGTTATGAATGTTATTGTGAAATTACTCAGGGTTATGGATGTAAAAATCCCTAATAGAAACAACATATTTTTATTTATTTCTCTTGAGCTTCATCGTTTCTACAAAAAAAATATTAAATTGACATGTTGTTTAAGGTTAAGTTGTTCGAAATGCGACACTTATAGGATCAATCATCTTGGATTCTAGCCATTCTTTCCCTACTTCATAGACAAGAAGTTTACCGTTTAGGTCATAAAGTGGAAGTGCCCCCGGTCGTTTGCTTACTTAACCATCGTGGATGCGGTTCATTATCATCCATAACTTATTTGGGAAATTTATCCTTGCTCACTATGTTGTTCTTTTATGATAACAACCTTTTGGAGTACTAGAGATTCTGTGATAGCTTCATTCAAAATATGAATTAAAAGGAGCATATTTCTTGAGAAGAAAGCACAAAAGAGAATCCATTCAGTAAATGAAGAACATGTTTTAACAAGGATGACAAAATCAATTATAAAGGGAAAGACAAAAAGCTGTGGACAACTTAAAGAAGAAGAAGAAGAATATATTTATAATTGGAATATATAGAAGAATCTCAACATATATGCATAGTTAGTGTATAGAAATCCTTCATCTTTTCTCTAAAATTGTCTTATTGTAAGTTAAAACCCACATTGATCATTCACCTTTATTGATCTAGATGATTAATGGTTTCTACTATACACGAATTGATCACCCTACTTACCCTAGTCGATCACCAAAACCTAATAACTTACTAAATTCCAAATAATTAATTATCTACACTACAACATAACTTTTTCCAAAAAGGATAACCAAAACTAAGGGGGTTTCGACGAAAATCCCTAAAATTAATATACAAGTAATAATAAGCGAGTTTTGCACTTGTGACCCTTCGAGATTGTGTGATTGTAGTTATGCTCTGGCTTTTTGTAATAACGCTTATGCCCTTATATTTTTTACAAAATTTATAGTTTTGCCTTTTTATTATTACATTTATGCCCCCAATTTTACCTTAATGGATGAGCAGAATTGTGGTTTTTTTAAAGATTATAGGGACATAAGGATTATTGCAAAAAAAGAGTAAAGGCATCACTATAATTGCATAATCTCAAAAGGTACAAGTGTAAAAAATCTTACTAATATTTATCCTTTATAATTATAACTCTCCAACCATAAATACCAATAAGATACGACTTAATCAAACAACTACATGATCCTAATGGGTATCGTGGTCATTTCAATGGGCAACGGGTACTTGCAGATATCTATATGGAATATCGTGTCTATTAGAAGGAAGATAGCTGTATTTTACTAAAATGACAGTAAAAGTAATTATATTTTTTCCATGAAGAATTTCTTTTATCAATCTTGAAATTCACAGCATGTTATTTTCTTTGTCAATTCTTCTCTACGGACATGTGTGTTTGGACATTAGATTCGTCAACCGCTTCAATATAGCTAAACAAGTTAGCCACAAATCTTTATTGCAATAATGTTCAAATAAAACATTGCTTATAGACATCATGGATTCTTGGGTATAATGCTTAATCTGTGGATATATGGACTCGAGTGAACATATGCAAAGTAGAGTAGGCTTCTTAGGATGAAGATCGACGTTGAAAGTGAAAGACAACGTGGGCATCCAAATGGAATGAGGCATCAAAGTATGAGAGCGCTGGAGGGGGAAAGGTTGGCACGAATTCTAAGGAATGCAAGCGAATATGAATATGTGTGTGCGCGCGAATCGGATACATACATACATGTGTGGTTGTATCAATGTATCTGATTCACTCCCCTTTCCGTCGAATTCATATTTTGGCATATGTATATGTGTTAGTTTTAAAATATATATGAATATGAATTTTACTATTATATGCTTATATTTGGATATATTTTGTAATTATTATAAATTTATATGTAAATAGATTAATAAAATATCCATATATAATTATTATTATAAAGATATACATTTAGTGTACTGTCATGTGTAAACCATCAAATACATCTATAATAAAGTTAGCCTATAAAATATGTATGTTGTATCCATATTTGATCATCATACGTTCCATACATGTATTTTTTATAATATGCTTAACACATTTTTCATACTCATCAATATTCATACATGAATCCATATTCATATTTTAAACAGATAAAAAATAATGTAACTATTATATTCATATTTATATCTGACTAACAGTATCCTTTTGAGTAAATGAGATGGTAAGAACTTTCAACCCTACGGCTACCCGATTTTTTACATGCATATTTTGACTGGACATGGATCATGATATATGAGGTATGTATTCAGATATTTTCAAATGGATAATCTGTGAATTCAAGGTCAAAATACATGGTCAAGTAGCAAAGATCTGGATATTTTGAAGATCCCTGATAATAAGTGGGATATAGAATAACATGTACGTAAATTAGATGACTACCTTTTGTATATTTACTATATGTATGTAGACCTTCCTTATTTTTTATTTAATTGTTCCTAATCTCGTTTAACTTTTCTTCTTCTAATGTGTTTATAAAAATTTATTTAAAATATAAAATATAACTTAAATAAATCCCAAAGTTACGAAGTTGTGACCCTAAACTCCTGAACCTCATAACTTGACCATATGAACTATGAATTGGACGTACTGAATACTCACTTTTAAAGTTCTTTTTATAAAATTATCTACCAAATAAAACTGATTTCACTAAAATCGGAGTTAATATGCAAAAAGTAGGGTTTAGAACCTTATTGGTATAAATTATACAATGTTTCTTAATCTTATTTTATTTAATTTATGTCATTTCTTATATTTTTATACTTTATTAATATTTTATTATTAAATTAAAATAAATAATATTTTATTTATTTTATTAAATATTTAATATTTATGTATTTAAGTTTTTATTTACTTCTTTTTAAATTATTTAATTAATAAATAATTTATTTAATATAATTATTTATTTTAGTTATTTAGTTAATTAATTTATTTATTGTCTTTTTATCTCCTCTCCTTTCCCTCTCCCCCATTCCTCTTCTCTTCCCTTCTTCCTCCGCCAACCAACCCAACGGCCAGCCTTTGGTCGTCGCCCAATCGTCCCCACTCCCTTGTTACCCTCCTCCATCGGTGACGAGACCAACTTTCTTGCTCCCCACGTCATCTCCTCTATTTAAAGCCCTAATCTCCCTTGAGCTCCACCATCCGCCATTTACGACCTTCCACCTTTGCGGGGAGCTCTGAGAGAGAAAGGAAACGAGTGACAACCGCAACCTATCTCCGTTGTTGCAGCGAGGGTTGGAGAAGGAGGACCGACGTGATCATCGCCATCGTTGCAGCCTCGAGCTCTGCCATGCTAGTCTCCTCCTTCCAACACAAGTTGAGGCAACGATCGAGGAGGTTCACACCTCCAATCCACATGTGCTTTCATCCATTTGTATTCCGGGTTAGATCCTCACCTCTTCTTCTCTTCCTCCTTCCATTCTCTTCTCAATCCCTCTCTTCTCCTTCAATCCTATGCTAATCTACACAAATCGATCTCGATTACCTCCATTTCTCCAATCATCACATTTACATCCTAGTCTCCATGCCTTCATGTTCTACCTCACATATCCCTACATCTCCGGCCACGTACAGTGGCAGAGTTAGGAGTCAATACTTCACCTCCTCGAGGCCCCCCACATAATTCATGTTTGATCTGGTTCGAGGATGCGTCCTCAAGTCGTGGTTGACACCTGCAGTCCATTTATCTCCTGGAGATGTATCTGCATCGGTACTTTGCATTAAGCTTTGCTGGAGGACAAATGATTTGTAGTCACAAAATTTGAGCATTCTACATCGAGCATCTGGAGCTGAAGGAGAGATCAATCATCAAGAACTTCTTCGAAGCCTGCATGATATAGGAAATGAAGTCTGAACCAAGGAGCGACATCAGAACATCTGCACCGGGTATCGATTGAGTAGCGACATCGAGGTTCCATTATCCGCCACCATGAGCAGCACCTTGAGCGCACGAAATTACTTCACATCAAGCGACAACGAGCAGATGAAATCTTTACTTCACCATCTGCAAATCCATTCACCGCATTTTTGAGACCTAAAGCATGAGCATTTGTTGAATCAAAGTTGCACACACTTGGAGCATGAGGAGCATCTTTGATTACAACCAAGCATGGCACCACAAGGAGCCTGATATATCTGGAGATATCTTTTACGTCTGAAGATTTACCGACCATCAAAGCCCTGCAAGCCATCGCCGTTGAATCTGAGCTCAAAGCAATGCTGCCTGATGCCAATTCGAAAGAGGGAAGAACAATCCAATCTCCCATACTATAGTTATTGTTGAATTAATGTAAAAGGGAAGCACTCAGCCATTAGATACACTCGAAGATAAACGAGTTTCAGATGTCATATCAGCTCCAATCCAACGTCCATCTTTACGCCACACGGTGACCTCACAACAACTCTGTCGCCCCATCGCTTTAGCACCTCACGTGCGAAGCACGTGAGGTTCTCAGGAGATATTTTGTGCCATTTACAACTCGAGCCCCATACTTTTCTATTTCAAGCTGGCCCTACAATTGAAGAACCACATGCCCAAGCACGTGATCCAATGTGATTTTTTACACGTGCCACCCCCGAAGGTCTCCATATTTCCAGCACACCTCTTTATTTCCATAAATTTGCAACAATAACCCTAATACGATATAATAAATACTATACATATTATATACTTATTAAATAATATAATAATACAATAAAAATACTTAGAAATATACTATAATAGTAATAAAATATATTCAAAAATAAAAGATTTTCTATTTTTAATAAATCATTTAAAAATATAAATATATATATATATAAAAACTCAGAAAATACATAAAAATATAAAAATACCTATAAAAATCATATAAAATTTAGTTACGGTATATTTTACTGTATTTCACATATTAAAATGAATATTAAATATTAAAACCAATAAGAATTCAAAATACATAAAAACTTCAAAAATCATAACTAATTCATTAAAAATCAGAAAATAGGTATAATACCTTGTTAGAAAGATCTTTCATTTACTTTTCAGTAAAAATAGAATAAAAATATTATCTTAGTGTTTACTATTTTAAAATAAAAAATAATTCCCTTTGTAAATGAAAACATTATTTTCTTCCTTAAAAATAATTCAGAACCTACAAAAATATTAGAATCTCTAATATTTTCATAAAAATAGTAAATAAAATAAAATAAAATAATCCAGAAATCAAATACCTATATTTTTATATACTTATAGGTGTATAAAACCATAAATGAAATAAAATTCATAAAACCAAATAGAAATCCAGAAAAATTCTCCAAAATAAATAAAAACTAGGAAACTCTTTTACTTTTATTTCTCTATTATTTTACCTTAGTTTTTCCATAGTTTACCTCCCTAAGTTTGACACTCCCATATTTATCGCTATACCTTTGAGTTTAGGAGTATAAATAATATAAAAATAATAATTTTCTAGTAAAATTTAACATGTCACTACATTGATAGTTGTTTGTCTTTTTAGAGGACCCGATCGGAAGTTTTTCAGCTGTCAACCAACCATAAATCGATAAATACAATATTATCCTTAATCTGAACGAATAGATGAAATTCAAAAAAAAAGATCATGATAATTGGAAATCAATCGTAATAAAAGAATTTCTCAAATAATAATAAAATTCAACATACCTATAAAGATCAAATCCTCATTGTCATCAGTCTCTTCCTTTGATGTTCCTAAACTATATAACCAATCTTGGATGCAAATCAAAGCTTCCACCATAGTTGGGTCCAACCGACTATTGTAAGCATCCAAAACTCGACCGCTTGTGCTGAGTGTAGACTCGGCAGCAACTGTAGACATTGGAATTGCCGAAATATCTCAAGCCAACTTAGAAAGGACTTTGTACTTACTTGAATTCGATTTCCATTAATGTAGATTATCAAAAGAATTATCTTTCTCATCATTAAAATCTGTAGAATTGTCAATTAAATACATATCGATATCTGATTTTTCCTATTTCCAAGCTCACCGTCTCTTTTTTCTTCTTACAGAATTCAGTTATAAAATCTTCTCTCTTATTTCTGCAATGGATTCACAAGCATTATCAACAATTGGAGAAGGAGATTGAGATTGTCTACATTCAACATCCATTGTGGATTGAAATTTCAAGAGTATTCGTCATATATTCTGTATATAGTTGCATCTACTTCACTCCTAAAATCATCAACCTCAAAATTTGAATAAACTTTCGACAAGCAAAATCGAATGTGCTCAAACTTGTGATGAGGATCAAGGGCGACTATGATTGCCAAAGGTAAATTGCATGCATATTCCTTCTCGTACTTTTTGAATTTGACACTCATTTTGGTTGCCATACTTCTTATGGAGAATTCATCACTTGCAAGTAAAAGATTCAACTCTTTTTTTACTACAAATATCTGTTTAAAAAATAAATTAGAGGTGGAGTAGCGATGTCCACAAAAAACTTTTGTTGCCATATAAAATACTTGCAGAGCTCCACAAATATTGTTTGCCTTTTTTCCACTCTCCAATTCTAAGGATGTCAAATAAATATGGATCATGCGACTTCATGCGTATAAAAACTTTCATGTAATTCAAAGCTGACTGAAGCATTAAAAATGTAGAATTCCGTTGTGTACTTACTTCTAAAATGAGTCCCTTGTTTGTAGCAATTCGTTCTCGCTTTGCGACCTCCTCAAACTCCTCTTTAGATGCTGTGAAAACTTAACATACTTCATAAATTTCATATTTTAGCAACAATTTCTTTAATTTTATGTATCCCATCTTGAACAAGCAAATTTAAAATATGTGGCCAACGCCTGGCATTAAAAATCTTCCCGTTGAGAATATGACTAGACTTAAGAGCATAATGCTCAATCAAATTGTCAACTATCACATCATTAGTGGATGCATTGTCTACTATAATAGTGCACAAATTGTTGATACACATTCAGATAATCGATGAAGAATCATATCGGAAACACTATCATCGGTGTGTGGTGAGGGTGATGAATACGAGATTCATCATAGCCTGTGCAAGGCCGACGGCGATCAGAGGGGGGAGCGGTGGAAGACAAGGGGCAGTCAATGCACGGGATTGTACCCTTGGATCAAGCTGGAGAGAGAGCCGTCGCGACGGTCGTCTCTTGCTGTCACCAAGGAAGACGGAGGGCTTGCAAATCTCCAGGAATGGCGGATGCTCTCTCCCTTCTCCCTCCTTCACCGTCCACCCCCCAGTCCCTTCGTGTTTTTGGGGTAACCCTTGCAGGACACCGCCTCGCCTCTGCCCGCCTCACCGCCTCCGTTCAGGCCGAGCCCCCACGCCACGGCTGCACAGTGCTCCGCCCTCCGCCTGCCGCCTCGCGCCGTGTGTCGGCCGAGGTGCGGCACTGCTCCTGTGCGTACGACCATCGCCACTGCCTTGCGCAACCACTTCCACCGCCTCCGCCTCGCCTTCTCCCACTCACGGTCGCTGCCTCGCCGCCTCCGCCCGGCCTCAACCCAGGGCTTCGACCGCACCTCCGCCTCGCCTCCGCCCATCGCCTCCGCGCGCGGAGGCGCCGCCCCTGTGTGCAAGGCCAACGCCGGCGAGCTCCGCCCCCATCGCGACTTTCGGTCGCCGTGCGATGGGGGAAATTTGCAGATAGGCCCTCGGAACTTTTAGAATTTACATTTATACCCCTGCACGGGGTAAATTGCAGAGGAGCCCCTCCGACTTTCGGAAATTACAGATAAGCCCCTCCAAGGACTGTTTTGAAAGAAAAACTTTATTTTATTTACATTTTAGTCCCTGGAACTTCATTTTATCATATCTTTCTCATACGGACTCTGATTTTAGCATATAATATGTCATTTTGAAGCTATTTTCATGCTCTACAACTTAGCATGATTTGTGGACGGATCTGAGATTGTTTATTGTCAATTATTATTTGAGGACTTCTGTCGACACTTGTAGGCTAATTTTGACATATCTGTCCCACATTTTCCTTGGAAAAATTGATGATTTCTTTGGCAGAAACACTGATAAGGACTTTACATTAATTAATCCCCTTAGGGCTTGTTTGGATGCTGGGTTGGAGTGGGTTGGGTTATCCCCCACCTGGCTGGGATGGGGATGTGGATAACCTGATTGTAATAGTAGGTGTTTGGTTGCAGGAGTGGGTTGGGGTATTTTGCAATTACTGCCTTGTGCCAATTTTGTATATATTTTTTAGCCCTTAAACTTTCAACAGTCTTTCAAAAAGTCATGTTACATTAACGCTTTAGACCCTTTACTTTCAATTTTTTTCATAATGGTCCCTCCACATGTCCCCTCATGTGGCTATGCACATGAGAAGAGTGGCAATTTGCAGAGGGAACCCTTGACTGTTTTCATATTCCGTTATTGTCCACTGAATAGTAAATATATTGTCCCTGCTATCTACGTTTCCATACGTAGTTGTGGAAATGAGGAATTACGTTGAATATATACATGTACGCCGCTAATACTTAATTTCTTACAAAACTATTTTCGTGAATATAAGTAACAGTATTACAGTGTTATTAAATTGAGAGGACAACATTATAACAACCTGCAATATTGGTTCTAAATGACGTGTAAAAAAACACACGGGCCATCAATGTTTGCATTACCATATAAAGCGAATTCACCATCTCACGTTAAATGCGGCCAACGGCCATTAACAGGAATCATTCTTAGGCCACGCACACATACATTACGATAACTTGCCAAAACCAAACAGACAGACTCTCCTCATACGATGTGCTTGTCAACAATACGATCATCCACTGTGTCGATACCCACATGTCCCAGTTGGATGCGAAGTGTATCCATCATGTCTTTCAGCGAAGTTGTTGCGTCCTCAGCGTCGTCCAGCTCTGAGTAAAAGAAGGCAAGCTCGCAGTCCTTGTCGTTTATCGTTGTCTTAGCACTTTCAAGTTTTCGTTGTAGTACGACATTCTCATGCTTGGCCTCCCACAAAAGGCCGACAATAAAGAAGAACTCATTTGCGTGATTGTCCGTTGTCCTAGGAGCATCTGCGTAAGGCAGGCGAAACCCACAGCAATTGGTGGAGCAGACATAGAAAATGCGCCTCAACGGGTTCTGTTCGCCCTGTTCGTACCTCAATGTCATAGGTATACCGCATCTATATATTGCAGTTGGGTCCATTACCTGATACATAGAATGTATAACAAATATGATGAACAGAAAATCCTCAATTCCAACAAGCAGCAAGAAAATAGTACTACAAGCAACAACAAGTAACAACAACTTTTGCCTACGACATGGGACGACATGTGATACACTCGTTTTGGGCTTTCGACTACTCGGGGTGTTTACTCATCTCTCCTCCTCCTATTATTCCACATTGCATGGGCTATCCTTTCACGGAGGACCTCGCCTCGTCTTATGTCTTCCCGAAGAATGCCAACCTCACGTAGTTGATCTTCGTCCACGGCCTCCTGCACCATGTCCTCCTCGCCCTCTTCGTCGGATACTGAATCTCCACCATTTAATCGAACGAAGTTTTGTATGATACATGTCGCTCTAACTACGTCCCTCTGCACTTCAAATGGATATGAGGGCATATGTCGAAGGCATGAGAACCTGTTCTTCCACACTCCAAACGTGCGCTCCACCACGTTTCGCAATTTCGCGTGACGATGATTGAACAGGTCCTTGTGGTTCTCATATACACATCCACGTGCCCGCCAAGCCGGCAGATGATATAGCGATCCGCGGTATGGAGCAATGAAAGTGTCCGTATTCGCGTAGCCGCAATCGACTAAGAATTTGCATCCATCTTGTACAAGTAGGGAGCCGCTCTCGACAGAGTCACGGAGCACCGTCATGTCGGCACACGATCCCTCCCATCCAGTAACGACGTACGTGAAGCATAGGTTGAAGTCCATAGCAGCCATTACGTTTTGTGCTGGAAATTGTTTCCTACACCTATACGCTCCTTGCATCTCCGGATCGACATGTGCTGGGATGTATGTCCCATCTATTGCGCCAATCACTCCCTGTGGCACAAAGTGAAAATTTAGAACAAAATTTCACGAGTGAAACTAATATGATGATCATCCTTACTTTGAAATACGGGTAGTAGCGAGGATCTGCAGTGATCCTAGCTGCGGTGACAGGCGGAGCCAATCGTATATACTCTTGCTCCAATGTCAGTATCTTGGATAGGACATTTCTAATATGATGGGAAATGGTCTCAGCGCTATGCTGGAAAGATTCTTGGATTGTCCTATTTGAATGGCCATTACCGAACGCGTACATGGACATGCAGACCTGCTCGTCGACATCCATATACCTTGTCGGTGTCAGCCCATGTTCCGATAATAAACGCACAAATCTCCTGAGCATAGGGGGCCTCATCCTGAAATTCTGAAATGCCCTGTCGTCGTGTCTGTCAAGCATCTCCTTAATCCAATCACGACCCGTGAGTGGACGGGTATGCAGTGGATGTGGAATTTGTCGAACACGTGAGTCCCACTCTTGTATAGCAATTGCTCCTACTACCGCAGTGCACGCTATGAGGACCTGTTCCTCGACATCACCGAAAGGATTGTAGCCACGTAATGCCATATCCTTAGCAACGACCCCTGTCAAGCTGTAATTTTGTGAAATGTTTAATAGTTGTAGTTAAGAAATTCTGCCTTATCAAAATGCTGCCTTATCAAATTATGCAATAAAACCTGCAACAAAGATTCTGCCTTATCAAAATATGCAATAACACCTGAAATATTTAACGCACAAATTCAGCCTTATCAAAATATGCAATAAAACCTGCAAGGAACTTGTTAGTCTCTCGCAAAGAACCTGCATTGAATATGCAGTAAACCTGCAAAGATGTGATTTCTGCAAAAACCTGCAACAGAGATGTGACTCCACTCAAACCTGCAACCAACAACGTGTATACAGAAGATAAATCTAAAGTCCTGCAACGCATTAAACATAAGATAACGACCTAGGAGCATAACATAAATGTTGTCCAACGTCCAAACAAGTACCGTAGATTAGACATAGTCCATAATTCTGACGATCATTTAAGAAAAAGTTCTAAACTAAAAAGGATTAAATCAGGGACGGATAATCCTCTCAATCCAGGCGTGCAGCTCTGCCGGATCACCCTTTATGTGGTAGTAAACATTGCGACCGCTCCTTGTCGCCAACTTCTCTGCAATCCCTTTCGAACTCCTGACTATCTAGGTCGGGTCGCATCTGACTTATTTCCCCGCACGCATCGTTAGCAAGTTTGTTCGGGTCCTCCCTAGCCTCAGCGAAAGATTTCGGGAGATCGCTGAGGAAATTCTGCAACAACTCTTGGCCTGTTATGCTCAATGTGCCCCAACTCCTTGCTTTCTTGCTTGCTGATCGTTTACCTCGAAGGTCTCTCTTTCGAGACAACGGCGTTATTGTAACTCTGTCGCTCTCATCCGCATCCTCTCCGGGTACGGCATACACTCGTCCAGATTTTCGTCAAAATCCAACTCTTTTCGACTAGAAGTTGTGCGTGAAGTACTTCCTCCATGCTTCTCCCTCCCAGGACGGCTAGATGTGGTGTGTGCGCCGGTTGCTATGTCTTTCACCAAAAATCTTTGGATCTCACCAAAGTACAGGAATGGCTTGTTGCGGTATTTGCGGTATCTGTCTGGCACCTAGTGGTACAAAAGTACAATGAATTATAAAAGAAGGGAGATACTTCACAGATCCGTAATTTAAAAGAAACTTATAACTCAGAACATACCTCAAACCAGGCACTATCTGAAGGTGGAATTGGCTTGTTGTATACACTATCCCACCCACATCCTGATTTGTTGCGTAGATACAAATAGGAGGAGTAGTCTTTCTTCAGGTTTTTCCATCGATACTGCAGTTGGATCTTCGTATATCCCCTTCCCGCAACTTCGTTGAACCTTTTCACGATCGAATGCTAACTCGGGAGGGTAAAGGTGCTTCCCGACCACGAACTCTCGTGCTCTAGCATGACATCCACGAATATTTTATCTAGTGCGGAATTCCAATGTGCATTTTGTGCACATGCTGGGATGGGTGCATCAGATGGACCGCCTACCTCGCCATCGTTCGTGCCCACGAATTCGGACATATCTCTTCATAATGGTGAATAGCACATCGGGTAAAGTCATTAATCATAATGAATGCAATAACAAGGGAGTGTTCAAACATCGACAGGTTTCACATCTCAACTACAACAAAGTGCTGAAGCATGTAAACGCAATTCAGTTATCTCAACCACAAAAGACTGTTGAATCTCAACATCACTTCCAAATCGACACTCCTCCAAATAAACTCCAAATCAAAGAGAAATGAACAACCGTCACAAATGAACACCCAAATCCAAATGTAATCTACAGTCGAATGAACACACACTGCAAATAAATGTGAACACCCACATACCCATCTTTCAGCCCCTACAAAATTTTAGCCCCTTTGAAATCATCAGTGGAAAGAACAAGCAATCCATATCCAGGTCCCCAGTCGAATGAACAGCCAAATGAACTTCGCTTCCAAATGAAATCACCATTGCAAAGATACACCCAAATCAAATTAATACAACAGTGGGATGAACACCCGGTACAACTCTAAATGGACACCCAAATACCCATCGTTTTCAAGCACTCAATCCAAATCCAGCAGTTACATTTAAGCCCACATCAAATGAAATCACCATTGCAATAAACACCCACTACGAATCAAATTGGATGCCCAAATACCCATCTTTTTCAAAACCCAATCCAAATCCAGCAGTTACATTTTAGTCCCTTATATATTTTAGCCCTTCCAATGCAGCTGTGAAATGCACACCCAAAATCCAGTGGAATGAATCCCCAACCGAACTCAAAACCTCCAGCGGAGTGAACACCCAATTCCAGCAGTGAAATGAACACCCATATCAGCAGTGGAATGAACAACCAATCAATCTCCAAGGCCCCAGTCGAATGAAACCCCAATCAGCTACTCTTCCAAATGAAATCACCATTGCAATTAACACCCTCATCAAATTAAAACACCCAAATCAAGTTAACACCCAAATACCCATCTCTTTCAACACCCAAATCCAAATGATATCAGCTTCCCATCCGAATGAGGTCAATTTCCTTTCCAAATGAAAACCTAAATCCCAATGAAATCAGCTTCCCTTCCAAATGAACACCAAAATCCCTTCCAAATGGACACCAAAATCCAAATGGATACCCAAAGCCAAAAGAAAACACCAAAATCAAATAACCCAAAGATAGATATTACAAATGTAAAGACACATACATCAGCCATGGTAAGGCACATCGACATACCTTCCAAACACCTCCGTCAGGCAACGCGTAATGGCAGCCAACTTCTCCGCTCCAAGGACGATGCCGGCTGAGGCGAGTGTGTGTATGGCAACAAGGACGGTCGCGTCCAATTTATAGGGGTAGATCTCCTCTTCTACCCTCACTGCCCTTCTTCTCCCTGTCAAATGATTGGGAGAAATCGGTAGGGCTGACGACTCGCACGAGCTGGCTTGATAGCTAGACATCACTTCCTGTTACTGATGGAGGTGGACATCGCGGAGGCCTACTCTTCACAACCGCGGCTGCAGCCTCTGAGGTCGACATCCTTCTGACGCAGCCCTGGCGAGGCAACCTTCACGAGGACTCCTTTGACCATAGCCGTGTCCTTAAGCGGCAGCTACGCTCCTGGTTTCCTGCGCTGATGGAGTAATGGCAGTGGTTGGGAGAACGACGAAAGGAAAACGATGATGGGGACGCTGGAAAGAGCCCACCCTACCCTCTTTCGCCCGCTATGGAAACACTGTTCAACTTTTGCGGAAAACCCATGACCCGTACTTGGGACCTTCGCCCCAACCCCCCTCCCCACACCACCTCCTGATGCCCCCAACCCCTACACACCACTAACCAAACGCGGGGTGGGTCGACCCAACCCGCCCCACACCAGTATCCAAACGAGCCCTTAGTGATTATTGATTATAATGTTTGAGTATTTTGATCACATTGTTTTGAGGACAGAATCTATGCTTCGATACTCCCATTGATTAAAAGTAGGAAAATCCTCTTGTGCTTGCAAATTGGGATTAATTTTTAATATGTCTCTTGAACTATATCTTTTTGATCTGTGATAAACTTAGAGAATATTGATTACATATTTTGGAGCAGAAATCTAAATCACAGATCCTGAGCATAAAGTCTGTTTATTTTTCTTGCATAGCATTTTCATCATTGCATTGTATATTTTCAACACAGAAATTAATCGAACATTTAGTAATTATTTAATTTAATTTAAAATCGTGCAACTAAAATTCTCTGTTCCCTGTGTTCGACCTTGGTACACTTGTCGAGTAAAAATACTCCACAACATTCAAAGATTGTGGTGTTTTGATCGACCGAAATTCTCCTCCTATACTACAATTCATCAATATTAAAGAGGTGAATTTTGCGCTCATCAAATGAACACAAAATTATAAGTGAATTTGATGAATGTAAAATCAACCTCTTTAATATTGATGAATTGTAGTATAGGAGGTGAATTCCGGTCGATCAAAATACCACAATCTTTGAATGTTGTGTAATATTTTTACTTGGCAAGTGTACCAAGGTCGAACACAGGGAACGGATATTTTCAGTTGCGTGGTCTTAAATCAAATTAAATAATTAAATTTATGCTCGATTAATTTCTATGTTGAGAAAATGTACAATGCAATAAGATGCAAATATGATACATATGCGAAGAAATATACATGGACAACAGTTCAGCAGGATCTGAGATTAGGATTTTTGCTCAATAATATTTTAACCAAAGTCCTTGAAATTTATCACAGATTGACAGATATAGATAAATGGAAATAATCAGAATTAATCCCAGATTGTATGTATAATCAATCCATGGGAATAACTAAGCATAGAATCTATCCTCGAAATGATGTGATTTAAATCCCCAACTATTATAATCAATAATTAAGAGAAAATTATTCAATGTAAAGTTCAAGTCCTCAGTCGTGTTCCTGCAAAAGAAATCATCAATTTTTCCTCAGAAAATGTGACACAGATATGTCAAAATAAGCCTGCATATGCCAACAGATATCCTCAATAATAATTATCAATAAACAGCCTCGAATCTGTCCACAATTTATGCTAAGTGATAGAGCATGGAAATAGCTTCAAAATGATATATGATACGCTAAAATCGGAGTCCGTATGAGAAATATATGATAAAATGAAGTTTTAGGGACTAAAATGTAAATAAAAAAAGTTTTTTCTTTCAAAATGGTCCCTGAAGGGGCTTATCTGTAATTTCTGAAAGTCGGAGGGGCTCCTCTACAATTTACCCCATGCGGGGGTATATATGTAAATCTTGAAAGTTCTGAGGGCCTTGACGCAATTTGCCCCCAAACACACGTGCCCAGCACGTGAGCAGGAGGCTCGGAGGGGGGCGAAGGCTCGGGCGAGGCTCGGACTGAGGTTCGACGACCGAACCTGAGGTTCGGACCCGAGGCTAAGGTTCGGATGGCGAGGCTGAGGCTCGGGGGTCCCGAGCCTAGGTGGTGGGTGAGCGTTGCTTCGGTGGACTCGAGCCTCGAGGCTGGGGCCGAGGCTCGGGCGGGGAGGCGTGGCAGCTCCTGGGTCGTTGGATCAAGGGCTTAGGCCCGATCCAACGGCAGTTGTGTAGGGCGGCGGTCGAGGGCAGCACCCCCAGTGGCAGGGCGTGGCGGTTCCAGCACCGAGGTGCGGAGGCGTGAGGCGAAGTGGCGAGGCGGCGCCTCCGTGCGGTGGTTGGACTCGGGCGGCACCCCCGCATGACGGAGGAGAAGCGCGGAGGAGCAGAGGTGTTAGCCGAGGCTGGTCGTGGGCGAAGGAGCGGGACGCGGCGGAGGCAGCTGGAGCAACTGGCTGTGAGGCGGAGGTGATGGTGCTGCTCCTCGGCGGACACACGGCGCGAGGGGCGGCGCAATTGCGACGGAGCTCGGCCAATACACGGCCGAGCTATGGTGGCGTCGGATGGTTGATGTACCTGCAAGGTTAGAGCAGGAGAAAAAAATGGGGGGGTGTCTCCAGAAGTTGGAGTCTTGGAGAAGCTGAAGGCTTGCTCCGCTTGTCGCTCAATCACCGTGGCGGAGGCGGCGAGAGGCTTTGCAGCTCCGAGGATGGATCTGCAGCAAGGCTATCGAGCCTTGGATCACGCCACGAGGGAGGCGGCCGCTGTCACCGGCCACGCTTGGAGAAGGGCGGATGAGCTCAAGGGTTGCGGAGTGATGGAGCTTTATAGGAAGAAGGGTAGCGGCTGCGACGGAGGCTGTTACGCGAAGGTGGAGGAGGTGGAACGGTCGAGCGGAGGTGGGTAGCGCGGGGCGTTACGCGTGGGGGCGGCTTTGCAGGCAACGGCTGGAGAGGGGAAGAGGAGTCGTTGTTGGAGGAGGAAGGAGAGGGGGTCACGTGCTAGGCACGTGACCCGGCGGACTGAAGAGTAGTGGGGGTGCCACGTGGCACGCCCATGAGCTGCCACGTGGCGCCCCCAAAAAATTCAATTTTAACGATGGAGAAGAAGTAGAAGGAGACCTCGGATAAGAAATTTTCTTCACGAAAGTTGTTCGTCTTGACGAGATCTACAACTTTCATGAAGAAGCCGGGAGCAAAAGAGGTCATCTGTGCGAAGTGGTATTTTTGGTGGTTCTCCATGTGTATAGAAACCGATTTTATTGGGATTTTGTATTTTTTTGTGGTTTTAGAGAGGATAAAAATTATAGAAAAAATACGATGAAATACAAGAGAATTAATTACACACTAAACTAATTTTTTTGTATTTTTTTAATAAATAAGAAAATGGAAAAATAAAATAAAAGTAAGAAACAAACAATTTTTATACATACCGACAACGGACGCCTGGACTCAGTCAGTTTCTTTGATTTCGATTTTAATCTGGATTTGGATTTTTATGTCGCTTAATAAAACTTTCATCAAAGAACACAAATGAAGAAGAAATAAAATTAGAAGGATTAATTATGTACATAAAAACTTAGGTCAAAAATAGCAAAAAGTCAAACTGCGCAAAAGAGGCCCAAAACCCAACTTTCACATATGAGCTCTCAATTTTACGAATTTGGTCTTGTTTTGAAGGTATTTGAAAATGGAGTACTTTAAAAGTGAGTAGACCAAAATCGGACACTGTATGAGGGAGATATGCTCGTTTTAGTCTGTCAGATGTGAAATTAGACTCTAGGATTATTTGACACTTATTGGGGTTAGTAATTTTTTATATTTTGTATTTAATAAGATTAGTAATATCTACACAATGAAAGTGGTTTTGGGTTAATCGGAATTAGTATGAATTATTTACAAATGTGAGAAGTTAGCGGCTTTTTGGACTATTTTACACTTGGGATTTTTAATGCAATTATGCATGATGAAATGCAGATATTATTTACACATGTATAAATGCTAATAATGCTCTATTAATGATTAATTACAAGTGAATGATGGGGAACAGAGCCTAAATGATCAATTTTAGCATGATGAATACGAGATTCATCAGAGGGGAGCATGCAAAAACTCGGAATTTTTTTCTTAAGCATCTAATGCTCGTCAATGTAGTGGCCGGTGATAGCAATATAGCCAATAGTTTGGATTGATGTCTATAATTCCATGGTAATGCAAATATTGTGGGATTTTTTAATCTCATCTTTCAACTTGATCTTATATATCATACATTTTAAGGTAATCCCTTCTCAAAGTGGACCGAGAAACAAGCTTGAATGTCAAAGTGTAGATTTACCAATAATGCCTTGACATCATCTTTCTCAAGTAAGCAGAAAAGCAATTCATGCCTAATAAAAACTCGAGTCAGTTCTTCTAGACTTTTTTCTTGATCAAATTTCCAATTACTCAGTGAGCCACTAGCATTTTCAGATGCCGAAAAATGTGATAATTGCTGACCATCATTCTTACTTCTTATGTATACAATATTTTTCTTCAGATGACCGGTCCTACCTTGCGTTCCACATGATAAGATCTGGTGACATTTTAAACACTCATATTTTTCTTCGCCTTTATCATTCAAATCAATGGTTTTAAAGTTATTCCAGACATCTGATATAAACCATTTGGGTCGCTTGCATCTGCTAGTGCCGATCTCAATGGAAGCATCGCGATGATCACTAAAAGATTCATTCTCATCACCAACATTATCAATATTGCCATCCATTGTCTACGTGCATAAATAAAAAATCCGTTTACTACTTGTTTATTGACAAACTGTGTAAAAACAATTCTACGGAAAATCGGTTCTAAGCAAGCAATTATATATGGTTTGAGAATAACTATGAAAATAGAATGTGCAAGACCAGGTAGTCACACACATATGTAACAACCACGATTAAACTCTTACGTGTATAAAATTAAAGAAGATCGCAATCACATGATTCTCATTCATAACGGAAATTTATAATGTAATCACAATGTACGTGCTGGAAAACACAGGTAAATACTCAATCTATGTCGGTATACGTGCTTTATTTTCATCACCTCATAGTTTTCCTTGTCTTAGTCGTCTAACAACATGCATCTTAGGGGAATTCGTCAAAATACACGGGCTACGACTTGGTGATTTTATCATGCTTTACAAAGACGATGAATGCCAGAGATTCGTACGAATCTTACATATTTCATTTATACTATTTAGGCATGGTTGTGCTTGCAGTTTCGTTATGATTCCTTATGTCCCACCCTCATGTTGGCATCTAGATCATCAGAGCTCGAAAAGCTCATGCAGAGGAACCTTCTTCTCTGGTGATCGAGACCCGTGTGACAGAGATCAGGGAGAAGCCAAAACTTTGTGAAGATATCCCAGGCCCGATGATATATTCGGATGCTTATCTGCCCATGCAAGATGATATAAGCATGGGCATGGCATTCGACATGAACGGTGATGCTTTCCTGTCCGACTTCACGGTAGAATTTTCAGAGGAAATATTGGATAGCTTGAGAAGTCTGAGATCGGTACCGAGTCTGGATTCTCTTGAGAATCTATCCCTTGATGAATTTTGAAGGGATGTAATGCACTGCAATGTTGGAAGGAAGTGGAAGGAAGTGCTGGATATAGATGCTGCTGTAATTTTAATTTTGAGTAGTTTTGTGCATTTTGTAACAGCGACTTATAATGTGAATTTCCCGAGCATTTTAATGTTGCAATAAGGAGGCTTTTTTGTTACCTAAAGTAGAGCGGTTTTCTCTTGATCAGAAAGCTTTGAATTTAAGTAGAATATCAAATAAAGGCAACGTGCCCGTCTAGCTCAGTTGGTAGAGCGCAAGGCTCTTAACCTTGTGGTCGTGGGTTCGAGCCCCACGGAGAGCGTAGATTTTTTTATGGCTATGGCAAATTTATTTTACTTTGTGAAACATCTCTTAAAAAAAATAGAAACTGAAATTTTGTGATTGGATATAATCATATAAGTAGAAGTGATTGACTGCTTTTTCTGGGCAATGATAAGCCTAATTTTTGTAAAACAAATTGCAAAGACCACTTTTTTAAGAATAAATACAAAACGGAACCACAGATGTCATAACAATGGAACAAAAATATACACATGCTTTACGTAATTACGTAACTATATTATAACTTAAACTCCATAATCATAGCACAACACTGTAAATTTCCTTTGTTTTTCACCCTATATTTCTACTTTTTGAGCTTACCGATTCAATCATTACGTTTAATTGTAATAACTGAGAAGTAATGGAACATTTACTTGGCCACTTGTTGAAGTGACTTGAAATATTTATCATTCAATATCCTCCTCCATGCATCCAATTTATATTTAACACATAAAATACCTATACTAGATGTATAAAGTTTAAATTGTCATCAAAAAATATCTGTACATATCAATCATTAAAAAATCAAGAAGATTATTTATAGCTGGCCCATGAACTGGGTTTGGGCCGTAGAGTATGGCTCGAGGCTCGGGCCTTGGATAGTATGGGTCCACTCGACCCGACACGACCGGCATTTTAGTCAGGTTTACTACAAACACAAACATTGCCATACCTATGCCCAAATCTGGACACACTTTTTTCATTTGCTCCAATCATACTTTCCAAATGAACCCTAAATCCTTTACATCTCAGTTGGGTCGGGGCTTTCTCATGGGAATGGATAAATCAATCCAGATGCGTGACGAGTTGATTGCACAATATTCGTCGGTATCGTCTTCGCTCTGATACCATTTCTCTGGACATGAGCTAGTATCGTCTCTACTCAGATACCGTTTGTAGGGGATATGAATCACTTCTTACGGATGTGAATGCACAATCACCACCACCACAGAAGCACGTGAAGAAGAGAACAACCAGATATAACCGTGGTCGGTCACCCATCGCGACCACCGAAGAAGAAAGATTGCTATAAATTAGAACGAGTATAACTCTCTTCGTTCCCCCGCTCTCACATCTCTTCCCCCCCCCCCCCCTTAGGGATTACATTGTTTTTGTGGTGGTATGGAGGCAATGTCTCACACTTCCTCTAAGGATAGCACAAACTTTTGCATCGGCATCCACTTTTCGACATCGAATATCGCTCTGACCCACATTGTTGTGCATTTTCAACAACGTTGAACTCGGCTCTGATACCATTTGATGGATCATGACCTGTCGATATCGTCTTCGCTTTGATACCGGTTGTTAGGATACGAGCCATTATCATCTCTACTCAGATATCGGTTGTTGGGGATTCGAATCATCTGATACGGATGCGGATGCACAATCACCACCATCACGGAAGCATGTGAAGAAAAGAACAACCAGATATAAATGTGGTGCATGCCTCTCGCGATCACCGGAGAAGAAAGAATACTATATATTAGAACGAGTAGAACTCTCTATGTTTCCTCGCACTCTCATATCTTTATTCTCTCCCCTTTTTCTCTAGGAGTTACATTGTTATTGTATTGGCATGGAGGGAATGCCTCCCACCCCATCTATATATAGCCCAATTACAAATGTATAGTCATATTTCTATTAAGACTAAAAAGAGAATACAACTCAATTACTATTAGGATTAGGAGTTATATTTCTTTGGTATTCCAAATCCTAATATGACTCCTGATTCTTAACACTTTCCTCCGTCATCGTCTGTATACCTCACGAGGATCTATCATCCACTGTTCACTTTACACGCTTCACCTCACTGGAAGTCATTGTCACCGCATGCGAACTTCTTCTTCTTCTTCTTCTTCTTCTTCTTCTTGGGAGATTCTTGCGTCTACGAATGTGTTGAGTATTCCAGGAAGCATCACAAAAGTAAGGGTTATCGATGAGATACCATCTTGAGGAGGACTTGAGTATGCGGCTAGTGGATCGAGTCCATCCATCCTCGTCGGAGAAGAAGACATCCATATACTCTGTTTCTTACCCGTTTCTTTTTATTCCTAGAGAAACATGGTGCTGGTGAGGTGTGCTTGATTTTCCAGGTCATGGGCGAAGCAAGGAGAGGTGATTTGAAGCTCGGATTATGAGTGGTTAGAACGTAAAGCAAAAAGCATTCAACCCATTGTGACAAGACATCTCACAAAACAACCTTCTTCAGCAAACATGAATAGGGAGCTACCAACTTCCTCCTAGTATTACTCTTGAACTGAATAGAGGACTGTAGTAACCATGAAGATGCAGTGGAGCAAGGCCATGTTCACGGGAGGTCCGCTGAGGCACTGAAGCGCTCGACTGAGTTTCGTACGAGGAGAAGAAGAAGAAGAAGAACTCTGTTATAGACGCATGACAGATCTAATGGATGAAATTAAGCAACTCAAATCTAATCTCAGTTGTGCACCTTCGAAACGGCAGAACCTTTATGCAAAGGCCCTTCAAAGTTTTTAAGTTTTGCAACGAGACCCCTGCCCAAAGAGTGGGTCCTGATAAATTGAGGATCAACTTGTGGTAATTGCAAAACGATTCATCACGGACATGTTTATAATTAATTTAGTTTTTTGGCATTTTTAGCCATTGCACCTTTAAATTTTCATTTTTGGACCCGGAATAAGCATCAACCTGCTTAGATTTTACAGTGGCTTGTATTAAATATTTGAGAATGTGAGATTCGGTGTGCAAAGATGTGAATTTTAGCGTCATTGTGAACACACATGATTCTCAATATTTTTCAGATAAAATAAATAATGAACACACAAAATAACTTCTAAGGAATATGGCAGCAGGTTCAGAGGTCGAGCACAAGGACAGTACGAATGTAACACACTTTTTGAAAAGAGATTCGCTTTGAAATTGACAAATATGCAAGACAAGCTCTTTTAATTTTTATTTGATTTTATAGAATTAGAATGCAATTAAATTGATACTGAAGGTTGCAGACACTCACAGGATCCCATAGATTTTTTCGGTTATTTTTTTAAAGTTTCTGGCTATTTTTAATGATGTATCAAATATGTAGGGTTGTAAGTGTGATTTTCAGAAAACTTCAGGGATTTAAATGTAAAAAATAAATTTTAAAAGTTGAATTGCAAAGAAATTACTTGAACAGCAGTGCAAACTATGGAATAAAAGATTGATTAATGGGTAAATTGTAGAGAATAAAAAATTTTAAGAAATTGCAAAGAGATACTTAGAGGACTGAAATGAAGATAACGGAATTGGAATTTAAAAAGTGCAAATTTGATGGAATATAAAACTAAAAAATGAAAAAAATGCAGATTATATGCTGAAGTTTAATGAAATTGGATAAAGGTTCAAAATAGACAAAAAAACTACAGAAAAAGGTAAATTGCAAAGGGGTCCTTGGGCCCATTTCTAAAGAAGGTGTACAGAGGGTTTACAACAGACATGCTTACAAAGTCCTGAGATTTTAAGACGATTCTGAATAAATAACAAACAAAAATTGAGTCAACCTGTAGATTAATTATGTGTTCAGACTCCCTTTAGATTCGACTATTCAATTCAACAACCCTCGAGTTCTATCAACTTTAGCTAGTTCCATCTTTAGATCAAGTCATATCATCATGATCAATGGATCTTCTCTTTAACCTTGATTTGAATTTGAATTATGTGTGAAAGTTATAGTTCTTCCCAACTTACGAGACAAGTATTATGTACAACCTTAAATAAGGTACCATGAGATTCACAAAATCTAAAGCCTCTGTTCTCTCTATTCTCATTTCATCTGAATCTGTTAGCAAAAGAATATGGTTGCAATTTGTATAGAACTTAATTTTTCTGTGGTTTTTCGTAGACCGCTTTGGTTTGTTGCTCTCATTTTTTCTTTTTGCAAAGCATAACCCTGAATCTCTTTGGCCTCTTTTAAACTAGTAGCAACATTGGTCTGCTATATGCTCATTTGGTAGAGCGGGGTTATTTCTGTAGATTTTTCTTTAGTAGATCTTTGTTTTGCATTTGTATTTTTGGAACAGGCATCTGTTATTATGCCTTATTTTTTATAGGATTTTCTAGCATTAGGTATCAAGATTGCACATGTAAAAAATGTGACTTTCAGATACATGTACAAGCATGTTTGCTGACGGACCCAAACTTATAGAAAATAAGGGATTCCTGAACTTAGATCATTGAATGTTGCTTACTCCGAGATTCAGAGTCACTCCCTTCTCTTGCTAGAGATTCCAACAACCCCTCGTACAAGCAAACTAAGTTGAACTAATGTGTAAGGTGCAGTTTGTTCAGAATCAATCAAGGGTAAAAGAGTGCTCTAGCTGTCAAGATGATTTACTTAGACACATATTTTGGTTACTGCATACAATTAGTGTAACTCGAGGAATTAAGTCTAGAATAGACCTGAAGAAGCCGAGTACTTAAACCTAATGAAGTCCTATGAGATTAAGTGGATTAAGATCGTCTTAGTCCAAGTCTAAAAATTGTAAAAATCAGATTTCTAGTTCCAAAAGGAAAGGGAAATATATTTAATTTTTTTCAAAAAAATGTTTGTATTTTTGAAAAAAATGGGAAATTTGAAAAAAAATATGGGACTTTGTGTATATGCAAATGTTTTTTTGGTATTTTTATAAAACATGCAAAAATGATGCAAAGAAGATTATGGAATTTTTATGATTTTTTTGAAAAAGTAATGCAATAAAAATAGAAATAATTTGATTTTTGTTAAAATAACAGCAATGTTAAAACAAAATGGAATGCATGAAAAATAGTTTTTTTATAAAAAAATTACGATAAAAAATGTATTTTCATGAAATGAAATGCACCCCCCATGCTTAGAAAGAGTAATGCTCACATGGTGATAACCTCTTGGAAACATAGAATGCATGATAACACGAGTGAAGAGAGCGAAAGATGCAAGTAATGACATGTGCTTCTTTTTATCAATTTTCATCTAATTTTGTCATTTTTTGTGAAATTTACCCCATACTTATTCAAGACTAAGTATATACAACAGAAAGAGAGAGGGGGAGAGAGAGAGAGAAAATATCTTGGAAAATATACAAACAGACGACTGATTTTATGCCTTGCATATTGATAACTGAGATTTTGCGATGGTCAAAATATGTCTCACACAAGGTGGAGATAAAGTCGTAGTGACCACTCAAGAAATCCCAATTAATCAACAATTAACCTACATCAAATAATCAAACAATGAAATAAAGGTGTGGAGTTTAATTTTATTTTATTTAACTCTACAAAAAAGATATGTATAGTGTGAAGTATGTGTAGGGTATTGAACACAGGGATCAAGCAGGATAAATTGGACAAATTAATGCACAAAAGTGATTGTGGAATATTAGTTTATGTTTTTTTGTGTTTTTTATTTTATAATTTTTTATTTTATTTTTGATTTTATATTTTTATATATTTATTTTTAATTTATTGTTTTTATATTTTCTTTTTTACCTTTTATATTTTATATTTCCTTTTCTTTTAAAATATATAATAAAACTATATAAGTGTATGTATACAATATAAGCTATGGTATATATATGTATAAAAATAGTCAAAATAATGCAAATAAATATTTTTTGGTTTTCAATAATTTTTAACTACTTCTACTATTTTTAGGATTTTTGGTTAATTTTTATATATTTTTAAAATAAAAAATACCTTAAATCATGGTTTAATTAAGTACCCGAAATTAAAATGGGGATACAAAATATCAAACAGTATCAAAAATCTACAACTTAAATTTATATAAATAAAATAATATAAATAAAATTCAAAAATAGAAAATATATTTTTTTTGGAATTTTTAGGATTTTAATATTTTTATAATGGCTTTAGGGATTTTTCCATTTTTCGAGTTTTCTTTAGTAATTAGGGATTTTTGATCTGGAGTTATAAAATATATAAATAAATACAAAATATATTTTTTTGTAACTTTTAAAAAAGATTTTATATTTTTTATGTATTTTCTAATGTAGACAGTGTCAAAATAGGGCTCTTTTTATGTTTAATAAATAATAAAAGTCCTAAAATTGCAAACAAAAATATATGCATAGAAGTACATACAATCAGGAGCATACAAGTATTTTTGTGGATTTTTTAGAGCAATGTTGCTATTTAAAATAAATACAAGAAACAAAGAGAAATTACGTTGTCGATAGGGGTATTTTTGTAAATAAATTAAAGTACGGGGACCACATCACAAATTTCATAAAAATATATAACTGAATCAAAATTTTTTAATGCACTAATATAAAATACAAAAAGTCGCAGGGTTCTGTCTGCAAAATCACCAGACTCACGTGTATGCACAAGTGAGCTACATTGGCGGGGACCCAAACACAAATACAATAAAGCTATGTGCTAATATGCAAATATTAAAAAAATCATAGAATGATTGATGAATGATTATAAAATAATTAATAAATATGAAAAGGCATCAGGTGAAGATGCAAAATACCCAAGGCGTGACGCGATGGGACAACGATGGCTTTCCCCCTTATGCCATGTGTCACTCCAAAATGTGGTGATGATGCTTCGCTCCCAACATTTCTGATTAGATCATACAAGGATGATCTAAGGTTGACATATGGCTTGATCCAACGGCGGTTGTCGCGTAGGAAGAACAGTGGCACATCCAATGGCGATGGAGAAGGGAGGACGAACTAGGAAGCCCCTTCGGTGAGGCGAGCTTCACCGGGCCCAATCTCCCTCCTCCAATGCTCGTTGACACTCCAAAAAGGTTACCAAGGTTCTTGTAGGGCTGCTATGATGGTTGGAAGCATCAAAAGTCTCCAGTGATGGCCGGAGTCTCCACCCGAGGTCGGAGGAGCAAGCTAGCTCCAGGTAGCTCCGACGATGGCCAAAACTGCTCCAACTGTCCGTGAAGCTCCGGATTCCTGCGAAAAAGACATTATAGGGTTGAGGGCAAAGTGCCTTGACCCTGCGGCAAGGTGGATGGAAGTGGGAAGGCGAGATGGAGGTTTGCCAGAGCAGAGCTCCGGCGAATGGCAAACAAAGGTGGTTAAGCAGTTAAAACACGAAAGTAAAAGAGAGAAATGACTCCTAAGGATATGGCTAAGCTAAACGTGCAGGAAAAGACCTCAATGATGGTGCACGACCGGAGGTGATGGAACGCACCGCCAACGTGACGCGTGGTGTCTCTAGGAGCTGCTACGTGTCAGCTTTAGAAAAATTGAAAAATAAAAGAAAAGAAAAATCGAAAAGAAAGAACAAACAACCTGGGATCGAAATTTTTTCTTCTCAAAAAATGCTTTTCTCGATGAGATCTACAACTTTTATGAAGAGACCAAAACAAAAATAGATCATTTGCATGAAGTTATATTTTTGGGATACTATATATACATAGAATACCTTGATTTTTGGATTTTGTAATTTTGTGTCATATTTAATTAAGATAAACTCAGAAAATATGATAAAATAAAAGAAAAATATTTACATATTAATTTAATTTTTTGTTTTTTTAATAATTAGGAAAATAATAGAATAAAATAAAGTATGAAAAGATAATTTTTGTACAGATTGTTAGTGAACACTCAGACTTTATTGATTTCTTTGATTTCATTCTTATTTGAGATTTAGATTTTTACGCATTTCAATAAAACTCTAGTCAAAGAAAATAAATGAAAAAATAAATAAAATAAAAGGAGTTAAATATGTACATAAAATAATAGGTCAAAATCGGGTAAATACACAATGTACAAGAGAGGCTCAAAATCCAACTTTCGCATATGAGCTCTGATTCACTTGAACTTGATCTTATTTTTAAGATAATTGAATGTACATTAGTTCAAAAGTGAGTAAGATCAAATCGGGCACTGTATGAGGAAGATATTAATATTTTAGTCTGATTATCCTGAAATTAGGATTTGGCTTTATTTATCAAATATTTCAATTGGTGATTTTTGTATTTTTTTCTTTATTCTTGTTAGTAATATGTACACAATGAAGGTGGTTTAAAGTAAGTTGGAGTAATCGTGGATTAACTAAAAATCAGAGAAGTTATCTTATTTTACAGGTCATTCGGAATGAGATTTTTGGCTTCTTATATTTATGCAATTATGAGTGATAAAATATAATTATTATTTAAACATGTATGAATGATAATTATGAAAATAATTGATAAAATGCAAAGGAATTCGGGGAACTGAGCTAAATTAATCTCTTTTATAGTGATGAATCACATATTCATCAAATATGCATTGATTAGAGTAATTAACATGTATCCTACTGTACAAGTATGGATGAAGAAGATGCCAAAGAATTTTGGATTTTAAATTAATCTAAATAATAATAATTATTTGTGATTCTTGTATATGCTACAATATTAGACATATTTTCTAACTAAAAAATAGTTGTCGATTTTTTTTCTTATACAGGTATTCATGTGCAACGCATGGTGTACCTATTAGTAATATTTAATCGATAACAAGATCCATCACTCAATGGATCCATACTTATCCAACTTCTACAAAACACACACAATAATAATTAATGGATCTTACATCTCTTGATGCAGACATGGAATACCTATTTTAACTTTCATTGTCATAACGAGAAAAGGGAATGTGCTCTAAATTCACAAATTCCCACAAACCATAATTTGATTGAATCGTATTTTATGTCCAAATATTAAGAAGACAAAACATGATGAAAACTTTTGTGATGGGGAAAGTACGAGAGATGGCAACTGTCATGTTAGGAAACCCACAGTTGGGGTTGCTTTAAGTGGGATAGATGACGACATCCTATCCCCCTCTCAAAGGCAATGCATAAAATGAGTTCCAAAACGATCATTGAATAATACAATATTATGATAATGCTATGGGTACACATAGATTGGATGGAATCTGATTTTAGCTTAATGTGTGTCCAATCCAATCTTAACGAATTTTTATTTTTCTAGTCTGATCCATTCCACTCCATCAAATATCAAATCCTCCATCAGATTATATATTGGATCATATTTTTATAATTATATATTCTCTCCTAGTGTACTTTATATTATAGTTTGGTTATTTCTGACAATATCTTCAATAGTTGACATAGTTTCTAAGTAATACATAATATAAACAAATGTGGTTAAAAGATTGCACAAAGAATATACATTAAAAATACAATTTCTCATAGTTACGTGTCTATCTTTAAGAACTGTAATGTAAGCAAATGATTAGCTATTAGATACTAGGGAAGAAATGCACTAATTGATTACACAAATTTGAATGCCAAATAATCAAATTAATTGATTATATAGAATTTGAATACAAGTATTCAAAAATAATTCATGATTCCAAAATATGACTTTTTAAAAAATGGTTTCCAACCATGGTTCATTTAGTTGATTTCAAAAGAATCAAATGATAGCAAACACAAGGGAATAGAGACACGAAAATCCAGTTGCATAATTAATACAAGAGAGAGGTGTGATAAAAAATTGATAAATGAAATCTTACAAAAAAGAATCATAGTTGTGCCTTTGTTGGATGGAATCGAACAACATTGCATTACTTACAAACGACCTAAAGACCTATCTTCCTCACTCCAAAGAATGACAGATCATTATCCTTTCTTAAAAAGCATATACTTAAAAAGTCGAGGATATTTTTTCAAATGAGAACAAGGCAAATTATATACATAGAACATATCTGTTATGCCAAGGTATAGGAGAGGTAATGGCGCTGGCAGACCAGTAGCATGGTTATGACATCAGTGGATCATGTCAAGTGAGAGGGGTTGACATCGTATGTGACAGTCATTGGAGACGTGATTCATGCAAGGGAAGAGCCACAATATCACTGACTCGTGAGAGAGGCGCGATGACATCGTGACTTGCACAAGGGATTTGCGTTGCCCTCGTGCAAGGAAGAGGTGGCAATGTCATGACTTTGTAATAAAAGGTGTGGCAGTAGTCCAACTCACATGAAGGATGGTTGGCAACACCTCAACTTGAGAGATAAATACGGCGATATTGTAGTGATGGTCATGAAATGTTGGGGGATTGAGATGAGACGGAGAGAGGAATGGGAAATTGTTTGGGAAGTGGTTTAGGAAATGACCTAGTAGGGTTGCCACAATAATATTTCCGGTATTTGTCATTTGGCTTGAGATAAGAGAAGGTGCTGACAAGAGGAGGTATATCCACCATTTATATGAAAATGGAAGATGAATGGTTGATTATTACTTTATGTACAAATGCGATAAGTTGCAAATGTATGTGTGTTTGCGAATCTATTTTTTTTATATATCAATGGATTAATGGATTGGATCGGATTTTAATGATAATTTGATTCATTCCATACTTCAACGGATTTGAAACTTTTCAGTCGGATCTAATCCATTTGAATGATAAAACCAATCTGATCCAATCCCATAACATCGGATTGGATCGGAATACGGAATCTGATCCATATGCATCCCTAAATGATGCTATTCTACGTCCACGTCTGCATCCTAATAATACTCAAAGGATAGTTTGGCTTACATAAAGGGTAAATTGATCACCATTAAGCATATCTCAAGTTCCAGCCATGCTTTTGTGTATCAACAAAAGCCAATACAAAAAATTACTTCTATATACGGTAATACTCGTGCAATGTAGCAAAGGTCACACACTAATATCATATCAACACGACATAAAACACTTTGTACTCATTTATTGTGATGCTCCTTGTTGATATGCTTTGAATCCTAACCATTTGATTGTCCCCCCACCCACCCATACGCTGTCGATACAGGTAGTGTGGAGCATTGAGCTCGTCCCGACCAAGTCTGGGAAAGCTCAACCAGGACCACCATTTTTTCTCGATCCATGGGCCAGGTCACGACCCAGAAAAAATAGGAAAATGTCGACCTGGGCTTGGGTTTGGGTTTGCATTGCGATGAAATCTGGCATGAATTGTATGCAATCCTTGGAATTTCTTCCTCTATTAGAGCCTTCTTCTTCTTGTGCTTGGCGACATTCAATCATGTTGTAATGCCTTCAGCTTTCCTTCCTCGCAAATCAACCTGTAGCATGACAAGCAAGAATCAGAAACCTTTGTGGATCCCCCAACGAAAAATTTAATGAAGAAATTTAAGACGTTTGGGGAGTCCTTTGGTTTTTGATTTCACATACTTTGATACAACTAATCGATAATGTGTGATGCATACTCCATAAAAAAATTAAAGAAATCTTCTCCATTATCTGAAATCTCATTGCACCTTCTCTTTTCGATTGTTATATTCCATATATTCGATATATTCGTTCTTATGTGGTATTTTATTATCAGTAGTTGAATGTGCTCCAAAAGTTTGTCAAGTTAGCATGGCTTGGATTGCTTTCATCGAATTATCATGATTTTCTTATAATACTGTACACACATATGTCACTGTAAATAATAATGACATCAGTGGTGAAGCCGAGGGATGAAGAGGGGGGTGTGCCGGTCATACATGATTGGAGGCCTAACATGGGTTTTGGGCTTTTTTAGGTGCACGGACCAGGTTGGGCCTTGACGGCTACTAGCGATTTGAGTCGGTTCCGACCCGATTCCAAAATTTATAGCAAGTTATGACCCGGTCCCAACCCATACATACACAAGTTCAGGTCGGGCCCAGGCTCGGGTTTCGGAAAATATACATTAAAAATTGCATTTGTTTAATGTGGTTGTTGGTAATAAAGAGGAAGGCAAAAACTTATGATCCTCTTTATGTGATTCACCTTATGATTCTCTTAATGTGACTCAATTTGCCTTAGATGACTCCAACGAATCTTGTAAAGGTGATTTCCATAAATACCCCAGTGTAGATTTAAATTTACCAGGATGTTCAGGAAAATGCTATAACGTCTCGAGCATAGGTCTTCAGATTGTTATAGAGGAAAACTGACCCTGATAATGGTCCGAAGATCTAAGTCCAAGATGTTACAAATGGTATCAGATCGTGTACCCTACGATAGTGGAAAAAAGGCTACACGAGAGGTAGACTTACTCCTTCAAATAGATACGAAGAAAATGCTATCCAGAGCATGTATCCACCATTATCAATAGGAATAAGTGATGTGCCATATCACAATGAGTACATTGCGAATATAATTGGATTATAAAAGAGGGAGGCAAAAACTCGTGGTCCTCTTAGTGTGTCTCAGTTTGCCCTTGAAATGACTAAAACGAATCTTTTAAGGGTGATTTTCATCAATCCCTAGTGTAGAATTTAATTGACTAGGAAGTTCAAGAAGATATTGCAATGTCCCGAGTAGGGTTGGGCATCGGGCCGGCAGGAGGTATTACCCTCCTGCCACCTTCACCGGGTTGGGTCGGGTTTGAGTTGGCCCGGTCCAAGCCCATTTAAGTATATGGGCTAATGGGTCGGGCCTAGGTCCATTTTATTTTCAAAATTTAGGCCCAAGCCCAAACCCGGCCCAAACAAAATGGGTCGGGTTCGGGTCGGGCCGGCCCAATTTAACACCTAAGTATACAAATATCATGTCTTCCATACTTCTTGCATTTGTGTGGTTGTCTCTTATGCATGTGTGCATGTTTTAAACTATAAAGCATGCTAACTAATTTGTGATTTTAACATTAGTTGTATGTTGGAAATAGAAATGTGGTAAAAATATGACGACTTAAACCACCATTCAATTCACCATTATATATTCTATTGTAGATGCGGGCACTATGACCCAATACAGATTGGTTACTTACAGTTGTACATGCTCTGACACTTGAGGACACATATTTCATTCTTGCATATTAATGTAATAATCTTATATATTAATGTAATAATATCCTCAATCCACGTTAATGGATATGATTATTAATGTGTGCATTTATTCTACACTCGAATAAGGATATTAAAGTTAGAACATGGTATTTGAAATGAACATGAATATAATTGATATAATTATATCGTACTAGATATGAATATACTTGCTTTAGAATGGGTCGGGCTATCGGGCTAACGGGTTTGGGCCTTCTCAGGCCCAAACCCGGTCCGATAATCAATATGGGCTCATTTTAGGGCTCACGACCCGCCCACTAAATTTCGAGTTCGGAATTGGATCGGGTTATATAGGTCGAGTTTTGGGCCGAGTCGGGCCGGCCCAGGCCAATGCCCAACCCTAGTCCCGAGCTTAGATGTCCGGACCGTTATCGAGAAAAACTACCACCGACAACTTATTGAGCTCTAAGTCCGAGATGTTCCAAATGATTTCAGAGCAGGTTCCCATCGATAGTGGAAAAAGCTATCCAATATAGGTGGAGTTACTCCTACAAAGAGATAAGAGAAAAAAGTTATTAAAAAATGCATCCGTCATTACCAATGAGAATAAGTGATGTGCTATATCTCAACGAGGACACTACAGATATAAGTGTATCATAAGTGGTGGAGATTACTATTTGATAACTTGAACTTTAAGCATTTTAAGCGATTGTCTACGAGTTCATTTTGAACTCAAACTAAAAATTGTTAATAGGGATTGGGGATTTAAGATTCATACATTTCAAATGCGGGTAAAATAGCTCTTAAATCTAATACAATTATACAGAAAAAATTATCTTTTGCTGCTATCTTATCTTTTTTACGAATAGAATATGATCTTTTATTGAAAATTTTGGAAAACGTTGTTCTGGATCTACAGATAAAATGATTTGGACGATCAAAACTCAGGAGAGGGAGAGAGAGAGAGAGAGAGAGAGAGAGAGAGGACTCAGAGGAGATATTCTCAGTCGCACCGGCAAAGACCACCGTCAATTATTACATGAGGTTAAACGGCTGCGGAAATTTGAACAGAGCACTCGAAAAAACCGGAAACACGAAAATCTACCAGCAGCTACGTACCTAGTAGCAGCGTCTTTGCCGTGGACTGGATATCTGATCCCTCGGAGGAACAAGAATGTCCGTGGCGGGTCTCGGCCTCGTGTCCCGCGGCGCCACCTCCACCTTCCGATCCCCCCTCGCTCACGGCGCCCGCCACATCCCCGTCCAGTCCCGCTGCCGCCTCTGCGTTCGCTCCCCCCTATCTGAGGCCTCCGCGTTGCCCGAAACCCTAGCCGCCGCCGTCATCCGCAAGGACCACGATCCTCCTCCTCACGATGGAACTGATCAGAGTCAGTTTCTCCAACTTGTTCTTTTCGATTCTTTTCAAAGCATTTCCTAAAATTTCTGTTTTTTAATTCTAGAATATATCGATGGGCCGATGTGGAGGAAGATCAGCTCTAAGGAGCTAGGGATCTCGCACTCGATGATCACGAAACCGACGAGGATTGTTCTGAATGGGCTCAAGAAGAAGGGTATTTCCTTGCCTGTCTGCAATATGCCATCTGAAATGTCATAAAAGGCGATTTTTTTTGCTTGTGGTGAGTTATCCTCTATTCTCTTGTGAAGGATATCAGGTGTATCTGGTTGGCGGGTGTGTGAGGGACCTTATACTGAAGAGGACGCCCAAGGATTTCGATATAATAACTTCCGCTAACCTCTACGAGGTAGAGAATACATTGTCGCTTGCATTTGAAAGCAACATATTGCTTGCATGATTTATCTTTTTAGTAGCTCTGGCATAGTCATCTTGGATACAAGCATTGAAATTCTAGATCTTTTAAATAATGCAGTTCCGGAATTGGATGTAGATTTTAATATGCATAACAGTCTACAAATACATTTGTGGGAGATAAAATTCGGTCTTCGCTTGCATTTGAAAGCAACATATTGCTTGCATGATTTATCTTTTTAGTAGCTCTGGCATAGTCATCTTGGATACAGGCATTGAAATTCTAGATCTTTTAAATAATGCAGTTCCGGAATTGGATGTATCCGGAATTGGATGTAGATTTTAATATGCATAACAGTCTACAAATACATTTGTGGGAGATAAAATTCGGTCTTCATATTAGATTATTTTGATCAATGTACAAGGAGAAGGCTGAAATAGCAAATCAGTTTTCCCTTGCAAGCTAAGTGCCATATGTAGCCGTGTTTTGGATGCTATGCCATGTTATCCCGTGCTGTTTGTCCTTCATCAGCACTTCTAGGGTAGATGAAACAAGATGCAACAACGAAGCCATAATATGGAATGGTAGGAGATTACGCAAGATGTAGCATCCATAATGGCAAGGCACTACTTCCAGGTTATTCCTCCTGGATATGGCCCACGTTTAGAAGGCATCCATTGATTCTAAAACCTTCCCAGATGTAAAGTTATGCACAAAATGGAAATTACTGGCTGTATGCCTGAAAAACCATAAATATGAAGAAATGCTATCCTGCTGTCTATGAGCTTGTCTTACTTATCTACCTGTTTTTAATTTCCAAATGCTATCAATCACGAGATCTCGACTCAAAGTGGTTTCAACCATAATCTATTGATTCATTTTCATCTTACTCCTTAAAGTAGCCCTAGATATATGTATTTAAGACGAATATTGCAGGGCTGATAAGTCGTACTGTTCTGCCAAGATGGTCACTTTAAAAGTCAAACTATACTATATATTTATTTTGGCATCTTAAACTTAGTGGCGTTTTTATTGCTTCTACAGGTGATGAAGACATTTTCACATTGCCAAATTATTGGAAGACGATTTCCCATTTGCCATGTCCATGTCAATGATTCCATTATTGAGGTGGGTTTCCATTTTGTGCTTTCAATTTTTTAAAAACAATTTTAGAAAAGATGCCCTGCTTTGGATACGCATGTAAAAAAGATAATTTTGAGAACATCTGCTTTAAATACATATCCAATTTTCAAAATATCGAAGAAGGAAGCAAAGAAGACAACAAGCGAAGCTAAGTCAAAAGCTTATGAAGTTTTGTACTAAGATCTCGACTCTAAGGAATGCCAGAAGGATATATTCAGGTTGACTAAAGCAAGAGAAAGAAAGATCAAAGATCTTTCTCAAGTGAGATACATTAAGGATGAGGAAGGTCACATGCTTATAACTCAGAAGGATATAGAGATTAGATGAAAACAATACTTCCATGAGCTTTTTATTGGAGAATACAGAGATCACTTTGGAAAATCTAGCTAGTAGTGAAAGTTAATTGAGTCGTGCAAGCTATAGATGAATATAAAGGAAAGAAGTAGAGGAGCCTTTGAAGGTTACGATACACGGGAAATGTGCAGGATATGATGTCATTCCTATAGAAGTTTGGAGAGTTTTAGGTGAGTGTTGTTTGAAGTGGCTTATAAATTTATTCAATGTTATCCGCCGAAGCAAGAAAATGCCTGAAGAATGGAGGAGAAGCTTCATGGTTCCTCTTTATAAGAACGAAGGAGACATTCAAAATTGCTCAAATTACAGAGGTATCAAGCTGATGAGTTATACTATGAAAATTTGGGAATGTGTGATCGAAAGAACGTTGAGGCAAGTTTCCAAAGTAAAAGAAAATCAATTTGGATTCATGCCAGGTCGCTCAACTATTGATGCCATCTAATTGCTGAGGAGATCAATGGAGATTTATATAGCTAAAAGGAAGAACCTCCATATGATTTTTATTGATTTAGAGAATGCTTATGATTCCGTCCCATAGAGATACTGTGGAGAGTTTTGGAGAAGAGAGAAGTACCTGTCCTATACATTAACCTCATAAAGGATATGTATGATATGGCTTCATCTTGTGTAAAGATACAGTCTGGGAGGAATGGCTATTTTGGCATCAACATTGGTCTGCATCAAGGTGCAACTTTAAGTCCATTCCTTTTTACTTTGATTATGGACAAGTTGACAAGTCACCTTAAGGATGTGATACTTTGGTGTATGTTATCCGCTGATGATATTGTGTTTATTGATGAGACTAGAAATGGAGTAAATGAGAAGCTTGAAGTTTGGAGACATGCTTCGGAGACTAAAAGATTTCGTATAAGTAGGGCTAAGATTGAATATATGAAGTGTACTTTTGATGGAAGTAATGGTGAAGGAATTGATGTCAAGATTGGTGATGATTACATTCAGAAGAGAAATTCTTTTAGATACTCGGGATCTATTTTGCAACATGATGGAGAAATTGATGGAGATATTACAAATAGAATAAATGCAGGTTGGCTAAAGTGGAGAGGAGCCTCTACTGTTCTCTGTGATAAGAAAATTCCTTTGAAAATCAAATGAAAGTTTTACAAAGCAGCTGTGAGACCTGCTATGCTCTATGGATCTGAATGTTGTCATGCGAACCATAGACATGTGTAGAGAATGGCTGTAGTAGAAATGAAAGTGCTAAGGTGGATGTGTGGACACATACATAAAGATCGGATTTGGAATGATGCTATACGAAGGAAAACTGGTATAGCTCCGATGAAGGATAAGATGCGAGAAAATTGCTTAAGGTGGTTTGGCCATTTGCAAAGGAGGTCAACTGATGCACCGATGTGGATATGCGAGTTTTGGAATGTTGAGCCGGCTAAAAGAGAGCGAGGAAGGCCTAGGAAGTGTTGGAATGAGATTATATGAAGGGATCTTAGTTTTTAGTTCTAGGCTCAAGAATGACCCATGATAGATCTAAATGGAGGCAAAGAATCCATTTAGCCGACCCTACTTAATATGTGAAAAGGCTTTGTTGTTCTTTTATGCAAATAATGATTAGGTGCAAATGCAGAATGACAATTTGCAGGTCAAATTGGCCTAGAATGGAAAATCCAAATTAATGTGAAAATAAGCTCAAAAATCCAGAAGGTTATTTTTCCTATTTATTTATGTAATGACAAACTCAGTTGATATTTTTAATACTTTTAAGACATAATACGCATGCATGAAAAAACAACACTTTTATTGGTTTTTATGCAAAATTTCATATAAATGAAATGCAAAATTGTGAAAATTTGATAAAAGGTTAGGAATGATGAAATTAACCTATTGTATTTTTTTTGAAATTTTGGATGCAGCATGATTTTCTATGCAAACAGTGTGATTTAGAGTAAGTTAATTTTAATAAATCGCAAACATAATTTTTTTAAGAAATAAAATTATAAGATATATTTAATAAAGATATATCTAGGAAAAATTCTACTTCCTAAAAATTCTGTGTTTACCGTCAATTAAAATTAGATCATCAACATCACTAAACAATTTATTTTAATGAAAATATGCATGCAAATTGAAGAATTTTTGGGCACATGTCAGAACATAATTAATTACAAAATGTGATTTTTGATGATTTTTGGGAGCAAAATGATAATTTACTATGAAATTACTGAGGCTCAGAGGGGTAAGATAGACAACTCTCACGCACAAATAATTTTAATAAAACATTCAAAGCTCACAAAATTATGAATAAATACTCATAGGATGTAGAATCAAATAAATAACAACATGCTATTTTTAAAAATCAAAATAAATGCCAAATGAAGGTCCAAAAAATTGCTTCAATACTGTGTAAATAAATAAAAGAAATGAAATAAAAAATAATGCAATTAGCACTTCATTAGTTATTAAGTGATTCAAGGGTTCTTACACAAATTTCCCAGCATGGCACGTGTGTTGTACATGCTCACTGGTCAGCGGGGGCCTGGGTGAAATTCTTGAGAAGTGTCGAGGTTGTAGCGCAAAATTCGCTACACTGTGCTTGCTGGGCATGTGAGTTGGGTTCGGGCAAGGCGACTTGTAGTCCGGAGCTCCACGTGTTAGCTATCGGTGCTTCGTCTTTTAGTTCAGACATGTTGCTCGGAATGAGGTTCGGGTTCAATTATGAGTAATCCGATGCTTTTCGATCTGATGGCCCTAATTTGGGCGTGTTTGGACAGCTAGAATCGGCTCAGTTATTGATCAAATGCCGATTGCTCGTCGGTCTTCTTCGCTTCAAGTTCTCGGTGGCCGGCAATGCTGCTGCGTGCTTGAACGGAGTCTCGATGGATGGTGGCTCTTGTAATGGCGGAGGAAGGAGCATGTCTCCGATGTCGGGGTTCATCGGAGTTGGAGGAGATATGGAAAGGTAGATGAGGAAGCGAGGAGGGAGATAGTGAGGGTGATCAGATCGGGTCGAGCGAAGGTTTGGGTGCTGGAGTTGAAGATCAAATGAAGATGAAGAAGCAGAGGAAGAAGAGGAAATAGAGACAAGAAGGGAAGAGGAAGAAGAATAAGGAAGAAGAAGAATAGATCACCTGTAGTGGACGGAGGATGGTCGAGTGCTTGGGGAGGAGGAGCGATGGCTTCTCTGGTTGTCGCCTCGAGCTGTCGGCGTACAACGAGGCTTAGCAAGCTTCCAGAACCTGAAGCTGCAGCTAATCTCAAGATGAGCTTTGGATCTTGCCCAAGAATCTCGCTGTCGTAATCGTCCGACGATGCTAAGATCGTTGCCACCATCCCAACAGTTGGAGCTGGAAGGTCAAATATCTCTCCAAGTTGGTGGATGAGGATGAATGAGGCAACACGGAGGGCCTTATGGGTTGTAAGGGCTTCGTCGAGGAAGGTGGAGATGGTCGGGGTACGTGGAGGGGAGTTGGCTGGTTGAGGAAGGCAGAGGCGTACGACGACTTGGTCCAGGAGGATGGAGTGGCTGAGCGGCGAAGGTGGGAGGACGGTTGGAGAAGACGACCAACCATAGAAGTTCGATCGATTGATCGAGATCGAGCGACCGTGTGTGAGAAACTTGGCACAGTTAAATAAAACGAGAAAAAGAAAAGAATAACAAATAAAAAATGGGGGGAATAATTGGGACCGTTGGATGAAGAGGTATCTCCTCCAATTACCCATATTGAGGGTGACTTAAGTGAGTAAAGGGAGCGACACATGGCTTCAGGAGCTGCCTCGTGCGACTCCCAGAAAAATCAAATATAAAAATCAAGGGAAATTTAAAATAAAAGTAAAAAATGATGTCAAATCGAAAAGCGGTCTCCATGAAAATTATTCATTTCGACGAGATCTACAACTTTTATGAAGGAACCAAAGTCAAAAGGAATCGTCTACATAAAGTATATTTTTGGTGGCACTCTATGTACATAAAATACATGTATTCTTCATTTTGTATTTTTTTGTGATTTGAGGAAAAATAAAGATAAAATCAAATAAAATATAATATATATTCACACATTAATCTAATTTTTGGTATTTTTAATAATTAAGAGAATTAAGAATAAAATAAATGACTAGGGTTATACAAACTATATATACAGACTTGGAGCTATTCGTTTTCTTTGATTTTTAATTCAATTTTGATTTAGATTTTTGTACATTTTATCATACATAAATCAAAGAAAATAAATGAAAAATAAATAAGCAAATTAAAAAGATTTATTTTGTACATAAAAAATAATAACGTCAAAATCAGACAATATACAATATACATTATACAAAGAGATCCCAAAACCCAAGTTTCTCACATGAACTCCGATTCTTTTGAATTTGGTCTTGTTTTGTAGGCAATTGAATGTACATTGATTCAAAAGTGAGTAGAGTTTCATGGGAGACTGTATGTGAGAGATATCACCCTTTGCAGCTTTTTGTCTCAAAAGTAGGGTTTGGATTTATTTGTCAATTATATGAGTTAGTATTTTTTTGATATTTTTTATTTATTAAGATTAGTAATATGTACCCAAAGGAGTTGGGTTTACTTTATTTGGAGTTAGTAAAAATTAATTAAAAATAGAGGATTTGTATTAATATACATGTGACAATATACATGGGATTTTTGGCTTCTTATTTATGCAATTATAAATGATAAAATATGGATATTATTTACACAAGCATGAATGATAATAATACAACATAGATGAATAAATGCAATTAATTACTTGGGAATAAAGTTCTATTTTCAACTTCTAGAGCGATGAATCACAGATTCGTCAACCCTTTATATTTAAACCTTGCTCATCTCTGAGCAATTGAAATGAATACGTAAGTGATGATATTGGGTTCCATACAAAGTCATGAACAAATGGTGAAAATGGAGCTTGACTCGATCTTTGGATTATTAATGTGACGGAAATCCTTATAAAAATTAGGGTTTTAAAACAACAACCTCTAAGTTGTACAATTCATCATCCATGTCCGACTCGGAAGTCATCTTAAATCAACCCCCTGCGACAGTATCCCACATGAACATTGAATAATTGTCTTTGGTGTGTGAAAGATGTTAGCTCTTCCCATCCAAGATTCTGAATTACCGTGCAATCTCCTCCTCCAGTACCTTGTCTTTGGGGAGTCAGGTATTTCCTTCTAAGTCTAGGAAAATGCTAGTTCATAACGAATATAGGGAGAAGTCTAGAAGAAGGGGAAAATAACTAGAGGGTGACTAGTGCAGTCAACTCTCTTGTGAAGCTTTGGCTGCTGGCGAGAGCATCCCCCTCTCTTTTTAGATGAAGATTGTCTCTTAGAATGTTAGAGTCCTTAGCCAAGCAGACAAGAGGAGTTCGGTTGGGGTGCTTTTGGAGGGGTGGAAGGTGGATGCCATCTGTTTACATGAGACTAAGATAAAGGCATGTGACTGCTTTAGCTGGGTCTCGATTTACTAAATACAAGATGGTGCTGACCATTTGTGCATCCGAGGGCATGATTATCGGCTGGAGTAAGGATGGCTTCGTGCTTGTAGAGTCAGTATGCTGCACCCTATCTTTGTTTGTTCTCTTGCAGAGTATCTCTGATGGTTTTCTACTCTTGTTGGCGGTCTATGGACCCATTGCCACTCTTTCAATGGTGTTATGGGATGAGCTTCAGTTGGTGCATACTTGTTTTCCGGACGTTGTGTGGGTTGTTAGTGGTGATGACTTCAATGTCACTCTTCGGATGGCTGATCAGCCGTGCGATGGAGGGAGGAGGGGGGAGATTTGGACCCCATGCCCCCTTATTTTTCTAAATTTGTGGGCGATTTGGAGATGGAGAGGTTAGATGTGACGAACTTGTAGTACGCATGGAGGAACTTCTCTCGCTCCCGCCCGAATCACTTTCTTGGTTGCTTGGTTTGTTGGAGTGTTTTCCTTTGGGATCTGTGGTGGCCTTTCCTAGGTCGCATCTAAGATCATACTCCCATCTGTTTGGACTCATGCAATGGCAGATGCCTGGGTGGCATCTTCGGCTTTGAGTGTGTCTGGTTTCTTGATGGATTTCCTTGAGAAAGTCACTACGTATTGGCATGATACATAGGTTTTGGGGCCGGAATCTGAGAGGATAGTTAGGAAACTAAGAGCTTTGCGTTGCTTGCTTATTTTGTACATGAGGGAGTCTTGGAAGATTCATGGCCAAAGGAGAGACGTTGCGCAGGCCGAGATTGAGCACCTTGATTAGGTTCAAGACATCAGGGATTTGCAGGAGGAGGAGGTTGTCACGAGGCAAGAGAATGGAAAGCAAGGCCTTAAATGTCGGTTTCGGTCACCATTTCGGTACCGACCAAAACAGAATTTCGATGGAATTTCGACCGAAATTTCGGTCATTTTTTGTACTAGGACCCCCATATTTCGGTCATTTCGGTCGAATTTCGATTTCGACTGGATATCGATATTCAACAGAAATTCGACCGAATTTTGCTGAAATTTGAGGCCATGATGGAAAGATCCTTTTAGATGAGGACAGGAAGCGCGAGGATGGATGAAGGCAACGATCGAGGCAGAAGTGATTGAAGGAGGGGGATGCAAACACCGAGTTTTTCCATGCAGTGACCAGTGGACGTAAAAGTCGGAACCTTATTCCCTCATTTGAGATGAGGGAGAGGTTATTGTTGGTGATTGTAATATCGATGAGGTTGTGAGAAGACATTTTTTGGGGATCGGTAGGCATGTTCTTAACAACGACGAGATGACTGGAAAGAGATATCTTGAGCTTGTCGGAGTTGCAGTCTGAGGAGCTGGTGCGACACCTTTTGTTGTCCGATGTGAAGCGAGCAATGTATGATCTGAAGGGGGGATGGTTCCCCTAGATCGAATGGTTTCCCGGTTTTCTTCTTTCGGGAGCTTTAGGACATAACAGGTTGGGATTTGTTGGAGGTGGTGGAGGAGTTGCGCCAGTCGAATGGCGGGTTCGAGGACTGAACCCATCTTTTCTGTTCCTTCTACCCAAGAAGGACGTTGTAAGGCACGCCAAGGACTTGTATCCTATTGTGCTGTCTAATGATGTTTATTAGATTGTGACGAATGTGTTTGCCAACATATTACGAGAGGTGTTTTGCTCAATTATTGATCCTGCTTAGATGACATTCATCCTGGGGCACCACATGATGGATGGGGTAGTGTTGGCGTCTAAGATTGTGGTGGATTAACGTAGGAAGAAGACTAAAGATCTTCTATGGAAGGTGGAGTTCTCGAAGGACTCATGACTATGTGGATTGGCGGTTGTCGAAGGCTTATGACTATATGGACTGGCGGTTCTTCAGGGCATCCCTACACCTTAGGGTTTTTTCGAGCGAGTTGATTGCATGAATGAAAAGGGTTGTGATGACTGCTTCTTATGCGGTGTTGGTGAATGATCGATAAGAAGGCGGCCTCTTTCAATTACAACGAGACGTGAGGCAAGGGTGTTTGCTGGCGCCGTTACTGTGTGTGGTAGTGGCTGTTACTTTAGCTAGGATGGTGGGGATGACTGTTGCGAGTGGTTTCCTTTCGGGTTTCCTTGCTGATGAGTTTGATTCCCACACTTCAGTATGCATACGACACTATATGTTTTATGGAGAAGTTTTTTCAAGGCGCAGGGATTGTCCAATGTTCTTGAACTTTTTGGGATGGTCTCTTGTATGAAAACTAATATTGCCAAGTCTACTTTTATGCCTTTTGGGATAGACGAAGGGGAGGTGGCTTGCTGTGACTGTAAGATTGCCTTGCATACACACAGGGTCTCTCTCCCTATCACGTTTCTTGGGTTGTTGTTGGTGGGCGTTAGGCTATGGCAGTCGAAGTGGCATAATGTGATTGAGAAGATAGAGAAGAAGTTGGCAAGCTGGCGTGTTGCATGTCTGTCTCGAGGTAGTCACCTTATGCTGTTGAAGGTGGTCCTCTCGGGTATCCTGGTGTTTTTCCTATCTTCATGCCTCCTGTATGCCTGGGTGAAGGGGAAACTAGAAGTGATCTTGAGATAATTTTTCTAGGCCTCGACTGCAGAGTTGCAGGCGATGCTTCTGTTGGTTGGAAGACTGTAGTGCTTGCAAAGGGGATGGTGGTTGGGAATTTGCGATCTAGAGATAATAAATAGGTCCCTATCGTCAAAATGGATGACCCGAATTCGGGGAGGAGGGACTGACTTGCTGTGCAGAACTTGACACTCTATCTATGGGATTTCACTTGATCCATCTGAGCCAGATGCATGTGCTTTGTTGCCTTCCAACTTATGGAAGGGGATTTGCTCTATGCTTTCAGGTGTGGTGCCGCTTGTGAACTGTTATAGGTGACAACTGCCGGTTTAGATTCTGGAGAGATGATTGGACTAGACATGGTACCTTGGGTGGTCATTTTCCACGTCTTTACGCTTTGGCAGATGACATAGAGGTTTTCGTCATAGATTTTTGGGAGAGCGGTAGGTGGATACCTCCCTTTTGTACCTAGTTGTTTGATCAACGATTCGGGGATTTCATGTTACCATTTGCGGCACAATCAATTGGTGGAGGGATGGATGGATATGTTGATCGTTGGTCTTGGGCTGATGGGCGGTTTACTGTGCGGAAAGCCTATAAGGCTCTCTATCGTCTAGAGAGTCGGGATCAAACGTTGATCTCGGATCGATTCATTGACTTATGGAGCTGGAGGGTACCATTGCGCATTCGAATTTTCATTTGGTTGATGCAAAGGTAGTGTCTTATGACGATGGATAGAAGAGTGCGGTTATTTCCTGGGTGTGATGACACTTGTATGCATTGTGCATCGACGAATGAGAATACCGATCAATTATTCTTGCATCGACGAATGAGAATACCGATCAATTATTCTTTGGCTGCTCTTTTGCTAGGGAGGTGTGGGATGAGTCGAGTGTGGAGAGAGTTGTTGCAGTGGTTTGCGGTGATTTCTAGGACTCCGTGGACGCTCTTGGAGGTGGGGATAGTCCAACCAAAGTTTGGGTGGCTGTTATACTTTGGTTTTTGTGGCTTGCTCGAAATAGTTGTCTTTCGAGGGGAGCGAATGTATATGGCAAATGTAATTCAACATGCAAAGAGATTCATACCTTTTGATCCTTGTAATTTTTTTTATTTTTTTTCTGGAATTTATAGAAGTTACAAGGTGGTCATCTTTTCGACGTCTTACCCTTTTTTTCTTAAAAAATATAAAATTGATTGACATATATTTAGTCATAAATTTTTATGTTGTCAATATTTTAGTGACAAAATATGTAATCATCCATGATATTTATAGCCAATGAATCCCCTCTTTAATTCGATGAAAATTTTGTAGAAAAGGATACAGACATATATTTAATTGTAGTTTTTATGCGTATTTTCTCTATATATTGAGGCATGTCTCGACTGCTTTGAGGTTACTTTTTGCCTTGACTCCAAGGAAAACACCTCGTTCCGCTTTCAGTTTTTCCGAACCTTAGTTTGTACTTAGATGGATATCGTGGCACTCCTTGTGTCAGGCACTGATGTTACAAACCTAGATGGATATCACTGCACTCCACACGTCAGGCATTGCTTTTACAAACCTAGATGGATTGCTCCACGCGTCGGAACTGATTTTTTTGGCAATCCATGGTTGTGGGCTGGAGGGATTCACAGAGGGGGAGTGTTGGTTGTGGTGATTGTTTGGGCCTTGTGGCTGGCTTGGAACTGGATAATGTTTCATAAAGAGAGCAAGTATGCGGAAAATGTACAGGATTAGGCCAAGTCTTTTACTGAGTTATGCCGGTTGCAATTGTCAATCTATAATTTATAAATGACAATGGATGGGTGCACTTTATTTTGGATTCACCCTTTTTCCTCAGAAGTACATGCTGGCTTGTGGAACCTCAGGCCCTACTTGTAAAGATTGACCTTTATAATTAACAACATACTCGAGACACCAGGGATGTTTTCTAAATGACAAAAGTGGTCTCTGCATTTCCTAAAAAAAGTGCTCTCTGCAATTGATTCCTGCAGTGGTTTACTCTGGCTGTGGATAGGAAAGTTACTGCGGTGGTATGCTGGTCAGATTCTTGCAGGGAGGAGTGTGTGTGTGTGGGGGTGGGGGGAGGATCTCAAGTTTCAAAACTTAACCTTGCCTTTTTTTCTCATGATTGATTTCTCAACAATTGTGTTATGGTTGATGAATTGATTGTTGATTCAGTTTGTTATTTTGACCAGGTTTCAAGTTTTAAAACCTCTGCAAGGAATTCATCCCAGGACTGGACTTATTTATTTCGGAAGCCCCACGACTGCGACGACCTTGATTACATGCGATGGAGTAATTGTTTGAGACGAGACTTCACCATCAACGGGTCATTATTTACATTTGTTGGTGATGTTATTTTCAATTTACATTCTGTTAACTTGATCCAATAAATCTGCACTTGATTGGTGTTGCTACGTGTAGAGATTTCTTTACAAGTACTTCCCTGCTGTTTTCTCTATCCCCTTTCTTTTATTCATAATTTCCTTTTCCTCCCTCCTAACATATTTTGAATGAGATCATTAGTTAATCTTATGCCTTATTCCAGAAAACCTGTCTAACCCAAGGCTTTGTTTTATGCAGGTTGATGTTTGATCCCTATTTGAATATGATATATGATTATGCTGGAGGTTTTGAAGACATTAAGAAAGCTAAAGTGTGCATGTACCTCTTTTAACTCCTACTTTTTTCTTATTTTTTTCTTCATGTACTATTTTGGTCTTATTTTGCTATTTATTTATTTCCTAAGGTCCAAACTGTAATTCCAGCTCGCATTTCTTTCCAAGAGGATAGCGGTGAGCATTCCTGATGTTTTGCATATCAATGGACACCAAGATACTTGATTACAACTGAACTACTAAGAAACTTGAGCACTTGTCACCTTTTTCTTTGAATGTATGTTTCTTGATGTTCTTGATGACCCTGATTATTCCTTAAACAGCTCGCATTCTGCGTGCCATCAGAATTGCTGCTCGTCTTAATTTTCGTTTGACAAGGGAGACAGCTCTGAATATAAGAAATATTTCTTCTTCAATACTTAGACTTGATAAGGTGCTATTTCCTAAGTACACGTTTTTATTTTTCTCTTGGGGTTTTTCATAGCATCTCGAGTAATCTTCAAAATTTCCCTAACCTCTTACATGCATTTGTGGATGGTGATACAGGCAAGATTGCTTATGGAAATGAATTATATGCTTGCTTATGGTTCTGCGGAGGCTTCTTTGAGAATCCTCTGGAAACTTGGATTGCTGGAGATTCTTTTACCAATTCAAGTATGCAGATTTCTAAATTCTCTCCCAATTTAGCCATAACATGCCAATATTTTCTGATGCATGTATTGTTGTAAATCTCTCTCTCTCTACAGGCTGCATATTTTATTTCTCAAGGATTCCGCAGGCGTGATAACGGATCTAATATGCTACTGGTATGAAGAACACTATTGCATATTTAGAATTTTACGGTTTAAGTTTAACTGTTGGGCCGGTCACTGATCCGCCATGATCCCTGTACAAACTTGACTTTCATCTCATGTCAATTAGACGACACTCGTGAATATGTAATGCCTGGTATTGATCACAATTCTTTTGGAGGAAAAAAAGCTCTATAATGTGTCGGCTCTAGTTCTACCCAACACAAACCTGTTAAAATATAAGCCCGATATAGAAGACAGTCCTGTTTCAAATAAGGCAACAAACTCAAACAGCACTATTAATTGTGTTGAAATCCATTCATAATGAGAAAACTTCCAGAGTTCATGTTGGATGAAGGTGATAGAGCATGACCTAAAATATCACAATATATCGGCGTTAGATCGCACTATATGTACTAATTTTCTTTTCTCAACCATATCACTATGAAATGGCTACCATTTTCTAGTAGAAGACCCTTAACTTCAGAATAAAATAAAATTATATTCAAGAATGCCTTGTCATTTATCTTATCTGATACCATTTAAAGCAAATAAAACTAACTATAGAATTGTAGCACAATAAGGTGATCTCGGCCTATTAAGAAGATCCCCAAAAGGATTCTTCTTCTTCTCTTCAAAACCCCTGAGGCGAGATGGGACTTAGCGCTGGACGTCTTTTTGCCTATCTAACCCTATATTGTACCCTCAGCACTGGTTTTATTGTATTTCAAATTTTATGCGCACCTGTCATCTGAACTTTGCTTAATATGCCTAATAAGTCTTGCAGATGTACAAAATTTTGGTTCCAAAGAATCTTCTTCATGACTGCAGTCTCTGTATATACAAGAATCCACTGGTTCCCTGATCTTGGTTTTTGTATTTTCAGTCTCTTTTCTCAAATTTGGATAAACTTCTTGCACCCGACAAGCCTTGCCATTGTTGTTTGTGGTAAGATTACTTCTTAACGGATGATTTCTGTACTGGTCCATACAGAACGCTGCCTTAAAATGCATACATTTTAGATTGAAAAAGAATTGCTTTACAAATCAAAGATTGAAGTAATCATGAATGAGGATTTGTCAACCTTGAGGTGATCACAAATAAGAAACTAGTTTCCATGGGCTATTGTTGTGCTAGTGATATCGTAAAATTGACCACCGTGAAAACATGTTCCATATTTTCTGTAGGGGTGCACATGGTTTGGATAAAATCCGTAATCCGATCCAATCTGGTGTATTGGATTGGTATGGTTTTGTCATTCTAATGGATCGGATCGGATTGGGATTTTGAAAATTCATTAAATTATGGGTTGAATTTGATCACTACCAAAATATGATCCAATCTAATCCGTTAATTTTATATAGGATAACTATTAACATTTACAACTTTCTTATCATACTTTATGAATTCCATCCACATCCTTCTTATTCAAGGGCACTTTTAATTTAGTATGTAACATCATGTTAGGGATAAAAAGAAAGATAACTTTAATACCAAACTATAAAAGCGCCAACTATCCTATTCACTTTTCACAAGCCCACCTCGCAAACCGACAATGTAAGCATTTAGACCTTGCATCTCCTTCTCAAGTGGACCTTACTTCATCTTAGTTCAATTACCTATGCTTCAAACCCAATTCCTTAGGGTCACCTTCATTGGCATCGCTCGCTAATCGAAAGATGCATGATACAACCCGCTTTCGCATCTTATTTTCTAGCCACAAAATACAAAGAATACATCATATGTTGATATTGTTGCCTTCTAGGCCAAATTCTTCCGAACAAAGCCTTAAATGTCGAATTTCGGTTTCGTTTCGGTAAGTCTGGAAAGAGAAATTTGCTGGAATATCGGTGGAATTTTGGTGAAATGTTCGGAAATAGAGAAAATTTAAGCAACATGGATTTAAGCAAACATTTAGATTTCGTTGGGGCGTTCCCTACTTGCGACGCGTTGTATCGACTGAATGCCATGAAAAATTTGGCAAGGGCTAGTACATCGCAACTTGTATGTAGTTCAAAATTTGCAAGGGTTCTCGCATGAAGAACAACACATGCGAGTAAATAAGCTAGTTTCACTGCATCAAGATGCAGTCCAAGATGTGCAACGGTTCTCGCATGATGGACTGATGCGAGTAAAGAAGTTAGTCAAAAGAGGTTGCAAAGGAAGTCATGGATATGTAATTGGAATGTTGACACTTTAACTGGAAAATTAATGGAGATAGTGAATACGATGGAAAGAAGGAAGATTTAGGTACTGTGTCTTCAAGAGACTAAATGGATTGGAGAGAAATCAAGGAGATCGGGAAGACATGCTTTAAACTTTGGTATTCAGATAAAGATAAGGGAAGAAATAATGTTGGAGTGGTTGTTTATAAGGATTTGAAGGATTGTGTGGTTAAGGTGCAAAGATTTGGGGATAGGATTATTTTGTTAAAATTTGTGCTTAAAGAAGAAATTCTGAATATCATCTCTGTTTATGCACCACAAATTGGTTTAAATGAAAGGATTAAAAAAGCTTTTTGGGAGGATCTAGATAATATTTTGCAAGGAATCCCACAAAGAAAGATGATGTGCCTGTACGGAGATCTTAATGGATATGCGAGAAATGATGCTTCAGGGTATGCTAGTATTCATGGAGGCCATGGTTTCGATGGTAGAAATGAAGAGGGAAAAATCATTCTGTTTTTTGTAACGACATATGATCTTTTCATAACAAACACTCTCTTCAAGAAGAGGGAGGATCATTTGATTACTTATAAGAGTGGCCCGACTAGAACACATATATATTACTTTGCATTCAGGAGAAGAGATCGGTTGTGTTGCAAAGACTACAAAGTAATCCTAGGAGAGAGTTTCACAACCCAACATCGTTTGTTAGTCATGGATGTACAAATAAAAGGGCTAGTAAAGAAAAGAAGGGTTTCCAAGATCGCTAGAACTAGATGATGAAATTTTCAACTGAAGCAATCAAGCTCCAGGGAGAAGATTTTAAAAGAATTATCTTTGGATCGTAGTAGAAGTGCAAACGAGATGTGGGAGGCGGTAGCATCTTGTATCCGAAAGGTGGCCAAAGAGATGTTAGACAAGTCAAAGGGAGGAGCTCCAGGACAAAATGAGGTTTGGTGGTGGTGAAGGATATGGTATAATCCTCAAGCGCATCACGGAAGCGTGAGCGTCGTATCGAATACGGCGAAGAACGACTAGTCGGACTAGTTGTTCTATGCAGCAGAAATTAAAATTTTTCATGCGACGAAACCACATGATCTAAGAACACTTGTCGGATCGTTTCGTCTAAACCATAAACAAGTAATATGATTACCTCTTGAAGCGTGGTTGCGATCGAGTCTCTAAACGAAGAGACTTCCTGTCTCAAGTCCGACCCGACAGAGGAGACCCTTGCGAGCGCGGGGATGAATCGCGCGCTTCTCGCTATCCATGTTGATGATCCAAGCGGCGGATCTCCTGATCTCGACACACGAGATCCAACGTCTTGTTCACGAGCGAGGCGCACCGAAGGAGACGGATATCTACGAGCAAACAATCGGGCAGCATAACGACGACGCTGCGGCGATGAAGAACCTCTCTAGGGCATCCGTGGTGGACGACCACATGAGAGGGAGAGAGAGAGTAGACGTGTAGAGAGAAAGAGAGAGAGAGCCTTATGTTCTCTTTTGTGTAAAGAAGAGCAAAAGGGTGCCTCTCCTTTTATAATATTTTGGGATCCATGGATCTCAATCCATGGGACAAAACAAATGCAATGGTTCTCATTGATTGTGTTTCTTTTAATGGCTAAGATTTGTGTTGGTAAAACCAACAAGGCAATTAACTTAATTGAGATTAAATATATATTGATAAATCAACCTAGTTTAATCCTCAAATTAAATCAACTAATATCAGAGATAATGAAAAGAAGAATCTCTCCTTCCATATAGGAGGGGTGGACGACCACCCTTTCCTTGTAGGAATTGGTGGCCGTCCTCCTATTTGGAAAGGGAGATTCCAATGCAATCTTCAAGATTGCATACATCTGCATTATTTACAACAACAATTGTTGTAAATTATTCTACAAAATAATTCATAATTATTTTGTGAATATTGCAATCTTGCCATTGGAAAATTGTGAATCACATTCACAACCCAAAATAAAATGTAAATTACATTTTCAATTTAATGTCCAATGTGAATCCAATTCACATCAACATTTAATTAACAAATGTAAATTACGAATAACTCTCTCTTATATATTATAAATCACATTTATAATATATATGACTAATATGGATATTGCTATCCACATTATTCATATCCATGATAATTAAATCACATTTAATCACCTTGGATCTCTATTCTCGTGTGCCCAAATAATACGAATCATATTCACATTATTTACATCTTTGATAATTAAATCACATTTAATTATCTCAGATAACTCTCCTTACAATATGAATCAAACTCATATTATTCATGATAATTAAATCACATTTAATGATCAATTTTCTCAATGCTCGGATACACATATAAATAATGAAATTATCCTGAACCCTTTAAGGATAATGCTCTTTCTCCACGAATAGTTGGAGATAAGGACATGGCGATTGTATTGTTCCGTGTATAGTGACTTGGATATTGAGATCATCTCTCAAATCCAGATCGCGAGCCTCCCATAGATGCTTGATTAAATCAAGACCGCAAATCCAATCTTCTCATTGCATCTGAATCACATTCAGATCAATGTCCAACATTTGGACCAAGATCAGATTACTTCTCTATTGAGAGGAGTCACTAAAATCCAGACCCGTTTCATCACTCCCTAGGAATGGAAGCATCATGGTTATACAATCGTTTATGATCACATCACCCTCATGTATTCCTAATACCTGTACATCCTGCATACTGGAAGACTCAGAATAAACCCGAAGTATTGGATCAACTTTATACTGTCTACTTCATGATTTTATCAGTAAGTTTCTCATTCGATCATTGGGAGTCGGTATCGATCATATACTTTCCAAAAGCATATATCATACCTAGGTATTGATCATATACTTTCCAAAAGTATATATCAAACCTACAAATTCAATCAAGCTTCCAAAGCAAGACGACCGTGCGCACAGAATTTGATTCTTCCCAATATCTCATGAGTGAGCTCATGTCTTCCGGTTCAATAAATGAACCTGTATGATCCCTTTGAGAGATCGTATTACTCATATGCCCTTATATGCACACCAACATGCCTGTGTATAGACCTTGGTTAGGTCATCAACCTATTGGTCTGCCAAATGTACATACTTAGACATATAGTAACACATCTATCTCCGGTCAGAGGATGCGTGCCTGTATCGTGACAGCATACGATATAGGACTTTGGTTATCTCGATCTCATTAAGTCAACTCTTTGACCTAACTAATCTGACACCTCCGAATCTCTATTCCTTTGCAGAGGTCCTGCATCAAGAGGTCGGTCAGATATCAACCTTTAGAGATAAGGATTGCCATCTCCTACTCAGGATGGAGATCATCTCTTAACAATCATTTGACGGTACTTGATGAGTCCTCAATCTAACTCTTTAGATATTCATCCAAGCACCAGCTTCTATGATTCAACAGTTGAATCAACAGCTGTATGATCATCAAAATGGGCATGGTACATAACCCTAATTGTACTAAGGTACCTATTATGCAAATTATTTATTCTTCATTTCAGATCAGGGAATGATATTTGCAATAACATTTATTGCATAATGGCTCGCCGTGGGCTCGCATCTCCAACAGGTGGAGTAGAGGGGTGCAAGAGAACCTCAAAATGAAAAGAGCACGCTTTAAAGCTATGTATAAGGATTTAACAGAGGTAACTGTCACAAACTACAAAATAGCGAAGAGGGAAGCAAAGAAGGCTTTAAGCGAAGCTAAAGCTTATGAAGTTTTGTACACAAATCTCGACTCTAAGGAGGATATATTCAGGTTGATCAAAGCAAGAGAAAGAAAAATAAAAAATATTTCTCAAGTGAGATGTATTAAGGATGAGGAAGGTCATGTGCTTGCTACTCAGAAGGATATAGAGACTAGATGGAAGCAATATTCATTAGGAAAGGAAATAGAGATCACTTTGGGTGATCTAACTACTAGTGAAAGTTACATAAATCGTGCAAGCTTTAGACGAATACAAAGAAAGGAAGTAGATGAGGCTTTGCAGGTTATGAGACTTGTGAAAGGTGTAGGACCGGTGACATTCTTATAGAAGCATGGAGAGTTTTAGGTGAGCGTGGTTTGACTTGCTTACGTATTTATTCAATATTATTTGACGATGCAAGAAAATACCTGAAGATTGGAGGAGAAGTATTATGTTGCCTCTTTATAAGAATAAAGGAGACATTCAGAAATGTTCAAATTACATAGGTATCAAACTGATGAGTCACACTATGAAAATTTGGGAACGCGTGATTGAAAGAAGGTCGAGGCAAGTTTCTAAAGTAAAAGAAAATCAATTCGGATTCATGCCGGGTCGCTCAACTATTGAAGTCATCCATTTGCCGAGTAGAACAATGGAGATTTATAAAGCTAAAAGGAAAAACCTTCATATGATTTTTATTGATTTAGAGAAGGCGTATGATTCTGTCCCACGGGAGATATTGTGGAGAGTTTTAGAGAAGAGATAAGTACCCATCCTATACATTAACCTCATAAAGGATATGTATGATAGAGATTTATCTTGCGTAAGGATCCAGTCTAAGAAGATTGATTATTTTGACATCAACATTGGTTTACATCAAGGTTCAACTTTGAGTCCATTTCTTTTTACTTTTATTATGAACGAGTTGAAAAGTCACATTCAAGATGAGATACCTTGGTGTATGTTATTTGATGATGATATTGTATTGATTGAGAAGATTAGAGATAGTGTAAATGAGAAGTTTGAGGTTTGGAGACATGCATTGGAGACTAAAGGATCTCATATAAGTATGGCTAGGACTAAACTCAGCCTTAGCCAGTCTCAAGCCCAGGTAAATGAGGAGGGTTGCGTTAGATAGCCGATAGCCAGCGTAAAACAATCAGAGGCTACTTCCTAAATAATTTTTTTTTAAATACTATTTGGGAAGTTGCCTCATGATAGTCGGATCTTTTCAACATGGATTTAAGCAAACATACAGATTTCGTTGGGGCTTTCCCTACTTGCGATACGTTGCATCGCCCGAATGAAATGAAAAAATGACAATGACCGCTAGATCGCAGCCTGGATGTAGTTTAAAATTTGCAAGGGTTCTCGCACGAGGAACACATGTATGTAAAAGAGCTAGTTCTGCTGCATCACCGCCCGTATGCATTCCAAAATTTGGAAGGATTCTCGCATAATGGATGTATGCGAGTAAAGAAGTTAGTGCAAAAGAGCTTGGAAAGGAAGTTGCAGATCGGTAGTTGGAATATTAGCATTTTAACTGGGAAATTAATGGAGATAGTGGATATGATGGAAAGAAGGAAGATTTATATACTGTCTTCAAGAGACTAAATGGGTTGGAGAGAAAGCAATGGAGATCGAGAAGATATGTTTTAAACTTTGGTATTCAGGTAAGGATAAGGGCAGAAACAATGTTGGAGTGGTTGTTCATAAGGATTTAAAGGATTGTGTGGTTGAGGTGCAAAGATTCGGGGATTGAACTATTTTGCTAAAATGGTGTTTGAAGAAGAAATTCTAAATATTATCTCAGTTTATGCACCACAAATTGGTTTAGATGAGAGGATTAAACAAGCTTTTTGAGAGGATCTGGATAAGATTTTACAAGAAATCTCACAAAGAGAGATGATTTATATAAGTAGAGATCGTAATGGACATGCGAGAAAAGTCGCTCAAGGGTATGCTAGTGTTCGTGGAGGACGTGATTTTGGGGATAGAAATGAAGAGGGAAAAATCATTCGGGATTTTGTAACGGCACATGATTTTTTCATAGCAAACACTCTCTTCAAAAGGAGGGAGGAGCATGCAATTACTTATAAGAGTGGGCCAACTAGAACACAAATAGATTATTTTGCATTGAGGAGAAGAGATCAGTTGTGTTGTAAAGACTGCAAAGTAATCCAGGAGAGAGTTTGACAACTCAACATCGCTTGTTAGTCTTGGGTGTGCAAATAAAAGGTTTGGTTAAGAAAAGGAGGGTTGCTAAGATCACTAGAACTAGATGGTGGAATCTTTCACTGAAGAAATCGAGCTTCAGGGAGAAGATTTTAGAAGACTTATCTTGGGATTGTAACAGAATTGCAAACGAGATGTAGGAGGCAGTAGCATCATGTATCCGAAAGGTAGCCAAAGATATGGTAGGAGAGTCAAATGGAGGAGCTCCAGGTCAAAAGGAGACTTGGTGGTGGTGAAGGGATGCAAGTGAAGCTAAAAATTAAAAGAGCATGCTTTAAAGCTATGCCTGATGATAGAACAGATGAAACTGTCACAAACTATAAAATAGCGAAGAAGGAAGCAAAGAAGGCTGTAAGCGAAGCTAAGTCAAAAGCTTATGAAGTTTTGTATAAAAATCTCGACTCTAAGGAGGGCCAGAAGGATATATTCATGTTGGCCAAAGCAAGAGAAAAAAAGACCAAAGACCTTTCTCAAGTGAGATGCATTAAGGACGAGGAAGGCCACATGCTTTTTACTCAGAAGGATATAGAAACTAGATGGGAGCAATACTTCCATAAACTTTCATTGGGGAAGAAAATAGAGAGATCACTTTAGGTGATCTAACTAGTAGTGAAAATTACTTGAATCGTGCAAGCTATAGACGAATACAGAGAAAGGAAGTAGAGGAGACTTTGAAAGTTATGAGACATGGGAAAGGTGTAGGACCGGATGACAAACCTGTAAATGTATCGAGAGTTTTTGTGAGCATGGTTTGATTTGGCTTACGAATCTATCAAATGTTATTTGGCATAGTAAGAAAATGCCTAAAGATTGGAGGAGCATCTTGATGCATCTTTATAAGAATAAAGGGGACATTCAAAATCGTTCAAATTACATAAGTATCAAGCTGATGAGTCATACTATGAAAATTTGGGAACACGTGATCGAAAGGAGGTTGAGGCATGTTTCCAATGTAAAAGAAAACCATTTCGGATTCATGCCATGTCGCTCAACTATTGAAGCCATCCATTTGCTGAGGAGAACAATGGAGATTTATAGAGATAAAAGGAAGAACCTCCATAGGATCATTATTGATTTGGAGAAGGCTTATGATTCTGTCCCACGAGAGATATTGTAAGAGTTTTGGAAAAGAGACAAGACCTGTCCTATACGTTAACCTCATAAAGGACATGTATGATAGGGATTTATCTTGTGTAAGGACCCCGTCTGGGAAGACTGGCTATTTTAACATCAACATTGGTTTACATTAATGTTTAACTTTGAGTCCATTTCTTTTTACTTTGATTATGGATGAGTTGACAAGTCACATTCAAGATGAGTTACCTTGGTGTATATTATTTGCTGATGATATTGTGTTGATTGACGAGACTGGAGATGAAGTAAATAAGAAGCTTGAGGACTGGAGACATGCATTGAAGACTAAAAGATTTCATATAAGTGGGGCTAAGAAAGAATATATAGAGTGCACCTTTGATGGAAATAATGATGACAGAATCGAGGTGAATATTGGTGACGATAACATTCAGAAGAGAGATTCTTTTAGATATCTGGGATATATTTTGCAACATGATGAGGAAATTGATAGAGATGTTACTAATAGAATAAATGTAGGCTGGCTAAAGTGGAGAGGAGTCTTTGCTGTTCTCTGTGATCAGAAAATTCCTTCAAAAATTTAAGGAAAGTTTTATAAAGCAACCGTGAGACCTACTATGCTGCATGGATCCGAGTGTTGTCCTGTGAACCATAGACATGTGCAGAGAATGCTTGTAGCAGAAATGAAAATGCTAAGGGGGATATGAGGACACACACACACACGTAAAGATCGGATTCAGAATGATGCAATCAGAAAGAAAGTTGGTGTAGCTCCGATCGTTGATAAGATGCGAGAAAACCGCTTAAGATGATTTGGTCATTTACAAAGAAGATCATCTAATGCACCAGTTCGGAGATGCGAGTGTTGGGATGTTGAGTCGGCTAAGAGAAGGTGAGGATGACCCAAGAAGTATTGGAAAGAGATTATACGAAGGGATCTTAGTTTTTTGGATATAAGCCCGGGATTGATCGAAGATAGATCTGAATGGAGGTGAAGAATCCATGTGACCGACCCTACTTAATTGTGGGAAAAGGCTTTGTTGTTGTTGTTGTAGGGCTAAAACTGAATATATGGAGTGCACCTTTGATGACAACTATGATGAAGGAATCAAGGTGAAGATTGGTGACGATAACATTCGGAAGAGAGATTCTTTTCGATAACTGGGATCTATTTTGCAACATGACGGAGAAATTGACGAAGATGCCACTAATAGAAGAAATGCATGCTGGCTAAAGTGGAGAGGAGCTTCCGCTATTCTCTATGCTAAGAAAATTCCTTTAAAAATCAAAAGAATGTTTTACAAAGTAGCTGTAAGACTTGCTATGCTCTAGGGATCTGAATGTTGGCCTGTGAACCATAGACATGTGCAGAGAATGGCAATAACATAAATGAAAATGCAAAGTTGGATGTGTAGACACACGTAATGATCGGATTCGAAATGATGCAACCAGAAATAAAGTTGGTGTAGCTCTGATCGAGGATAAGATGCGAGAAAATTGCTTAAGATGGTTTGGTCATTTATAGAGAAGGCCAACTGATGCACCTATTAGGAGATGCAAGTTTTGAGATGTTGAGCCGGCTAAGAGAGTGCGAGGACGGTCCAAGAAGTGTTGGAATGAGATTGTACGAAGGGATCTTAGTTTTTTTGGATATAAGCTCGAGATTGACCCAAGATAGATCTGAATGGAGGCAGAAAATCTATGTAGCGGACCCTACTTAATTGTGGGAAAATGTTTTATTGTTATTGTGTCCAACTCCAGAAATTGGGAAAATTACTTGAAAATTATATTTTTTTAATTTAAGATTTCGAATATTCTTTAACTCAATACATGAGACGGGAATACACCTTTTTTTTACTAATAGTGAGATTTTAATATGATATGTTACATTAAATTTCCATCCAGTCACTCCAACAGTCAAAAAAGCAGTATGTTGCCTAGAAACAGAACGAGATTTAGAACTGAAATTAGAAGCTATTAGTTTCACTTCTTAAGCATGAAGAGAATTATGACACGTGCAATAATAATAGAGAAAAACATAGGCCAACAAAAGGTACTAGCAAAATTGTATCTGATGTAAGAAATTGAAGATCCAAATAATAGCTTATAACTTGTATCTAACCAAAAGACTTTCAACTTAGAAAAATAATTAGTTTTAGAAATAAAATAAGATACACGCACAAACACAAATCTTTCTAACATGTATGCCTAATAGATATAGTGTATAGCTTGTAATCGTAAAATATATATGCTATAAAAGATACAAACAAATCTTTTATCACCAAGAAACTGTATAGCATTCACAATCACAATTTATATTCAATCCGATAGGAGGTAAATACTTACAGTTTTAAGACTCGGAAGGTTGCTAACAATCTTGCACTCGCATAACCGCACGTACTCATTGTAATAGAGAAAAGACACAAGAAAGACAAGCCTTAAATTTTGGATTTCGGTTTCATTTTGCCAAATAGTTCGGAAAGAGAAATTTCGGATTGCTTGAGTGGGTATATTAATCGTAGTCATTGTAGCACGACACTCAGCAAATTAATTCGAACTGAGAAAGGATCTCTACGAGGAGTGTCTCGACTTAAATTTATCTCGGGCAAGTCTCTGCTTAAATTTATATCTTCGCAAGGGTATGTCCGGAAAGTTCATTTTTTTTGAGATTTTTTGTGTTAAAATGCAACAATGAAAAATGCACATTTGTTATGGATTTTTACACATTTTTTTCACACAACAGATTACAAAAATTATGAAAAATTTACTGTAACTTAAATACGATGCAGTGAGACTACATTAAATTTTTTAGATTTTTTTGGTAATATATGGATTTTTATGAATTTTTTAATGAAAACAAAGTGACTGCAAGTATTTAATTCCTAATTAATCCACAATGTCAATTCATCTAGAGAGCGAATTATCTCAACAATGTATTTACATGAGCAATCTAGGAGAGTTGGAATTTCATAAAAATAATCTGTGTGGATTTAATTAAAAATCATTTACTGAAATCACTCTACATTTTATTTAAGGCACATAACAATTTTAATTTAAATGAAATTTGGACAGTAATTTGAACATATTTCAAGGCATTATTTCAAATTTTTGAGGTATTTTAGAGCAACCGTGAGTTAAATATGAATTTAAGACCACAAATTGGGTAAAGTATACAATCTTTCACTAAAACAATTTTAGTTAATTACCCAAAACTCACAACAATCCAACAATCCAAATAAATACCCAAATGATAGAAACATGATGTTTTTCATTATATAAAATGTTGCAAAAAAGGTATCCAAATTAATATGCAAACTTAGGGTTGTCTGTGCAATACAAAAATCAAATTTGACAATGCAAACTTATGCACAGGGGCATTTTCACAATAATAGAAGCTTCAAATAAAAATAATGTAATTTTTACAAAATAAAAAAAATGCAATTGAACCTTCTCCTTCAAGTATTGCATGCGGTTAGGGCGCAGGAGGGGCCGCTGCTGACGGGATTGAGGTGGGTGGCATGAGTGCGGGGCGGCGGTGGCGTGGTCGTGGTTGGAAGGGCGGCCCACGCGCGTGGGGTGGTGGTTGGAGAGCTACAGGGCCCGCATACAGAGGTCATGGATGCTGGGGAAGGCGGTGATGCGAACTGGAGGTTGAGGGGCTGTGCGAGGCGGTGGTGCACCTTGGTGGAGGAGCAGACGGGTTGGTGGCCGTCGTTGGCGGCAGTGTAAAGGAGAGCAGTGGCCAGCGGTGGATAGGGAGGCCCGCCACCTGCTTGTTCTTTTTTTTTAATTTTTTTAATTTTTTGTTGAGATTTGATTGATTTTTTTATTTTTATTTTTTAGTTCTCTTAAACAGAGAATAAAAAATTGCAAATAAGGTGGTGTGGTGATGATATGATATGATGAAGATGATGGAGATGGAGTAGAACAAATGGAGGTGTAGTGGTGGTGATGTGATAAAAAAATTGGGAAAATAAAAACGATGCTGAATGAGAGAAAGGGAACTTACCTATGATGGAAGCGGACGCCTATGGTGTGCTTACGAGAAGCACGATTTTCGCTCGAATCGTCGACGAGCGATGAGCTCGAGTAACGTGTGGAGGCAGTTGCGATTTTGGCCAGAATGCCAACGGATCTCACCGGAGAGGAAGCGGCCGTCGCTCTACTTTGTGGTTTGCTGTTACCGAGACTGGTGGTCGGAGTTCTCAATTCTCTCTCGCATAAAGGTGGATAAAGGCAAAAATAAGGATAATGAGATGAATAAAATATAATAAAATGCATGTTAGAAACATGGTGGAATAGTGGAGTTGAATGAGAGGTTAAAGAAAATGATGGAGTTGAATGGGAGGTTAGATGAAGAAAATGGAGTTGAATGGGAGTTGGTGGTAGAATGAGAAGTTAGTATAGGGAAAGAAAAAAATAAATAGGAATTAAAAGTGGCTACTAAAATAATATAAAATAAAGAGAATGGAGAATTTGCAAAATAAGACAAATAATATGTACATTTTTTACTTTTCTAATTTTAATTATTATTTTTTGTATTTTTAAGAAAAGATATTTACAATAAAAATAAAATAAAATAAGACATACAAATGATTTTTTTTGATTTTTAGTAATTACGAAAAGTAAATGAAAAAGAGAAAGAAACATATGTACATTATATACAAAGCCACTTTACCTAATTTTCAATAACAAAACAATTTTTTGAGATTTTTGAAATTATGTAATTTATTAGAATATACACTAAAGAAATTAATAGAAACAGAAATAAATCAAACATGGTTAGATTTGTATTAGAAAAAATCAAAGTCACATTTATTTCATTATGTAAAATATACAACGAGGTCCCAAAACCTAAATTTTGCAAACGAGCTTCGATTTTAATGAAACCACTTTCATTTGATAGATAATTTTCCAACTTAATCTTTAAAAGTGAGTTTGGTGAACTTTTAGTTCATACATAGCGGGAATTTGATAGAGAAGTTGGATTTTACGGTTTTTCTCTTTGGGATCTAGGGTATTTATTTGTGGTGAAATTTGTTTTATATTTTCTGTATTTATAAATATATTTTTATAAACAAGTCAGATAAAGAATTATCCAAAAAAGGAGTTGAAATGAATTTATTAAAAATAAATGAAGTTTTGGGCTATTTACAAATGAAAAAGTCTTTTATCTTAGAATTTATTATTATTAATTTATTTTGTACAATATAATATATATTAATTAGTGCATTTTATTTACAAGAGTCATTTCATTAATTTATTCATTTAATGGACATTTATTAGAGATTTTACTGAGGGATTTTGCTATTGAGATGATGAATCGTATATTCATTAGAGAATTGGTGAAATAATTGGAAATCTTAGAAATGACTCTAAACTTAAAATTTTCCAAAAATAAAGGATTTTCATATTCTTAAGTTAATAAATAAAATAGTAATGTACATTTATTTATAAAATAGAATTGCAAATATAAGTTTTGAAGTAGTATTATCATCATTATCATGACACGTGTTGATATGTTGAGCAAAATGTTGCCTAGAGTAAAAAAATGTAAGCTAAACTGGAAGCAAAAAACAAGATAATCAGCTCATCAATAAGAGTGAGATGACACATTGACGAATCACCAATCCATCCTCTTTATCTTCTATTTTGGCTTAAAATCTCTTACAAAATATACGAGAATAACATTAATTCTCATTTATTAACAATTCTCCATCATCCTTTAATAATGTATTATTATCATTATTTTAATCTAAAATAAATAAATAATGAATAAATGAAGAAGAAAGAAAAGAACTGTATATATATGAAATAAATACAGTCTGATCCTAACCCCGAGAGTAGGTCAAGTCTTGACCTAATCGACAAGGAATAAAGTAGGGGGAGATAGGGTCCTTAATCTATAAAAATCTCACAAAATCATTCACGTTGTACATATTCATCATTATTTATTCTGCACATATCTTGTACTATTATATTTATCATAAATTCAATCTCAAACAGAAATATTTTCTTCTTAAAACTTGTATATAAGAATATATTTTAAATAATAAAAATAATTGCAAAAATAAACTGCGTACATAATAAAAGGGACAACACTATGAAAAGCTGTAAAATCATAATTAAAAATTCAATATCTACTCCATATATACTCACATGTAAATTTTACGTATAAGTCTTTAGTACCTGTAAATATGTGTATTTAATTATTTTAAATAAATAAATTAATTTTTTAAAACATCTAAAAATTAGTTTATTAATTTCAAATAATTTTTATTTTGAAAACTTTTTAATTTAAAATCTCTTTCTATTTATTTCCTAATTATTTCTATTTAGTTTATTACTTTTTTGTCTGTTTGTATTTGGCCCTATTCGGGTTGGTTTCTGATTGATTGGACTTGGGTTTGCTGACTCGGGTCAACCGGTCCATTTCCCCTTCACGTGATAAACTGACTGAACCTGTGACTTTCACTCATTTCTTACGCCCGACTTTTTTCACCTATTTCAGTTGATTCCTCCGCTTGATTAATATTCGTTGCATCCTGATCTACGCCCGGTTGAGATTTCACTCAATTACTTCGGTTCACGCGCTCATGCTTCGTTTGAAATTCGCTTCTCCTCGTGCCTATATAAGTCTATCCAGGTCCTTTTTCTGATCTGCCTTTGGCCAACGTTTCTCCCGAGATCGATTCCTGGAGCAAGGGGCTTGTGACAGGAGCTTCTTCCCTTGATTAGGAGAGTGAGAGGAGGATGCTAGGCATGATTTGTCGCCGGTAGTCGGTGCTCTGCCGTGCGGAAGTATCTTTTTCCTTCCGCAACTGAATCGAGGCGAAAATCACCGCATTTCATCCGTAGGTAATCTAAATATGTTTTCCAACTAATTTTGTTTTGATTCAGTTTCAATTTTCATTGATTTGCATTCAATAGCTGTCCTGATTCCTGATCTACTTTATCAGAGATCATTATCTTCGATTTCAGTCCTGATTATATCGCAAATCACTTCACGTGACTTCCTTCGCATCTCCATTCTCTGACCCATAGCCTATATACTCGGATCATCGAATTTGAGATTTGATCTCCCTCCTCCATTTTCGCATGAGATCCCCATTCACCCCCATCTTTCTTTACATTTGTTTTTCTTAATAGTAGTCGGTCGAAGATATAGATCTTCGAGCTATAGAGTAAACACTTGCAGGTGTGAAGAATCTTTACCTGGAGGCGATCTGAGCTATACCATCACGTCAGGAGTCATTCTCATTCAGATCTATGAGTAGCAAGATCCGGATAGATAGACCATTTCAGATCGGTACGAAAGCCCGTCCGAAATCGAACAAGCCTATTGCAGCTCTGATCCATCCCAAATCGGCAAAGATACGGGAGATCGAAGCTCATCTGCAACAACCTTCATAGCAGTTCATCCAACGTACTCTAGAGCCATACGATCATGAGTAGTGGCTCCAGATTGAAGATCCACCATCGCATCAGGAGCATTTCCACAGGAGATCAACCCATGGAAGGCCATATCGATTTCGATATCGTTTCAATACAATATTTCGACGATATTTCGACGATATATCACTGAAATATCGCCCATATCACCATACTTTTATGAAGGAAATGCCTGAAAGGGAGGATATTTCGCCATATTGGTTTCGTCTCGATATCGATATATTGACGATATTTCACCGATATATCGCGATATCTCCTTCCATGGATCAACCACATGATCTGTTTTGCAACATGATAGGGAGAGGAGGTTCTGTTATTCTCTATGATAAGAAAATTCCTTTGAAAATCAAAGGAAAGTTCTACAAAGTAGCTGTGAGACCTACTATACTCTAGGGATATGAATGTTGTTCTATGAACCATAGACATGCACAAAGAATGGCAATAGCAGAAATGAAAATGTTAAGGTGGATGTGTGAACACACATACACAAATGATGCAATTGTAATGAAAGTTGGTGTAGCTTCGATCGAGGATAAGATGCGAGAAAACCACTTAAGGTGGTTTGACCATTTGCAAAGGAGGTCAAATCTAATGACTTTTTGAAGAACAAGGGTTCAAAGGACGAGACATGTTTGACATGTTTGTTAGAAATGATGCAAAGCAATCTACAAAATCAGATCTTATTATATACCTAGAGGACGATCTTTATGCCGGTGAAAATGATGTTCGTGAGCAAGAGTTTGATTTTTTTGAGTGGTGGAGATTGAATTCCATCAAGTATCATTTCTTATCGAAGACGATGATTCTTTGATTTCTTCTACATTTGATACATGAGCTGATTTTCACCTTGTACATTCCTTTCATTTTATTCTTTCTTACTTCCGTTTTTATTATTCACCTCTTTTCTGTGTGTATGCTATACTTAAGATGACTAGATCCTAGGTGGGAGGTGAATGAATTGAGTTGTTCTATTTTCGTTCTGTTTCATTACTCATGTTATTGCTTATACTTAGGGATCCTTTACCCTAAGTGTAGGTGGAGTGATGTCTTTCATTTCGTCTTGTCTATTTTATTTTATTATCTTCTGTTCTCTTGCTTGTTCCTCAAGTTGTTGATATTCTTTTTTATACTTAGGGATATATTATCCTAATATAGGGAGGGGGATAAGCTCGGTCGTTGAGTTTGTATATTCTTTTCCTCGATCATTCCTATTTGTACAATCTTCTATACTTAAGATTATTTGATCCTAAGTATAGGGCGGTTGACCGACTAATATTCATTTTATTCCTTATTCATTGAGTCGTTGTATTATACGATTCTTTTCACTTTTCTATACTTAGCATGAGTTATGTCTTCCTTGTCGCTTCTTGCTCACTATGAGGACATAGTTCAATCTAAGTATATGAGGTGTCATATATATTGTATATGTACTTAAATAATAACTCGTACTTTATTGTGTTTTAATATATGGCTCATGTTTATTAAATTGGAATAAAAATGTTTTGTAAAATAATGTATAAAATGTTTGTAAAAATTCTTTTGTAAATTGTGTTGTAAAATATTTTGTAAAAGTTTTGTAAAAATTGCTGTAAAATATTTGTAAAATCATTTGGTTGTAAAATATTTTATGAAATTATATGTGTACAACTTATTATTTTGTAAAGTGTTTGTAAAATGTCTGAAAATAAAATATTTTGAAAAATTAGTTTGTAAAACATTGATAAAATAGTTTCCGAAAAGTTTTTGTAAAACGACTTGTAAAATTTTTGTAAAAATTGTAAATTATTTTGAAAGATTTTGTAAATTATTTGTAGAAACCTTTTGTAAACTTGTTTTTGTAAAATCATTTTCCCCAAACTTGTGTATAATTTATGCGTGTAAATTTGTTTATATAAACTTGTAAAATTTGTGTAAATAAAAACCATAATTACTTGTAATTTATGTGGCATAATATTCTTTTGGACAATTCATAAAAGCAATATTTAAAACTTGTAAATAAGGCAGAAGAAGAAAAAAAAATAAAAATCTTCATTAATTAGCAATAATTGGTTTCCCTCATTTCTTTGCAAGGTTTTAAATCTCGATTTCCAATTTCGTTTCAAGATGACGAAAAAATGAAACAATTTCATAATTTCTTCGAAATTTCGATGAAATTTTGACAAAATTGGCCTGATTCATGAATGAATGGTCCGTATCGAGATTTCAATTTCGGTTTTGGTGGAGTTTCGAAACCGAAATTTCAGTGGAATTTCCTTGAAATTTCGGTGAAATTTCCCAAAATTTCGCAAAATTTGAAACTTTGTTTCTTTGTAGCCGCACTGAGTTCGATCTTGAAAGCCATACCATGTTAATTTGTAGCATCTCATTCTTTTAGAATACGACACATTGTTATATCATTTTCGCTCACATTATTCTCGAATTATTAAAACCCATTAATTTTTGTGAATAATCATAAATATAACTGCTAATCAAAACATATATATGTATAAATAAGGAACAAAAAAATAAAGCTTTTCAATTGAAACTTGAATTTAACTGTTTATATTGTGTCTAACGTCTAACTGATTTGATTTGGATTTAGAAACCAAGTAAATAAACTTCTTCAAGCATGGTAAATATTAAACACTTTAGGTGATACGTATAATAACTACTAATCAAAACATATATAAAAAAGAGGCCGGGGAAGCTGTTTTGAGTAATAGCCAAGATGGCTGTTACACAAGGCAATTTCCCTAATATTTTTTTATTTTTTTCAAAAATTCCACCATGTATATTCATCTACATATCCCTCCTACATGTCATTCAAATTTTGTGAGAAACGAAGACTCCTATACCCTCCATCTAGAACGGGTAGATTACAACAAATTTCAGACCGTTAAAAATTTCTTGTTCTAGATGGAGGGCTTAGGAGTCTTTGTTTCTTACGAAATTTGAATGACATGTAGGAGGGATATATAGATGAATATACATGGTAGAATTTTTGAAAAAAAATAAAAAAATATTGGGGAAATTGTCTTGTGTAACAACCATCTTGGATGTTACTCAAAACAGCTTCCCTTTTCTCTATAAAAAATAAAGAAAGAACTAAAAATATAAAGCTCTTCAGTTAAATTCTGAATTTAACGCTTAATCTTGTATCTAATTTATATGGTTTGGATTTAGATCCAAAATTTAGAAACTAACTAAAGAAACTTCTTCAAACAATGTAAACTCTCTAAAAACTCAACACATCGATGTATAAAAAAGTGAATTCATTAATATATGCAATTCTTGATGAAAACAATGGTTATATTCCCTTATTTTTGTTGTTTCGCTGAAACAACTTGCAATTTCGATGAAATTTCTTTAACACTTCACTGATATTTTGTTGAAATCATGGAACAAGAACTAAGGTATCATTCCGATTTTGGTGAACTGGAGAATTGGATTCGGAGAATTTCAGTGGAATTTTGTTGAAATTTGAGGCCATGTTCTCCACTTGTATGCTACCTTTTGGTTACATTCTTTTCGATCAATAATACAATAAATTTCTACACTTGTTTATAAAGTATTTATAAGTATTGTAGTTGAATTATTAATTAGGTTAAGTACATTCTAATAAACTATCTTTTTTACGTCAATTCAACATCAAAAACACAACACAAATGTTAAGTGCTGCTAAATGAGGATCGACCAAGAGGGGGATAATATATAAATATAAAAAATCCGATCCAATCCGATCTAATCACAACCCGATGGATTAGATTGGTTTGGATTTGAATATTTAATGGATTGGATTGGATTGGATTGAGAAACGTTATAATTTAAGGTTAGATTGGACATGTATTATGATAAAATCCGATCCACTCCGATCCATGCACATCCCTAATTTTCTATGGCATGTATTTTCTTATAACTTATAGCACTGCATGTAATTTTTTCATTGTTTAGTCGTTATAGATACAATATCGAGGCATAATACTAATGAAACTATTCCATATTTTTGATTCTTCGTGAAATTAGAATTACAGTTTCTAGGGTTGTCGACTTATTTTGATTGCATGTGATCTCAATAGTTTATTTAATTATTTAAGTTCAGTAATTTTGAGGGTTAAATTAGAGTAATTTGGATTTCTTTCTATTTTAGTTATTTATTTCTATGAGTCCATCCTCTAAAAGAGAATAATTGGTGCATCGTAGAGGGTATATTTGAGTTATATTAAATTGGAGTTGTCTCCATTTTCTTTTCTTTTCTTCTCCCTCCCACTTGCATGTCATCTCACTTTCTCTCAAAAGCTTCTGTGCAACAGGCGTGTTCTTCCTTCCTCTTTTTCTCTACTATCTAGTATATCTTCCAATCATCAAATTTTGCATTTGCTTGAATTGGCATCAAAATACGACATTTGAATCGTCCCTATGATTGCAGTGGTGATTAAATCATGAAGTAAATCGTGAAGCAAGCTATTTGGAATATGATACACAATCTTGTTCTATATCGACGAAGAGTGAAGTTTTGCTATATACTGTGTTTGAAGGTACAAGGCTACTGATTATTACAGCACCCATACAACACAACATCGATGATAGTACAAAAAAAAAGAACAACCTTATTCAATCATTCCGTTAGATTGTATATTTGTAATGTGCCACCCTTCATAGTCCAAGGTGCATATCCATTGTTGCCTTCAGATTTGCATCATCGACACATGCTATGAAGGCGCTACATCTCCATCGCTATCTCGTATACTTTTTTTTCCTTCATCATTGGGTCTCAATGTGTGGTCTTGTGCATTGCATAAGCACAATGCCTTCCCCACCACCATCACCCCTTTAACTTCAATGTTATAGGCCCCATCCTGCATCATCACATGCCATCGCTCGAGCGCTTGTAAGCAGGATATTTTAACACTGTCATTGCTTGAAAGTCCACCACTAGCCTTCTTGATCAACCATGAAGATCACTGTCCATTCTGGTGCACCATTACGATGGTGGCCACAGATGGCCATTCCATTGCCTCTGCCATTGATGATCGGATTACTAGGGTTGGGATCTAAACCCAAAGGATCATGGCCATCGTGCTCGTGTTGGTGGAGACCTTAGTCGTCACAATTAACCTCCCATAACATTGCATGCCTCCAGGGCTTCCATCATATGCTGTTGGGTCAGGCTCTCATGAAAACCTAGATCCAGTCCTTTTCGCACACAGTAGTCCCCTGTAGGTAGCACCTTCCACGCGGTGAGGGTTCCCGTACTGGAACCCTAAATGCCTCAATGCATACTCCTCCAGGTGCGCAAGGCTTCATCTTGCTGATGCGCGAGTCTTAATCCTCGAGGCTTCATCTTGACAACACCTTGGAATCCTGGTTTGTCGTTTGCAAAGAAGCATCATGTACGAGATCCACCCACTAGGGCTCTTCTCCCGCATCAATCACACGTCTTCTTTGCATGCATCATCATCAACAACAACAACCATAACACGCTCCACTTGAGAATATCCAAGCAGCAACGTCGTCACACCTCAACCACATCTCCATCATCCAGCCACCCCTCTCATTTTCTTCTTTCGCCTATTAGCGCAACGGTGAAGAGGTCTTCATCGACGATTGTGGGCCCTCTGCTTTTGCGCCCAGCATCACTAGAGGACTCTCCACTAGCCGAAGCCCTCTTAGATCCCATGGCAATTTGGTATCGACTCTATAGCAATGATCTCCAATGCCAGACAACATCTCCAAGAGGTGAGAACTTCTCCAGTCCCAAGCAACATCTCCGGAGAAGGAGACGATGCTCCCATGGTTGGGTTTTATGGGAACCCTATTCGATGATGAAAGGGGGAGGGGCTTCGATGCCTTTCTTTTATTTTTGAGCCTAATAGGACTGCCATGCATTAAAAAAGGGGAATTGCATTTTTTTAGGGCATGATTTGGGTCGTAGCTACTATGAGGGAAAAGGTCCAGTTTGAAAAAAGGACACCCACAAATTTTTGGCCCAAGGGGCCCTTTTTGAAAAAAAATCCAATTGAAAAAAGATGGTTTTTTTAAAAGGAGAAAAGCTGAAGAAAATGACCGCTTATACAAAAAGGCAGGCAAAAAGATGTTTCTTGGTTTGGTTTTCCCCTCTCTAGTTCTTCTCCCAACTTGGTCGAGCGTCATATTTTCCGACAAGTATGGTGAAAGGGGGAGTATTGTGTAGAGTTCTCCAGTTCAGATTCAGATGCAGACTCTTACCACCGTCCAAGGTACTCTATGTTCGAGTAACCCATCTTCTTAGAGACCTCCGAAGAGGGACTCGGTTCAACCTCAATCTCCAGCGATCGTGAACTCCGGTACAGATATTCCCACGACTTTCTTCAATGTTCATGAAATCTAGTACGAGTTCCTTTTATTGTCCCTACAAGAATGACCTATTTCTCATATCTACATATATATATATATTTTCTCGCGACGCTTGGCCTTTTAGAGAGATGAGAGGTTTCCACATGTTGCGCTGAATTCCAACATGTTGCGGGCTAGAGTTCTTTGTGGAGGAGGCTCATTCCAGTACCGATGACTCTAGCAGACACATTACAGAGAACATGAGCCACTCATCGGTCCAAATATCTCTACAGATCATTGTACACCCTCTTACGCTCCAGTTCCTCCTCACCAACGTGACATGAAAAGCAACGTCTACAACATGCAACCAACATAGTATGCGTGGAGTTGGTGTTGTCCGTAGTGTCTTGCATTCAATGTGTGAGTGCATTCTTTCTATTTGTCTAAGCTGAGCATTGCATTCTCTAGTTTGAGGGGGAGTGTTAGAGTATGCATTTTTGGATGGATAAGTGGATCCCTCCAGGGTCCAATTACCACATGCACACATGTTAATCCCACATCGTGTATGAGTGGGGCTTGGTCATACTGGTGGAGCTATATAAGAAGCCCCCATCACATGGTTTCATCCCTCTCCTTGTGGAGTATGGTTCCAAGTAAACTCGTGTGTTCTTCATAATTCTTTATCTAGTTATCTCTGATTACGCTTCCACATACCATTTTCTATGATATCCGTTAGATACAATAAAAATAATAGAAAATAGATGGGGTTATCGGAGATCAAATAATAACATCAGTTATAACTTCAGACACAATCTAGAGTCATGTTGATATGGGATTATTCGATCTATATGCCCTTTATTCTACTTGAAGTTATATCTAAAATGCCGACTCTACTTATAGTGGGGGAAGTCTTTGCTATTTTTAGTTGACCCTACTTAATTGCGGGGAAAGGCTTTGTTGTTGTTTTGTCTATGCTCTCTTCCCAATATCAACTCTGCATTGTGGACTTTCGAGAGAAAGATTGCATCACGATTGCTCTCGGAGTTAATCGTTGCTAGTGGGAGGGAGCTCAAACTCGTTGTCATGGAAGTTGCGGTAGAGGAGAAGAGATTGTCAGTGAGCTCGCGATGGAGTGGAGTACGCAAAAAAGTGGGGTTGGATGATACATGGCGTGTAAGTAGAATCTTATATGCACGTTATGTTAGGTGCTATGGTAGCTGTCACTGCCATGTTCTCTGCATCGACATCCATGAGCTCCCAACACTTGAAGATAATGGGTCCTGGTAGCTTGATGTCGGGGTCGTATTCCATCTTAGCAATGAGATTGAGGTTTTGAAATCGGAAGAATACTGTCTTTTAAGCATGGCCTTAAATACCGATTTCGCCAAATCGAGGACTCAGTGAAACAACATATTGGCGATATGTTGGCGAAATATTGTGATGTCACCGAAATCGTCCACAAATTAGAGAAACAAGAACTGGTATAAGCATAGATATGGGGAAATTCATCATTTTGGTGGTGTTTCGAATCTTTCGATACATCACGAAATCAATATTTCGGTGAAATGTTGGTAAAATTAGCAGAGAATGGCAATATCAAAAATGAAAATCCTAAGGTGGATGTATGGACACACATACACACACAAGGATCATATTCAGAATGATGCAATAAGAAGGAAAGTTGGTTTAGCTTCGATCAAGGATAAGATGCCAGAAAACCTCTTAACGTGGCTTGGCCATTTGCTAAGGAGGTCGGTTGATGCACCGGTTAGGAGATGCAAGTTTTGGGATGTTGAGCCGGCTAAGAGAGGGCGAGGAAGGCCTAAGAAGTGTTGGAATGGGACTATACAAAGGGATCTTAGTTTTTTTGGATCTAAGTCTGAGGTTGACACAAGATAAATCTTAATGGAGACAAATAATCCATGTAGCCAATCCTACTTAATGTGGGAAAAGGTTTTGTTGTTGTTGTCGGTGAAATTCGTTGACATTTCTAGCCATGTTTTATGGGTTTTCAGGATGCATGAGTTCTCCTTCTGAGAATGGATCTAGAGTGTCAGCCCTGTTGTCTCTGCTGGAGCCATTATCCACCTCCATGCGAGGTTAGGTTGTAAGCGTGGGTTTAAATATCAAGATATATTGCCAACATATCGCTTTTGTATTAAGCAGATATTTGGTATTGATATGGCATGTATATCCTTTTTCCAGGATATTGGTCGACCTGTCGGGCTGGGTTGCAAGAAATGAAGCACACGTTTTCCCTATTTCTATTAATAACATCGATATGAAATGGTACCAACTTGTCTGGTCTATTATCGGATCCTATGTGAAGTGATGAATCTGAGAGGGTTTCTTCATCAGAAAAGGCCCTTTTACCTACCCATTTAGAATTTTGGATTGGGGAGTAGCACTTTTTCCCATGCTTTGCATAGTCTTAAAGATGAATAACTAAAGAGTGTCATCCATGCAAGATAAAATCTCAAAATGCCTCGTATAAAGCTTGTAAGTTGAATGCTGTGTGTCGTGCTGTATAACTTATTACACGTCATGTCCTATGCAGTTAGTTGCAATAGTACATCAGTAGTTCTAAAACTTCGTTTAGTTTGAACCACTTTGCTTATTTTTTATTATTATTTTAAGAAAAAGCTTTTTATAGTGCCGAAGCAACATCAATGCTTGAGACCTTGGCTTAGTTAAACCAAGTTCAATAGGTAATTATCCGAAATTTCGGTTACATTTGAACTTGGTCTATTAGGATAGATTTGACTTTCTAAATTTTGATTTTAACCTCCCAACAAAATGAAAAATGAAATTCTAAAGCTATCAGACAATGGTTTCTTTTGGCGTTATTTATTGCCGTTTTTTCTGATTTGTACATATATATCTTTGTGTATACTGTTTGGTGATATCTGTTCTGGGATTTCTTAGGGCTGCACTATTTGTCTTCCATCAAGCATTGGTTTATAAACCTCGAGATCCTCTGGTTATTTCTTCTTTTGTTCTTGCTGTTCGGAATGGTGGCGATCTTTCTGAAATTATACCTGTAGCTAGGAAAATCCCCTATCAACACGACTCCAGATTTTCAGAGTTGAAACCTGAAGAATTTAAAAAGGACCGTAAGTTAGTAGCCGAAGTACTTGATTTAGCTTATACAATGAAAATTGCGTTGATTACAATGACAGATGAGACTCAGATTTCACGAGCATTGGCTGAACACCCTCAAGCCCCAGATTCCAATTTGGTTAGTTCTGGTTCATCGTCTTTTCTTGTTCTGACATGACTACAAATTAAGTCCTGTAAAAGTACGGAAATATCATCTTCTGCTTAGTTTTTGGTTGATAAAAGTTGTGGTTGTTTTCTAGTAATTCCATTCAAGTGCAAAATCATAATTATATTCAAGGCTGCTTTGCTTTTGTTGCGTAGAATTTGAGTTCTCTATAGGATAAGTGGTAATTGGTTTTACGTCTCCAGTATCACATTTGTTACTTTGAATTTTATATTTCGTAAAAGATTTTTAACATATGCTCCTAGCAGTTTAATGAGCGGGTCTGCAAATGGTTATATCGAATATCATGATGAGTTGATCTTTACATCCAATAGTACATCATAAATTTTCTATTAATGAGATTGTTGACCAAATTGGGGTTAATACAGATCTTGTAGTTCATCTAAGGGCTCAAATAAAAAATGAATATGCTCCAACCATCTCTTTTGTCTCTCTTGAACTCCCTAATTTCCCTAGATGCACCATCCCTCACTATGTCCCCATTCTCTTCCCCTTTCTTGCTTTGTCCCTTCATCTCTATGCATTCCAATCTTCACCGTCCTCTTGACCCCTCTTCTCCTTCCATCCTCCTTTAAGCAAAAGATGTTGGTATCGAACAAAAGACATATTGAGTTTTTACACTTGGACCTCTTTAGTCCTATCTAGAGCAAGAGCATGCGCGGGTTTCTATTTTGAAACATGGTGCTTGTATTTTTTGCGTATAAATTCTTAGTGAATATACGAAGTTTGGGCGGGCCTCTTATGGATGTTCGTCCTATTGGTTCTAAAAAAATTAGAGGGAGTATAATATATCCCAATCAAAGACAAAGCAAGACTCCATTTGTTGCGAATCGTAGAAGCAAACACATACAAACACGATCAATCAAGCAAGACATAAACACACGAATTTACAAGGTTCATCGGTAACTGGGTTACATCCGTGGGTGACAACAATCGATTTTCACTATGAGGAGAAAGAAGAAAAAATACAGAGATTACATACTACTCATGTATAGATGGATCCCTGAGCAAACAGATCTATATACCCGAATACAAATAGAACCGTTCATAAAAGTTTTTGTCAGGGGCATACGAAATTCTTCAACCTAGATCAGATGGTTAGGATTCAAGGCATATCAACAATCTCCAACTTGAGTTGAATCCTCTGAAAAACCTTGTCCAAGCTTCATCGTACTGTCACCAACCCCTCCTTAGGGATACTACCAACTGTTGACATTGAGTAAGTCCAAACAATGTTTGAACTTACTTTCAGGGACTGCCTTTGTGAACATATCGATTGGATTATCTACCGTGCTGACTTTCTTCACCTTTATCCTCTTCTCAGAACGAATGAAGTGATATCTGACCACTATAGGAAATATCAGTATCGATATTGCATTAGTCCGTCCGGAAAAAGATACATCAAGATATATCACCGATATATCGACGATATCTATGTAAATGTCAGAAATGGCTCAAAAAAACTATTTTTTACCGTTTTTTCAGAAATTAAGATCATCCAATATATTAAAATAACAAATAACCTACATACACACTTATATCACACATATCGATCATTTATCCCTTATATGTCACACATGTCGGTTATATCGAACATATCGATGTTAATGTTGATTCCTGACTATAGATATTTGCAATGGATTTGATCCGAATTCGTATAACATTAAATTACTTACAAATATACACTTAGAAGACACATATAGACCATCTATGACCTTATATCACACATATCGGTCATATCGAATATATCGTTGTTAAGGTTGATTGGTGATTAATAAACATTCGAATTGGAATCAAAGTAGCTAAGTTAAGCACATTTAGAACATCTGTTTTGTTCATTATAAATGGTGAGTGGCATTGAGATGAGTCACTTGATTCAAATGTACATAATGATTAATGAGATAATATTTCTTTGGTATAAAGATTTATCTATTCAAAAAAATAAATGAGAAAATGTAAATGAATGCAATATTGTAAAAGAGATTAGCTAGTCCTGAGGGGTTTAGAATCAAGAGTTATGTGGAGGGCGAGATAGGAAATATCGATATCGTATTGGTCCGTCCAGTTGAAAATGACGTAAAAATTGATTGTTTCATGAATTACGATCATCCTAGTTATTAAAATACTAAATAACATACAAGTACACATTTACATGCAAGGATGAGGTGCATTTAGCACACTAATACATATTATATCACACAAATTGCTGGTTGTTGATGATGAAATCTGATAGCTGAGCTAAATGCTGACCATGGCCTCAAATTTCAGCGAAATTCGATCGAATATCGATATCCAGTCGAAATCGTAATTCGATCGAAATGACCGAAATATGGGGGTCCTACTGCAAAAAATGACCGAAATGATCGAAATTCCGGTCGAAATTCCACCGAAATTCTGTTTTGGTCGATATCGAAATGGTGACCGAAACCGACATTTAGGGCCTTGCTGCTGACTGTTGAAATGAGATGTATTATGGGCTTGGGATTGTAACTTGATCAACATTAGACTTGTTTTCATCTCTATCGCCAAAGAGGACGAATTCCAGCAATTGAATAATTGTCGTATGCATTCCCCTGTAGCACCAAACTCGAAACAAAATATATAATTCACGATGTGTTTTAATACTAGGGGTAGCAAAATAAGTAATGGAATCAAGCTTACAAGGGTAATATCATTGATTATATATAGGTATCGGTGAAATATCGATGATATCGATCTACATCCAGGAAATTTTATATTAAAACCAATCAATTTCGAGACATTTCTCGATATCGACGATATATTGGGCACATATGTGCAATATATGGTAAATGGATATCTAAGCTGATATCGGTATGAGCTCTCCACCGATACTGATATATCGCAATATGACCTGTTATGGACATGACATTTATATACTTGATCCTCTCATGATGCCCCTGATCTTTGGCTAAGCATATCACACTGAAACTGTCACAATATACTATAGTCTGATCTTGTTGTAGATCGAGATCTCCAACTAAGTTCTTCAAACAGATGCCTTCCTTTGTAGCCTCCGTCAAAGCCATACACTCTGCCTCTATAGTAGATGAAGTAACTGATGGCTGTAAGGTAGCCTTCCAACTGATGACTGGATTCCCCAAAGTGAAGACTTAGCCCGTCATTGATTTCCTCCCATTGACTTCTGCAACATAGTTTGAATCTAAATATCCAACAACCAAATACTCTGAATCACTTATGTAGACAATGCCAATGTTTGATGTTCCTATCAAATAGTGGGAAATCCGCTTGACTATCTGCCAATGCTCCTTTCTTGGGTTGCCCATGCTAACAGCTCTCACATCATGAGCAATATCAGGTCTTGTACATACCGTAGCATACATAAGACTCCCCTACATGACAATGTTCCTTCTCTATGCTGATTGAGATGTGAAAGAAACTGAGAGATGAATGTTCGCAGCGGATGGAGTACCTAGAGGCTTGGTTGTAGACATCCGAAATCTCATTAAAACTTTCTCAATGAGTTCTTCTGAGATAATAAAAGCTTCCCTTCTACACGATCTCTAATTATCTCCTTCCCAAAAATCTTCTTCGTTGCACCGAGTTCCTTCATGTCAAACTCTGAATTAAGGAGCTTCATCAGATCATCTATGGTACTCTTCTTCTCAGCAGCCAACAATCGATATGTCGTTGATATATAATAACTAAGAGACGAAGGATTCATCCTCCACCTTGTTGTGGTAAACACAACAATCTTATGGTTCCGGTTGAACCCATGATCAATCATGAAGCTATTGAACTTATACCGGGGAGACTGCTTAAGCACATACAAGGACTTCTTCAATCTGCACACATGTTCCTCCTTGCTTTGAAATACGAATCCCTCTGGTTAGCTCATGATAATGTCTTCGAGTTCACCATGCAAATATCGATGTGCTACAAGAGCTAGTAGCACCCTGATGGAATGCCTTACAACAAGAGAGAATATCTCATGCAATCCACATCTTCTTTCTGACTGTAACCCTTCGCAATTAGGTGTGCCTTTTATCTAATGCCTTCACCGTTTTAGATTTCTGTCTTTTTCTTGAAGACCCATTTGCATCCAACAACCTTCCTCCCTTTTGGCAACTTAACAAGAGCCCACATCTGATTCTTGTGAAGAGACTCCATCTCCTCACTCATAACATCAATCCACTGCTCAGATTTTGCCCTTGCTATAGCCTTCCTGTAAGTAGAGGGATCTGGAGATCGCTTCCTCCGCAACCTGTAATGCAAATGCAACCATGTCTTCATAGTCGTACTTCTGTGACAGATGCATCTCTCTATGAGACCGATTAGTAGCAATACTTGGTCGCCTCTCCTCTGGATGCTCAGCTTCAGGATGTTTAAAAACCTGATCAGGACTGGTGTAATCAACTACATGATCATTACTTGGTGTCCGTTCGAACTCCACCTGTCCTTGCACATCATCACCGATCCCTGCTTCAACCGACCCACTACTCAAGTGAAGCATGCAATTCTCATCAAAAGTAACATTTTGGCTAACAATAATTCTATGCTCAGAAGGAGACCATATTATGCACCCTTTTTCTCATGCACCATAGCATGTAAACACCCCCTTCTTTATCTTTGATTCTAACTTTCTGTCGCTAACATGATAATATGCATCACACAACCAAAGACTCGTAAAACAAACCAATCAACATGATTACTATACCATATCTTCATGGGTGTTTTGCAATAAAGGGAATACGTGACTCCGATTCGCCAAGTAACAAGCTGTAGTCACAGCTTCAACCCGAATGCTTTACCAAGTCCAGTATTAGAGAGCATGCACCATGCTCTCTCCAGAAGCTTTCTGCTTATTCGTTCTGCAACTTCATTCTGCTGTGGTGTATCTTTGATTATGAGATGTCTTGCATCATCCTCCTCCTTGCATAACTCATTGAACTCTGATGAATAGAACTCCAGCCCATTATCTGTACGAAGACGCTTTACCTTCTTAGAAGTCTGGTCCTCCACCAAGATCTTCCGGTGCCTGAAGGTCTGAATTGTCTCGCTCTTGTGCTTCACCATGTACAACCACACCATCCTGGAGTAGTCATCAATAATAGATAGAAAATACCTGGTAATGAAGGGCCCCAATAATCAACATGGCTGTAATTGAGTGTCTCACCTGTGTTGTTTTCTGAACACACAAATTACAGAACTCTAGCTTTGTTCTCTTGAGATCTCCGATGATACCTTTCTGACTGAGGATATTCATCCCTATCTGACTCATGTGTCCCATCCGTATATGCCACAATTCTGATTATGATCTCACGGCTTCATACACTATTGCAACAAAACCAAAACTGTAAATCCATGCATGACATATAGGGTCTTCTTCTTGTTGCTATTGATGACAACCGTCTCACTTTTGGCAACTTGCATGACTCTACCTTCAACGTTGTACCTAAATCCTTTAGAGTCCAAGACTCCAAGGGATATCGGGTTCTTCCTAAGATCCGAACCATATCGTACTTCTGTCATCGTCCTCACGACTCTAACATCCATCTTGATCTTTACATAACCGATCCCTACGATCTTGCACGTTGCATCATTCTCCATGATGATGTTTCCACCTTCTATCTTCTCATAGTTGCAGAACTAGTCTTCACTGGTAGTCAGAGTCATATGATAAGAACAACCTGAATCAAGAATCAATGTACTATTCGTCGTCTTCTAAACCGTGACGTTGAGAACTAAATCATTTTTGGAATTTGTGCCTTCATGAACCACGACAACAACCATGGCTTTGCCTTTCTTCTTTGGTCTTATCTTCCAATGTCCAGGTTCCTTGCAGTTATTGCAGATGTCCTTAGCATTGCGATTCTTCGACATGGACTTCTGCTTTCCCTTCTTCGTACAACAAGAACCGACATGACTTTTTTCATGAATCATAACCAAACCTGCATCATTAGAGTCCTACTTCCCAGTAGCCATATGTCGAAGTTCATGCGTATGTAGACTCGTGCAAATTTCTTTTAGGGTTGTCGATTCCCTTCCCACAATAAATGATTGAATAAAATTTTCATATGATAATGGAAGAGAAACCAATAAAATCAAGGTAGCATCTTCATCTTCAATCTTAACATCTATATTTCTTCAATCCATCAACAATGTATTTAAGTGATCTAGATGTTATTTACGAAATGTACCTTCCTGCATATGGAGAAAGAACATACATTGCTTCAAGAGCAACTTGTTGGTTAGAGACTTCATCTTGTACAGACTTTCAAGTCTCAAACACGGGTCGGCCGCGGAATCCTCATCGACAAACTACACAATAATCTCGCCCGCCAAATATGAAATGATCATCGAGTGAGCCTTCTCTTCCTGGACTGTCAATTTGAAGGGTTCGAATGCCTTCGCCCGCTCTTAATCCAACAATGTCCAGATATCGTGCTACTTAAGAAAGACACGCGTCTTGATCTGCTATAAATTGAATCCATTCTTCACTATGAACTTCTCGATCTTGATATTGCGTGACATCATCTTGCTTGATGATCTAGACAGAACCTAATGCTCTGATACCAGTTTGTTGCGAGTCTTGGAAGCAAATATGAACAAAAACGATCAATCTAGTAAGTCACAAACACATGGATTTACAAGGTTCACCTGTAACTGGGTTACGTCCTTGGGTGGCGGCAATCTACTTTCACTATATTGAGAAGAAGAAAATATACAGAGAATACGGAGAACCCCAATCCTAGGGAGTTTATATACCACTCCCGTACAGATAGATCTCCGAACCAAACAGATCCATATATCCGTATGGTATGACAGGAGGAGGTGCATACATGATTCTTCAACCTAGGCCAGATGGTTAGGATTAGAGGTATATCAACACCCTTTTTTTAAAGAAATGATGCTCCCTCCTTGTTGGAAGAAATAAGTTGATTGTATATTTTAAAGAACTCTAGGCTCTCTTATATAGAGAAGGCCTATGGGTAAATTATATAAGATGGAAAAAGACAACTAAACATAACAGAAGAGTACACAGAGTTTAGAAATATTTCTACACCCCCCTCAAGATGGAGCATAGATGTCGATCATGCTCAGCTTAAAAGAACACTTCTGGAATGGCCCTCTAAGCAATGGTTTGGTGAAGATGTCTGCAGTCTGCTCTCCTGAACGGACATGGGAAGTAGAGATCAATCCCTTTTGAATCATATCTCTACTATAGTGGTAGTCTACCTCAATATGATTTGTCCTTTCATGAAATGCAGGATTGTTAGCAATGAATGTTACTGCTTGATTGTCACATTGTAGTTGCATGGGTAGAGGTACATTTATATGTAGATCTTCTAACACAGCTCGAACCCACATCATCTTTGTACTTGCTTGTACCATGGCCTGTACTTAGATTCAACATTAGATCTAGCCACCACTGTTTGTTTCTTGCTTTTCCAAGAAACCAAAGAACTGCCAACAAATACCGCAAAACCTGAAGTAGACTTCCGATCCTTAGGACATCCTGCATAATCCGCATCAACACATGCAGAAACTGAGATACTTATTTCTTTCCTGAACCGTAGTCCTGCACCTAGAGACGACTTTAGATATCTCAGTATCATATATATGGCATCCATGTGTACCTGTCAGGGCTGTTTCATGAACCGACTCACCTGACTCACTGCAAAAGCGATGTCAGGTCTAGTGATAGTAATATAGAGAAGTTTTCCCCATCTCTCTATATCTTCTCTTGTCAACCTCATCTGTATCATCACCATATAACTTCATGCTAGGGTCTATGGGAGTAGTTAAGGGTCGACATCCAATCATGCCAGTCTTAACAAGCATGTCTGTAATATATTTCCTTTGGGTCATCACAAGACCCTGTGTATTCCTAGCAAAATCCAACCCTAGAAAATATCGTAGGGTACCAAGATCCTTAGCAACAAACTGATGGCCTAGAAATGCTTTTGCCATTTTGTCCCCTGCATCTCATCTCCCGTAACAAGTATATCATCCACATAAACCTTGATAACAACAATACCTCTGGGAGTCTTCTGAACAAATGAAGTGTGATATGCATTTGATCATCTGAAGCCTTACTTCTGGATTAGATCAGAAAGCTTCTGAAACCATGCTCGCGTGCTTTATTTAAGGCCATATATTGCCTTGTCAAGTCTACACACCATCTGATTCTTCCCCTCAGCAGCAAACCCCGGTGGCTGCTGCATGTAGACTTGTTCCTGCAGATCCCCATACAAAAATGCATTTTTAACATCAAGCTAAAAGAAGGCCAAGCACGTACCACAACAACTGAAAGGACACGTATAGTGGAGTGACAAGCAACTGGAGAAAATGTGTCCATATAATCCACGTTGTATGTTTGAGTAAACCCACATGCCACAAGCCTTGCTTTGTAACGATCAAGACTGCCATCTGCATAATATTTGATAGTAAATACCCATTTATAGCTGACAACAAAGACTCCTGGAGGAGCAGAAACCAGGCTCCATGTACCCCGTGACTTCGAAGCAGCCATTTCCTCCTCCATGGCAGAACACCAGCAACTCTCCTTCAATACATACTGATAATTCTGTAGTATTTCCACAGTAGAAAAGGCCACATCAAATCGATGAAAATCTCTAGTGAGGCGATGGAAAGAAACAATGTGAAGCAAGTGGATTGGATGCACATGTACGCTTCTGCTTCCGGAAGACAATATGTACATTCAAATCATCAACAACCGTACTCATTGATATGCTACTCTCCTGCAGAGATCCCTGCACTTGAACATCGTTAGATCCATCGTTAGCAATGTTACCTGGACAATCCTGAGGCGTGTTGGATGATTGACGAGTTCCTTGAGCTGGAACATGGCAACGTATATAGAATCGTGGTAAAGGTGGCACAGTTGGATGTGGAAGTGGTGGTGGTGATGGTGGTGGTGGTGGAGGTGGAACGACATGAGGTGGTATGGGAACGGACAGAGACTTAGGAGGAGGTGGCACATAAATCTCATTATCAGTAGTGGAGGAAGTCAACACGTCACATGCAGGGGAGAAATACATCACAGACTCAAAGAATGTGACATCAACACTGACATAATATTGAAAAAGACGCTCGAAGAAGCTGGAAGTAACAACAATGTTTCATCAAATCCAACCATGGCCTCAAATTTCAGCGAAATTCGGTCGAATTTCTGTCGAATATCGATATCCAGTCGAAATCGAAATTCGACCGAAATGACCGAAATGACCGAAATATGGGGGTCCTAGTACAAAAAATGACCGAAATGACCGAAATTTCGGTCGAAATTCCACCGAAATTCCATCGAAATTCTATTTTGGTCGATACCGAAATGGTGACCGAAACCGACATTTAAGGCCTTGAATCCAACACATGGTAAAAAAATAGCGGTTCCGAGAATGGCGAGCGGCAGGCGCTCCAAGGTCTCGGGTGGCGAAGCACGCGGCCAGCTCGGAGCTGGATTATCAAACTTCAGAGGAAGGTGCTTGAGATGTGGAGGATGGAGGTATAGAGCGGCAGACTGCAGGGATCCCATCAAATGTTTTGCGTGTGGGCAGAATGGGCATCGTAGCTTCCGGTGTCCTCGAGATCGGCATCCTCAAGAGCGGAGGTGCGATGATGAGCGTAGCAACGGTTCGGGGCTGCCGAAGGCCATGTTCCTGGTGGGGGTGTGCCGGAGGAAAGGTTTTTACTTGTCCGATGCCGTGGAGGATGTCGGGGCGGTCTTTGGTTGTGGATTCGAAGGTGATGTCATCCACCTTGGTGGTGAACTGGTATGCGCTCGGGGTCTCGATGAGACGGAGGTGAGGAAGTTGCTGGATTTCTCTCGTCGAGCGGTGGGAAAGGTCCATTGGCGGAGGCCGTTGGCGAGGGATGGGGAGATCGACGGGCTGAAGGAGGAGCGGAGGATCTGGATCAGGGGACTCCCGTTGTTATGGAGGAGCCTGGAGGTGGTGCGGGCGGCGCTAGCCCCGGTGGTTAGGGTTGGGAGGATCATCTCGGATGGGTTGCGCTGTGGTCAGCCGTCTGGGTCTTGGCGTCAGGAGTGGAGGTTTTCAGCCCTCTGCCACTTGGCTTTGGCGTGAAACTTGCTGGGGGGTTTTCCGCGTAGTGGTGACTGACGTTGGGCCGGCCGGAGAGGGGGTGGCGTTGACATCAGCCGATGGGGGTGGAGGGGTGGGAAGACGATTCCCAGAAAGGGTGAATTCATCTTTTGGTGAATTTGAATCCCCCATACCCATTTCGGAAAATGGGATGCTGTGTCTGAGAAGGAATGATGGCAGTGCAAACGAGGGTGGTGTGAGTGGAACTCAAGCAAAAAATGGTGGCGGTGGGCTCGAGGCAAACTTGTGTGGTGCGTGTGGAAGTAAATGAAGCATTGTTGGTGGTGGGCCCGAGGCGCATTTATCTTATGCTGAAGCACTAGCGGGTCGCTTTCTCGATTCCGGATCGGGAGAGGTGACGCTCTTAGCGGACTCGGGTGGAGTCCCGTCTTGCAATGCGGAGCGGAAGGTAGATCCATTTGCTTTTGCAGATCGATTAGAGGATCCGGATGCACTTGTTGATACGGGGGATCAGCACCTGCTGGATCCGGCCTCACTTGTTGCGGATCTGCTCGTGGAAGAATCGTGTTGTGTAGCAGGACAGGTGCTGCACGGGGCTTTGGTGATGGCGAGAGGTAGGTGTACTGTGCCTGTTTCTGTTCCTGTTTCAGTTCCGATTTCTGTTCAGGAGGGGCACTCTTGGTCTTCGTCTCGGTTTGGGTCCAAGGCAAGCGTTTCTTTACTAGGGAGGGCTGATAATCAGAGTTCGAAAGCTGTGGGCTCTGGAGCCGGATTGCAATCACTTGGAGATGGGTTTGATCCTTCGAGGGATGGAGATCGGCTCAGATTTGATGCGAGCCTTATATCCGTCGATGCAGATCCACTGATTATGTCGGGAGAGGCAGCTTGGGGGTGCCCTTCGAAGGAGTTTTCTGATGGTCTAACAGTGGCAGTGGGGGCTGAACCGAAGATTGGATCTGGGGCAGAACGGGTTACATCAGGGACGCCTCTTTCGGGGACAAAAACTGGGTGTGGTCTGAATGTTGTTTTCCCGACTGGCTTGGGCGGTCCGGAGGGCCAGTTGGGGGTGGTGAATCGGCTCGAGGGACGATATGGATGGAGCTACTCACGTGGTAGCCTAAGGGAGAGGAGAAGGCGGCGAGGGTTGGAAGTATACCGAGGTATGGGGACATTGCAGGGCGTGGAGCCTGTGATGGGGAAGGATGCACAGGTGGTCGAGAGTGGTCAAAGTTTTGAGTTGGAGGAGCAGGCGTTGAGATGCCTCGGTTTGGTAGCACCAAGTGGGTTAGCAACAGTTTCTAAATGAATGTGATGACATGGAATGTCGGAGGATTGGGACGACCGGAGAAGAGGGCGACGGTTCGATAGTTGATGGTGGAGAACAAGACATACGTTGTTCTTTTGCAGGAGACTAAAATACAAAGCGGGTTTGAAGGTGTGTGGCGAGAAATTGGGGGAAACCAATGGAAGGAATTTAGAGCGGTTAGCTCTGAAGGGGCATCTGGGGGTATCGTAACTGGCTGGGTGGATGACAAGTTTGATCTGAAAGGGGAGGAGCTAAGGGGGAGATTTTCTATAACAACTCTGTTGCGGAGAAAGGCAGATGGGAGCAAGATATTGATCACCAATGTTTATGGCCCGTGTAACGGGATTGGTATGAACACTCTTGTGGACGAGCTGTGGCTGGCCAGGGAAGGAGCATCTGACGTCGCGTGGATCATTGCGGGGGACTTCAACGTGACTTTGATGGCTGAAGATCGTCCTGGTGGGCATGGGGGGAGAGATTGTAGCTCGGTGGAGTTGTTGGGCTTGGTGGACGAGCTTGGTCTTCAGATCATAAATGCGTCCGGTTGTACGTACACATGGAGGAACGCAAGGTCCCGCTCGCGCATTGATAGGTTCTTGGTGTCGACGGAGATGGTCGTGTCTCTCCCGCTGGCCGGGGCGCGTGCTTTCCCGCGGGCACATTCTGATCATACGCCGTTGTTGTGGTCATCTGGGGAGGATGTGCGTCCTCGATCCTTTTTTCGATTTGCATGGTTATGGCTTCTGGAGGAGGGATTTCGGGAATCTGTGGGGCTTTTTGGGAGAATTGCAGACCCGACGGTTCGGCGACTTGTAGGTTGGCTTGCAAGCTTGCCTCACTAAGAAGATTTTTGGTAGACTTCAATAGAAGGAATCGGGAGCAACGACGGAGTAGAAGATTGAGAGCTCAGGAAGAGGTGTGTAGATTGGACAGACTGGAGGATGAGAGGACCTTGACAGCGGAGGAAATGTTGGCGAGAGGTAATCACTTGGGTGAGATCTTGTCTGAAGATAAGGAGGAGGTGGCTTGGAAGCAAAGATCGAGGCAGAAATGGTTGAAAGAGGGATACGCAAATACAAAGTTCTTTTATGCCATGGCTAGCAGGAGGCGGCCCAGAAACTTCATACATTCGGTTGCAGTGGATGGGGTGGTGGTGGAGGGAGACCAGGAGGTGGGCAATGCGTTGCGGTCACATTTTCAGAATTTTAGCAGGCAACGGACCTGTTCGGGTTGGGGATGGCAGGGAAAAGATGTATTGCGGATATCAGACGCAGAGGCAGAGTCGTTAGTACGGGTGATTTCTGAGGAGGAAGCTAATTGTGCGCTTTTCCAACTTAATGCGGATGGGGCACCAGGGCCTGGCGGATTCCCGGTTTGCTTTTATAGGGAATTCTGGGAAGTGGTTAAGAACGATGTGATGGAGGTGTTGGCAGAATTCCAGGGAGGGAATAGGGGATTTGATAGACTGAATAAGGCACTCATTTTTCTTCTACCCAAGAAAAGCACGCCGATCAGGGTGGAGGATTTCAAACCTATTGCACTGTCTAATGCAATTTATCTTTGGATTTCTAAGATCTTGGCAAATCGGTTGAGGTTGGTGCTGCATGGGATCATCTCGCCAGAACAGACTGCATTTATACCTGGTAGAGCTATGGCAGATGGGTTGGTTATGACATCGGAGGTGGTGTCAGAGTGGAAAAGAAAGGGGGATAAAGGGGTACTTTGGAAGGTAGATTTTTCCAAGGCATACGATTGTGTGGATTGGAGATTCTTGTGGGCGTCATTGGAGAAGAGGGGATTCCCTGGGATGTGGATTGCATGGATCAAGATGTGTTACTACTGTTTCTCATGCGGTATTGGTCAATGGTAGACCGGAGGGTGGATTCTTTCAGCCGCAACGAGGAATCAGACAGGGATGCCCGTTGGCTCCACTACTCTTCGTGTTGGTATCTGATGCTCTTGCTGTGCTTATGAGGTTAGCGGTGGGTGGAAACTGGTGTTCTGGATTCTCAAAGGAGGAGCTTTCCATCCCTCTGCTTCAATATGCCGATGATACAATACTGTTCATGGGGGCTGACCCAGAGAAGATTGGACGGGCTTCTTTCATCATGGACATTTTTGGAGATGTATCTGGACTTCAAGTAAACAGAGACAAGTCGGTGGTGGTTCCTTTCGGTCTCTCGGAAATGGAGCAGCGGAGCGTGTCTGAGGTATTGGGGTGCCCGATTTCGGCTCTGTCGATTACATACTTGGGGCTTCCTCTTGTTGCGGGGAAGCCAAAGGTAGGGGACTGGAGGATTTTGTTGGAGAGGTTAGAAGCAAGGCTAGCGGGTTGGAAGGCGACTTTGCTCTCGAGGGGGGGATTTGATTCTTTTAAAGCATGTTCTCTCGGCGATCCCGATTTTTTTTGCTCTACGAGAGCACTACCGGCGAGGGTTCGAAATAAGATGGAGATCTTGATGAGAAGATTCTTTTGGTCAGACGGTCGACAGAGCAAGAAAGGTATTCATCTCGTAGACTGGGCCAAGGTGACGAGCTCGAAAAAGAAGGGTGGATTAGGGGTGTTGCGGATGGGGGAGATGAATAAAGCTTTTATGGCAAAGTGGGTAGTCCGGCTATGGGGTAAGTCAGAGGACTTAGTATGTCGATTGTTGAGGAAGATTTATGGGTGAGGTTGTCGCTGGAGGTAGTTCCGGGGAGGTTGCCATCGTCGTTGTGGAAGGGGATTACTGTAGTTGTGCCGGAGATTTCGTCCAAGTTACGTCCTGTGCTTGGGGACGGTGCGGGATTCCGTTTTTGGTTGGGGTACTGGACGAGGGATGGTGTATTGGGAGAGAGGTACCCAAGCCTATTGAATTTGAGACTGACGCGCGACAGTGCTGTCATAGTGAGGCAGATTTGGGACAATGGGACATGGTCTCCGGTTTTCTCTTCAGCTTTATCAGATCAGAGGGTGGTGGATTTCTTGGCGCTTTAGACGGACTTGTTGCATACCATGGGACCGTCCACGGGCAGGGATCACTTGGCATGGGAAGATGGAAGATTTTCAATCAAGAAAGCATACAAATTTTTGGTAGACGATGGAATGGCGGAGCTGGATGAGGTGGGGGTCGACATGGGAATGATTTGGAGATGCAAGCTGCCGAATCGGATTAAAGTTTTCCTTTGGTTGTTCAGACTGGGGAGGGTTCTCTCGAAAGACCGTTGAGGTATATTGCTGGGCATGGAGGATGTTTCTTGCCACCGATGTGGTGCGTCAGTGGAGGATGCGGACCACATGTTCTTTGCTTGTCAATATTCAGCAGAGGTGTGGGACATGACCAATATTGCGTGGCTGGAAACCCGAGATTGCGCTACTTTTTGGAGGAGTATGAGATTGGTTAGTGGTGTTAGGCATGAAGACAGCTCGTTTCCGTTTATTGTTGTTTGGTCCATATGGCGAGCTAGGAATGATCTCATCTTTCGAGGCCAAATATTCTATTCTGATAATGTGATCGAACATTGTAGGGCGTTGTGCGCTTCATGGCAAATGTAGCAGGATGTAAATTTTTATAACCTATAATTATATATATATATATTCTGAGGTGGTTCCCTACTTGGACGTTACCCTTTTAGTTTTCAAAAAAAAACACTGACATAATATTTCCTGTTTAAAGGATCATAGCATCGGTAACCCTTCTGCGCACGAGAGTACCCAACATGTACACACTTGACAACCCTGAGTGAGAGCTTGTCAAGTCCTGGAGACAATTGATGAACAAAAGCACCGAGTCAAAGACAGAGGAGTAAGGGAGAATAATTCCTTGTCAGGGAAGACAACAGAAAGATGAACTTTCTCACCTAAGATAGAGGGTGACATACGATTCACCAGATAACATGCCATAAGCACAACGTCACCCCTATAGGAAATAGGAGCGCAACTCTGAATAAGTAGAGTTCGAGTGATATCAGGGAGATGGCGATGCTTTCTTTCTGCTACGACATTTTGTTAGGACGTGTAAGCACATGATGTTTGATGGATAATGCCTCTAAACAAGAAAAAGGTGAGAAAGAGCACGAGTACAAAATTCCAAAGCATTATCCGTACGCACAATTTTCACAGTAGATGAAAAGACATTCTGCACTTCATTTATAAGGTTTTTATCACATCCCATGCTTCACATTTATTCTCAAACAAAAGTACCCATGACAAACGAGAAAAATCATCAACTACAACTAGATTAAATCTGTGTCCTTGGTGATCAGGGACACGACTCGGACCCCAAACGTCAACATGAAATAATTCAAAAGAGAGCTACTGCTTCGAGACTGATGACTAGGGAAAGTAGATATGTGATGCTCTCCCAACTGACATGATTTTTTTTTGACACTCCAAAAAGGGGGATACACCCGTAGGTGTTCGCCCCAGTTTATTAAGAAAGAAAAAATAAGATACTTACAGAGGGAGAAGAAAGGGAGAGATAGGGGAAAGTGATATCACTAAAAGATACCAATCGCCCCCGTAACAAAAACGCTACACAGATGACCAGTCCAAACAAAAGCGGTTCGCATCCATACAAATATTTTCTATGTAAAATCTCTGCCCCGCAAAGAGAAATTTGTTTCTTCCCAGCCAGATACTCCAAATGCGCGCGAAGGGAATAAGTCTCTCCGCCCTCGGACGATTTGCAGCGATTGCTATGCTCTCCCAAAAAGACTCCCTCGAGGAAAGATTCAACCAGGCTACATCATCCCAAATGGGCCGCACGAGGGCGCAGTGAAGGAATAGATGGTCGGCCGTCTCAATAGCCGAATCGCACAACCCGCAGAAATTGGGAGAGTTTGGGAAGAGTGATACAAGACGGTCGCGGGTAGGTAGTCGTCCACGCCTAAGAATCCAGAGAAAGATACCAATCCTTTCCGGAATCTTGAGACCCCAAATGAGGTTACAGTGAGCAAGAAAAGACGCGTCAGGATGCACAGCGATGGGAAGAAGAGCCAGATATGCCTTTTTTGAAGAAAAGGACCCCTCTTTCCAAGAGAAGTGATCACGGCCCCCCGAAGGAGTAGGGGCGTCCACGAGTAGGGTCATCAGAGCGGAGAAGTCCATCAGCCGCTGAGCAGAGAGATAATCCACCAAGATCGGGCACCATGAGCCATTGGTCCAGCACGAATCCACCGATGCATATTTGTCCCCTGCCAGCGCAAAAAGTCTTGGAAAAAGGTTCATGAAGATGCCCTTACCAGACCAATCCGTAGTCCAAAATCGGAAGGATGTTCCATCGCCGAGGGACGGCCTAACCAAGGACCGATTGCGGTTGAAAACATGGAAGGCTTCGCGCCAAAAGATGGGAGAATGATCGTGAGAGCGACCGTCAAAAACGGAGAGAAAGGCATCACCCGCCGCAATGCGAAGGCATCGCACAAGGAAACCATCATCTAGACTTAAAAGCCTCGACGCCCATTTGAGAAGAAAAGCGTCACGCATTACCTCCAATCGCTGAACACCCAGACCCCCATCGCTTTTAGGACGCGAAATGACATCCCAAGCGACCAGATGGATCCCTCTTCTAGCAGCACCATTCTTACCCCAAAGGAATCCCCTCATACATTTCTCCAATCGAAGCATGATCCCCTTTGGCAGACCGCGTGCCGATAAGAAATAAATAGGGATAGCCGAAAGGACGGATTTAAGAAGCACCAAACGCCCACCTCGAGAGAGCAATGAGGAGCGCCAGCCAGCCAGCCTTGTCTCAACCTTCTCCACCACCCTCTGATAATCACGCAACCGCACACGGCCCACCGAGAGAGGTAATCCCAGATAATCCAATGGCAGCGCCCCGAGAGAAGCCCCCAAAATGGAGGAGCATTCCCCAATCTCCAGAGGCGAGAGAGCAAACGGCACAAATTTCGATTTGTCCTCATTGATGCGGAGCCCCGACATTTCGCAAAATAATTGGACCGTAGTAGCCATTCCCGCATACTGAAGCCGTTCCCCCTCGATAAAACATAAGGTGTCGTCCGCATATTGGAGGAGAGGAATATGAAGGTCTCCCATAGAGCACCCGCGAGTAAGTCCAGCGTTGGCAACACCCTGAATCATACGAGGCAGCACGTCCGCCGCCATAACAAAAAGAAGAGGGGCGAGGGGGCATCCCTGACGAACCCCCCTTCGAGGCTGAAAGAGGCCCCCCGACGGTCGACCGTTAAGAGATAAGGAGAAGGAAACCGTAGTAACACAGCGATGGATCCATGAAATCCACAACGGAGGGAAGCCCCGAGACTTCAAAACCGACCATAAGAAGCGCCAATCCAAGGAGTCATAAGCCTTAGCGAAATAAATTTTCCAAAGGATCCCCTTTGTTCCATTTCTTTGCCAACCGTCTATGATAGCGGAAGCTAGGGCGTAACAATCAGAGATTTGCCTCCCCTGAACAAAGGCGGCTTGGGAGGGAGAAATGAGAGAGCCAAGAAGCGGTGCTAGGCGACAGGCCAACTGACATGATTCACACTGGAAGGAAGTACTCGGGAAAGTTTGGGGCATGATATGACGGATCTTCTGAAGAAGGAAATGATCAAATCGTAGATGCCATGTGAAGGGAGAGACTGATCCACTGGACTGAGACGAGACACCAACCTAGGGAGCTCGGACTAAACTATAGAGACAATTCTGCTCACGGCTACAACCAATCACCTTGCCCGTAAAACTGTCCTGAAAAACAAGAGACGATGGGTCAAAAGTAGCACGACAATGCAAATCCTTCGTAATCTGACTGATAGATAATAAATTCTTCGAAAAATCTGGAGCGTATAAGACATTCTGGAGACATACAGAGGGAGTCAAACTAATCTCCCCCTGTCTAACGATTGCGGAGTGGGTCCCATCGGTTATTACTACCGATCGCCCTGCTCGAACCTCCCTGTAGGATGTAAGCTTATTTTTGTCTCGACAAAGATGATGTGTCGCGCTGGAGTCAATCCATTCTGAAACATCAGATCCGTGACAAGAAGTAAGGGCATAAGCACTATCTGAGGTGCTAGCAGTGGCCGATGTACTAGCACAAGCTGAAGCAACTACGTATGAAGAGCCTCCCGAAGAGTCCGTAGAGGCAGGAGGCATGATATCTCGTAGCCTGGCAACACGATCCTCAAATCGCTGGTCTGATGTAGATGTCTGTAGAGATGCAATATGTTTGGCTACCTGCGTTGACGCCAGAAACCTATGCTTAGAATAACACGTTCCTTCGTATGACCTAGGTGATGACAGAATCTGCAGGACTGACGAATGCGACCACCTCGACCACGAGGTCCACGGCCACAGAAAGAAGAAGAAGATGCTCCTCTGCCTCTGGAAGCCACCATCGTTGAAGGAGGCTGAGTAATAGCAGAAGACAGGAATGTAATTCTGCTGAGCCGACGGTACACTTCCTCCACTTGAGGAATAGTGGCATCTGCAAGGATCTACGAGCGAGCGACATCATATTCTGGGTCAAGTGTCGCTAGTAAGACCCCAACCATGGTAGCATTTCGAAACGTCTTCTGCTGCTCGGGAGTCGCCGTAAGGGGAATGATGTTGTAGAGCTTCTCAAACATCCTTCGCAAGGATGTATACAACGAATGTAGGGGGCGACCATTCTGCTTCATCATGAATATATAGTGTTGGAGTTGAAGGATCTTGGTCTCATTTCGCATATGCGAGTATGTCGCTGCAAGGATGTCCCACATCGCCTTAGCAGTGGGCTGATGAAGTACATCATTAACAATCTCCATCGTCAGTGTGCCCGATAGCCAAACTTTGGTATACGAATCGTCGGCCTCCCATGAGGCATAGACCCAAGTTTTCTCTGCCGTCTCATCTTCGGTAAGAATATGCTTCTTACCATTTGACTTCATGAGACTCATGAACTGCATAGCCCAGAGCTCGTAGTTCGTTCCATCCATCTTGGCAATGGGTGCTGGACCTTTAAAAACGCATATGGAGGGCATGTCGACCTTATTTTCTGACATAGTTGCCGAAGAAGAAGAACTAGGGTTTGTAGACTAAGAATCAAATGTCTACATAAACATCTGAGGATTTGAGTGCATATGTAGACTTATGCATTCAAATCCATAGTAGATGGAGGAGAGGTGGGGTGATGGTGCCGACGGTGGGAGGTTGGCGGCGATAAAGAGGGGCGACGACAGAGAGGAGGGTGCTGGAGGGGGGGTGCTGGCGGTGGAGAGAGGAGAGAGAGGGGCGGCGCCTGCGGTGGAGAGAGGAGAGAGAGGGGTGATGACGGTGGTGGAGAAAAGGGAGGGTGGGGGCGGCTAGGGTTTTGGTGCTCTGATATCATGTTGGAAGAGATAAGTTGATTGTATATTCCAAAAAACCTTAGGCTCTCTTTTATAGAGAAGGCATATGGGTAAATTACATAAAATGGAAATAGAAAACTAAACATAACAGAAGAGTACACAAGGTCTAGAAATATCTCTGCACTCTTTCATTAGAGTGCAGAGATCATCACGATGCATGATATTGGTGCTAATAAAGATAAAAAAATAGGAAGGCACCAAGAATTTTGATGGAAAACTTCTTTATATACAATAGCTTCTAGATGTCCATCCTTGGCAATAATTTGCTCGGGCTTTTCCCGGTTGTTCCGTCTTTTCTGGAACTTGGTACCTGCAGATTTAATTTTTGACACCATTTTGTCATTTGGTCCGGCCATATTATATCCTAACACTCCTTTTTCAGTTTCAGGGTCCAAATCATTTTTTTTTGCTGGTGGAACCGAATTTAAAAGAGCGATCTACAGTCTTTTTCTCGTTTTGTTGATTTGTTAAAACTGTAGAGTTCTTTTTAAGCTCAGAGATTTCTTGTCAAGCAACAAAAATATCATTTTAAGAGAGTTTCAGTTTGAGCATGCGATTCTTTTTTTTAAAAATTATAGCTCATTTTGCAATAAAGGAGGCAAATTATTAGTCTTTTTGAAGCAATACAATCTAATTTGTATGTTTTGGTTTCTCTGGCTTCTTATCCGTGATTCTAGCCTTAATATTGAGAAGTGGGCAATACCTATTTGCCATGACCAAGGTTAACAAAGTCAGTATGTGGTATTCATTCGGTCAGGTGGACAAAAACCAATAAATGGCGGATAGACATAAGTAGATGCCGATTATGCGGTTTATATTATTTTAATTATAAATTAAGAATATTAGAATAAATTCAAATATTAAAGATTTATTTTAAAAAATATAAACATAAACAGAATATAAAAGCACAACCCATTTAGTAGGCTGCAATTTCAGTCAAAGTATTTAGAAAAAGCATCTAGTTAGTTTCAAATGTGCTGAAGAATTTGATTATAACTGCTTATTCTTCTAAGTAAATAAAATTCCAGCAATTTAGAAGTTTAGACCTAAATAAAATTGCAACAATTTGAAAGTTTAGATGTGAAGCAATTTGGAAGTTTAGACGTGTTAGAGTTATTATATTTACATTTATGTTTGTAATCCTTCGGGTTCTGTAACACCCCATGACCCTTCGGGTTCCTTAACCCTCTATGACCCTTCGGGTTCCGTAACTCTTGTACTCTCTAGGGTTTTCTCTCTATATAAAAGATCCTAGCTCTATGGATGGAATAAACATCCCATTTCGTTCATCTTCTCAACATGGTATCAGAGCGATGATCCTAGACCGAAGCCTAATACCCTAAATCCACCGCCACCAGCAACCCTCTTTCCGCCGACAAGGAGAGAGGGTTGGACCGTCGTCTGCTGCCCTACGAAGGAATAAATATCCCATTTTGTTCCTCTTCTCAACAAGATGTAATATGAGTTCATGTCATTATAAGCCTTAGACAACCACAAAAGTTGAAGCAAAATGAGCAATAAGATTGAATCAAAATAAAATGAATGAAATGAAGCAAAATGAGCAGTAAGATTGAGTCAAAATAAAATGAATAAAACGTTGCAAAATGAGCAATAAGATTGACCAAAATGAAGCAGTGGATCTGCTCCACTTATATATTATGAACCAAAACGAAGCAAAATGAGCAGTTTGATGAAATCAAAATACTTACAGAATGGGTTGCATCACATGTATACCAAATGAACCCTTATACTCGCAACGAGATGACTGCAACAGTAGCTAGGGTGGCGACTGAAGGCTTCTGGGGCCTCGAGAAATGATTGGTGCTGCTGGAGATAATGTTTGGAGGTGCTGGGTCAGTGTTAGTAGACGGTGTATCGACGAGCAAAAGCGACGGAGGCAACTTGCGTAGGAAGCGCCATGACTGCTTGCGGAGTGACTGTAACCTGATTGAAGGCACTCTAGGTGCGAGGGCGGCGATAGAGATGCTCTGTAGATGGTGTTGCAGGGCGCATGCAATGGGTTTAGGATTTTCAAGGGTGTAGGTATCGGAGTTGAGATAGGTTGGGGGCTCTTGGGGGTAGCGGGGTCTCATTAAACCGAATGATAGTTTTAGGGTCTGGCATGTTATTAAACTTCTATTACGAATGCGACCACATATGCGTTATACTTGGCCGCATATGCGTTCTTACCCGTATAATAACGAGTAAAGACTATGCGGTGTGTTTAGGGGCCCAACTCCACATATGCGGCGCCCGGATCGACTTTGTGAACACTGCCATGACTTCTTGCAATTGAAGCACTTCAAATCTTCCTATGTATTAGTCTTTTTGGTGATATATCTCAATGCTTGAATTTGTGAGTGATTAGTGCTATACGGTCATGCTCTTCATGATCTAAAACTTCAAATCCATCTCTGAAGGCAATTGTTTTCCCTTTTTCTTTGGCTTTTTTTTCTATTTGAAAATTTGGTTCTATAGGCAAGGCTGATGGGTGTTAGTGAGTACAAAATCGTCCTGATGAGTTCTTCGAGGTTGAACTTGAAAGTCTGTTCGAGGTTCTTTAGAATGTTCACAATGGTTGTAGATTGGGCATTCATGTCCTTTTTTAACTCACTGCTCTTCATCTTGAAGACTTCATGCTCGTCCAAAAGTGAGATTGTTTGACATCAATAATGTTTTCATGAGTGGTTTCGAAGCACCTTCATATATTATGTACATTCTTTAGCTGCGGAGTCGGTCAAAACTCTTCTCTGAGGGTGTTTACAATTTAAGATTATCATTGCCTTTGAGCTATGTGCTAACTTCGTCTCGTCGTTTGTGTAACTAGGCTTGTCCTTGATGTACTCAGATATGTTTTTCAACATGTTCTACAAAGCAAAATTGACCGACTAGAGGATGGTCATTATCTTCTTCTTACACTTTGTGTCATTTATTCCTTTGAATTACAAAAGATGGGTGGCAGAATTCCCCTATGTGTGTCAGCGTATGCCCCATAGTTTATGCTGGCCATGTATACTGTTGAGTTTGACGTCAATGACGTGGAACTTGCTCTGATACAAAATGAAGGACGGTACATGTGAGAGGCATGTGGATCATTGTCATATACTCAGCTAAACATGACAATGCATATTGGCCAATTACAAAAACTATCTAAAGAAAAGTCAAGCACGATTTACAATGATTTCAACATGGAATTCCAACAGATAAAAAATCACAACATAAGTCTTCTGAATTTCACAACCGGTCCAATTACACTAACAATGTTGATATGCCTTGAATCTTAACCATCTGACCCATATTGAAGAACCCTGTATGCACCCCCTCCTGCTGTACCATACCCCAACTAGACGAGAGTCTCGTTGCCCGGTCAACGAGCCTAGGGGGTCTAGGGAGGAGCAGGTGCTCTCCCTCCTTGTGGGGGTGTGGGAGCAACGCACTGTTCTATTTTTATTCGAGCATATGGTACGTTTGTTTTTAGGGATCCATCTGTACGAGAGTACTATATAAAGTATAAACTCCCCAGGGTTAGGGCTCTCCATATCCTTTGTATTTTCTTTCTTTCTCCACATAATGAAAATCAATCGCCGCTGTCCAAGGACGTAGCCCAGTTATGACTGAACCTTGTAAATCCGTGTGTTTGCATCTTGCTTGTTTGATCGTATTTATATGTGTTTGCTTTTGCGATCCGCAACAAACTGGTATCATAGTTTCGGGTTCCGTCAGGATCCTCCATCAAGATGGTGTCACACAATCTGAAGATTGAGAAGTTCATAGGAAAGAACAGATTCAGACCATGGCGGATCAAGTTGCGTGCCCTTCTGAAGCATCATGGCATTTGGGCGCCGTTGGACCAGGAGCGGATGAAGTGTCTCGAACCCTCCGAGTTGATGGTGGAAGAAGAGAAGGCGCACTCGACGATCATGCAGTGTTTGACAGACGAGCTTATCACGGAGGTTGCCGATGAGGATTCTGCGATCGGTCTATGGTTGAGACTCGAAAGTCTGTACATGACGAAGTCTCTGACCAACAAGTTGCTCTTGAAGCAACGTCTATTCTCTCTCCGCATGTAGGAAGGTACATCTCTTAAAGAACATTTAGATCACTTAAATACATTGTTGATAGATTTAAGAAATGTAGATGTTAAGATTGAAGATGATGCTGCTGCCTTGATTTTCCTAGTTTCTCTTCCATTATCGTATGAGAATGTTATTCCATCATTTATTATGGGAAGAAAATCGATAACCCTAGAGGAAGTTCACGCGAGTCTGCATACGCGTGGACTTTGGCATATGGCTATCACGAAGCATGACTCTAATGTTACAAGTTTAGTTATGACTCATGAAAAGAGTCATGCTAGTTCTGGCTACACGAAGAAGGGAAAATAGAAGTCCTAGTCAAAGAATCACAATTCGAGGCATATCTGCAATTACTGCAAGGAACCTGGTCATTGGAAGGAGGACTGTCCGAAGAAGAAAGGGAAAGTCACGGCTGCTGTCATGGCTCATGGAGGCGCGGATTTTGAAGATGATTTGGTTCTCAACATTACTGATCAAAAGACGATGGATAACGCGTGGATTCTTGATTCAGGCTGTTCTTACCATATAACTTCCAATGACGATTGTTGCTGCACATATGAGAAGATAGATGACGGAAACATCTCCATGGGGAATGATGCAACATGCGAGATTGTAGGGATTGGCTTTGTAAAGATCAAGATGCATGATGGGGTCGTAAGGACAGTGACAAAAGTGCTCCATGTACTTGATTTAAGGAAGAATCTGATATCCCTTGGAGCCTTGAACTCTAAAAGATATAGGTACAACGCTGAAGGTGGAGTCATGCAGGTTGCCAAAGGCGAGGTGGTTATCATCAATGGTAATAAACAGAAGACCTTATACGTCATGCATGGGTCAACAAGTACTTGTTCAGTTGCATTGGTATCCCAAGCTGTGAAATCAAACTCAGAATTGTGGCATATGCAATTGGGACACATGAGTCAGATGGAGATGAATATCTTCAGTCAGAAGGGGCTCATGGGGATCTCAAGGGATCTAAGCTGGAGTTTTGTGAGCATTGCATGTTTGAGAAACGACACATGAAGCAATTTTGTAAAACTATCCACAAGATGAAGGAGACACCTGACTACATCCATGCTGATTATTGGGGCCCTTCACGGGTTCATCTTTAGGAGGTGTTAGGTATTTTCTATCTATTATTGATGATTACTCCTGGGTGGTATGGGTGTATATGATGAAGTGCAAGAGCAAAACACCTTCAGGTAATGGAAGATCGTGGTGGAGAATCAGACTTCTAAGAAGATGAAGCATCTTCTTACAGATAATGGGCTGGAGTTCTGTCATTAGAGTTCCATAAGATCTGCAAGGAGGAGGGTGTTGCAAGATACCTCACCGTCAGAGATACGTCACAATAGAACAGAGTTGCAGAACGAATGAATATGACACTTTTGGGGAGAGCAAAGTGCATGCTCTCTAACGCGGGACTTGGTAAAGCATTTTGGGCTGAAGCTATGAACACAACTTATTACTTGGTAAATTGGAGTCCCGCACCTGCCATCGATTGCAAAACACCCACGTATGTATGGTTGGTAATCATGTCGATTATTTTATTTTATGAGTCTTTGATTGTGCTACCCATTATCATGTTAGTGAAGGAAAGTTAGAACCATGAGAAAAAAGGGGTGTTTACATGCTATGATGCAGGAGTAAAGTGGTACATAATATGATTCTCTTTTGAGCATAGAATTATTGTTAGCATGAATGTTACTTTTGATGGTACATAATATGATTCCCTTTTGATGCAGGGACAAGTGATGGTGTGCACGAACATGCGGTGTTCGAACTGCCACCAAGTAGTTATCACGTAGTTGATCACACTACTCCTGATCAGGCTGTTGCTGAACAACCTGATGCTGAGCAACCAGATGAGAGGCAACTAAGTGTTTCTACTAATCGACCTTGTAGGGAGATACATCCGCTGGAGAGATACAAATTTAAAGATATGGTTGCATTTGCACTACAAGATAGGTTGCGGAGGAGGCAGAGTTTCCGGAGTACTTCACTTACAGGGAGGCAATAACTGGTATAGAATCTGGGCAGTGGATTGCTGCTATGAATGAGATGGAGTTTCTTCACAAGAATCAGACATGGGAGCTTGTTAAATTGCCAATGGGGAGGAAGGTTTTTGGATGCAAATGGATATTCAAGAAAAAGATAAAAATCTCAGGCAGTGAAAACGTCGGATACAAGGCATACCTAGTTGCGAAGGGCTACAGTAAGAAGGAAGGTATGGATTGTAATGATATATTCTCTTCGTTGTAAGACATCCATCCATCAGTGGGCTGCTAGCTCTTATAATGCATTGAGGCTTGGAGTTGAAGTAGTTAGATGTGACGACAACTTTCTTGCATGGTGAACTCAAAGAAGGCATTCTTATGAACCAACCAGAGGGAGTCACATCTCAGGGCAAGGAAGATCATGTTTGTAGATTGAAGAAGTCCTTGTATGAGCTTAAGCAGTCTCCTAGGCACTGGTATAAGAAGTTTGAAAGTTTCATGACTGATCATGGGTTCAACAATAGTCCATACGGTTGCTGTGTTTACCACAACAAGGTAGTGGATGGCTCCTTCTTTTGTTACAGTATGTCGACGGCATGCTGATTGCTGCCAAGCAGAAGAGTGTCATAGATGATCTAAAGAAGGTCTTTAGTTTAAAGTTTGACATGAAGGACCTTGGTGCAACGAAGAAGAATTTAGGGATGAAGATCATTAGAGATCACGCAGAAGGGAAACTTTTCTGATCTCAGAAGAACCACATAGAGAACGTTCTAATGGGGGTTGAGATGTCTACGATCAAGTCTCTAGGTACTCCATCCACTGCAAATATTCATCTTTTAGTACCTTTTGCACCTCAGTCAGACGAAGAGAAGGAACACGTCACGTGTTCCCTATGCCAGCGCAGTTGCAAGTCTTATGTATGTCATGGTATGTACAAGACCTGACATCGCTCATGCTGTGATCATTGTTAACGGATTCATGGACAACCCAGGGAAGGAGCATTGGCAGGTAGTCAAGCGAATTTTCCTCTATTTAAGAGAAACATCAGACATTGACCTCATCTACAGAAGGGATTCGGAGTGGTTGGTTACAGGATATTCAGATTCAGACTGTATTGCACATGTCGATGGGAAGAGATCAATGATAGGCCATGTCCTCACTTTGGGGAATTCGGTCATTAGTTGGAAGGCTACCTTGCAGCCATCAGTTACTTTGTCAGCGACGGAGGCAGAGTACACGGCTTTGATAGAGGCTGCAAAGGAAGGCATCTGGTTAAAGTGCTTAGTTGGAGATCTCGATCTACAATAGGATCATGTTATAACATACTGTGACTGGAGGGGCTTTCCTGGTTATAACATACTGTGACGACGCTGCATAGGAGGGGCTTTCCTGGTACATGGGTCTCCTGGATGAACCGGTGCATGACTACGACCTCCATGTCCGTCCTCGTGAATGGGAGGCTGGAGGGCGGCTTCTTTCAGCCACAAAGGGGGGTGAGGCAGGGATGCCCTCTCGCCCCCCTTCTCTTCATCATCGCTGCGGACGTCCTGGATCGTATGGTGGAGGGCATTCGGCGGGCGGGGCTCACACAGGGCTACTTGAGAGATGGCATTTTAATCCCGCTTCTACAGTACGCTGACGGCACCATTTTCTTCATCGAGAGGGGCCTTGAGGAGGCCAAGGGGATGGCGACCACGCTCGAGCTTTTTAGTGAGATGTTTGGGCTGGTACAAAACAACAGTAAGTCCAAGTTAGTTCCGGTTTGCATGGATGGGGAATTGGCAAATCTCTGCAGCTCCACGTTGAGTACAGACTGTTCAGATTTCCCCATTCACTATTTGGGCCTGCCATTGAGCATGGGAAGATCTAAGATTTCTGACTGGCTCCCTTTAGTCGAGAAGGTAGAGGGGCGGCTCGCAGGTTGGAAGGCGTCAGTCCTGTCCAGGGGGGGCGCCTGGTGCTCTTGAAGGCGGTGCTTTCCGCCATGCCGGTGTACTACTCCTCCACGAGGCTCATGCTTGGGGGCATTCGGAGGAGGCTGAAGAGTCTGATGCGGAGGTTTCTTTGAGGCCGGAACAGACAGGGACACGGGATGCACCTGTTGAGCTGGGAGGACATTACTTTGAGGAAGTGTGAGGGAGGGCTTGGGATCCGCCGGCTGCTTGAGCTGAATGAGGCATTACTGCTGAAGTGGGTAGCCAGGATTTGGGGCAGCGAGGAGGACCTCACCTGCGGCCTCCTTCGGAGGATCTACGGCATCAGGGTGGAGCCGCCCGGCGCGGCGGCGGCGTTTACCAGGGGCAGGAGAAGGCCCTCCCCTTTCTGGAGGGTCGTCCTCTCTCTCTCTCTCTCTGCCGACTTTCGGACGCTTTTCTGGCCCGTCATCGGTGATAGGCTCTGCTTTACCTTCTGGGAGGATGATTGGACGGACGGGGGCCCTCTGTCTCTGCGTTTCCCCGTCTCTTTGCCCTGGCTGCGGACAGGGAGGCATCGGTCGCCTCGTGCTGGGTGGATGGGAACTGGATGCCGTCCTTCCGTTCGAACTTCTCCAACAGGCGTCTTGACGAGTTCCTGCAGCTGCTCGATGCTCTTCGGGAGATCGCTGGGCCCTCCTCGGGCCGTGACCACTGGGCGTGCGTGGCGGCCCCTTTTCGGTGAGAAGGGCTTACTCGGCGATCTGCAGACCCCCCCTTCAGCGGAGCTGGTGAGGGATTGTGCCTTCTTCTGGGGGCTGGGCCTCCCGGTGAGGATTGCCTTCTTCTTTTGGTTGTTCAGGAGGAAGATGCTGATGACGCGGGATCGATGCGTTAGACTCCTCGGGTTTGTCTCTAACAGGTGCGTACTCTGTGAGGGGGGCATCGAGACCCCGGATCACCTTCTCATGCCCGTCTGTGCTACCTATTTGGGGGGACCCGGGGCTGGAGTGGATCGACATGACATGGATTGAGGACTTCTGCGATGTGCTATTTACGGCTAAGCTTCGACCGAGGGGGGAGTTACTGAGGCCTATGGCTTTAGTGCGGTCTATTTGGTTGTCCAGGAATGAGCTGTTGTTTTCTGGTCATAGGTTTTACAAGGAAAATGTCTGTACCCATGCTTTAGGAGTTGTGCACTCGTGGCTGGCTTAGAGCGCCTCTTTTCTTTCCTGTACTCTTCCCTTTACTTTTACCTTTCTTTAATTTAAGGGGCGAACACCTAATAGTGTATCCCCTAATTTCTGGCTTCAAAAAAAATAACATACTGTGACAGTCTCAATGCGATATGCTTAGCCAAGGATCATGTGTATCATGAAAGGACCAAGCACACATATGTCAGATATCGCTTCATTCATTCCGAGAAGAGGATCGAGGTGAAGGTCGATGCAACAGATAATCCAGCCGATATGTTTATAAAGGTAGTTCCTGGGAGGAAGTTTAAACACTGTTTGGACTTGTTCAATGTTGATAGTTGGTATAGCCCCAAGGAGGGGCTGACTGCGGCAAGGCGAAGCTTGATACAACTTCTCAGAGGATTCTTCCTTGAATCCTAATCATCCTTCACTAGCATATAATGTTCTTATCTTTTATGAACATCTCAAAAAGCCAAGACCAAAGTGTTAAGATATTAGTTATCTTTCTTATTGTTTTCATGTTTTCTATTTCTTTTGTGTTCATCCTGTAACTTACCCAATAGATTTCTCTCCTATATAAGAGAATCTTAGGGCCTCTCAATAATGCAATTCATTCTACATGGTATCGGAATGACAGTCCTAGACTGGAGTTCCCGTATCCCACCAAGCCCTAACCCTATCCGTGCCCTACCCCCCAGATGCCCCCCCCGCTCGCCCTCCCAGACTACCACCCAGGCCATCACCCCCGACCGTCGCCTCCCCCCCATGTTGCTGCCCCTCCCGGCCGCCGTCCCACCCCCGACCATTGCCCGAGTTCCTTTTCGAGCCTCCATGCTTCTTCGTGCACCTCCATGGTTCGAACTATAGTCTGGAACAATTTGATTTTGATAGGAAAATGTGATTTCAGACGTATAAATTGTGTTTTCCGGCACTAGCACGTAGTGAAGGTTGATGAGGATGGTTATATGACTCTACACGTACAACCAATCCTCCGTATAATAATGTAGACTCGTTCATATTGGTCTACTTCCAAGTCGAGTTCCGTCGTTCAGCCATTTCATCATCATGTCAGAAAATCAGTGTTTGGAAAGTCGGCCCAGGTGACCGCATATGCAGAGTCGATCCCCCTACCGCACCGAGTATACTATAATCGCTCAATATGCGGGTTATGGGATATACTTGGTCGAATAATCCGTATATGCGGGTGCTTATGTAACAGAGGTAACTCTCCGCTCCTCCGCCAGCTTGACTTTCACATGGGTTGGTCCTCCGGCATCTTTTTCTCCTCTATCAAGGTTTGTTGATTGCTTTATTTATACCTAAATCTCTCTACTTTTTAGATTCAACAGCAACGACTCTCAATTTTTTTAGATTCTTCAATAACTCTATTTTTTATGTTATCTCATAACTGCATGAATATAAAATAAAATACATGTGTTTATCTTAGGTCTTTTTAAGGATAAATGAATATAGATGTTGGATTTGTACGGAATTTTATAACTACATAGAACAAATTACACATTTAATTTAAATGATTGTATTTTTAATATTTGACTTTGGGAGTAGACAAATACATCATTTACTAAAGTGTGAAGTAAGGTTGCAAAAGTCTGTAATCGGTACTCAGTCGGCCGGGTCTTGACTAAGGATTAATCGATAGTCAGCCGATTAATTGGATTTAGTCGGACTTTAATCGGCTTAAAATTTATGATTATTTTAAATATATAACTCATTTTTATACATATATTTACGCAGATTTTGTACATTTTTATACTATCATAATAGAAGTAATTGAATTTAAATAAAATATTAAGCATATTATAATAAATTCTTATAGAGAAAACAAAACATAAAAAATACGGTATCTCCAAGCAAAAAATGGTCGACTAGTGAGCCTAATCGGAATTAGTCGGGTACTCGGTCAACCACCCCACTGACTAGACTAGTTGAACCTACTAGTCGGGCCAACCGGACGACTTTTATAACACTGGTATGAAGGTTCATGGCTGTGTTTACTAACCAGATTACACTTCCAAAAAAAAGTTACCTTCCAATTTGGACAAGGATATCTACCATTTTTTCTATCTTCAATCAATTTACAACATATTTACTCTCTCCACCGTTAACTTAACATCTTTATCTTTTGGAAATGGATGATCTTTGAAAATGCTTTGGTTGATATCATATTGTAAAAAAATCCCCACTTCATATTTCTTCCATATTAAATTTTTAAGCATAAACATCAAATGTTTGAAATTATTCTTGTATTTTTAATTATTTTTTAATTAAAATAATAGAAACCGCATAATCCGCATATGCTTCCACCGCGTATACTTCTGCTACCTGCTTATACGCTCAAGACTGCCTGACCGAACAAATACCGCATCTTGACTTTCCGAACCTTGCAGAAAACAAGGGTGATGTATTTTCTCGTCGTGTCTTCAAAGGCCCTGCTCCCAATGCAAAGATGGATGGGACCAACTATGAGTTGTGGTCCATGCAATTTCTTACCCTCATGCAGTGCAAGGACAAGGAGCACATCCTAATAGATCCAGAACCATCGAATAAGACTGTGGCAAATGTTTCTTGGAAGCAGGATGATGCGTATGCACGCGTTTGGTTGTATGGGACCCTCACTACGGAGATAGCCAATGATATTCTGAATCAGTCCATCTCCAAGGCGATGTGTGGCACTTTGGCATCTACCTATGCTCAAGAGAAGAATGAGGTCAATATTCTTCATCGACAATTCGATATATACGAGGTCAAGCAGAATGACCGTCCTCTGCACGTGTACTACTCTTCACTCCGTGGCATGTTTGAGAAGCTTTATAACTATATGCCTATTACGACATCTTTGGAGCAACAAAAGGCATATAGGAACTCCACGAAGGTTGGAGTTTTCATGGTCGGCCTTGATACAGAGTATGATGCAATGCATACACAACTTCTCACTGGAGCTACCATACCTCCCATGGAGGAGTCCTATAACCGTCTCAATTGGATTATCTTGCCTTCTATGACTACTCCGTCCTCTTCAACGATGGCTGCTTCTCGTGGCCGAGGAGGGATGGCCCAATCCAAAGGACACACCCCTCGTGGAAGAGGCGATGGACGTTAGCATAGACCTTACATCTATTGTCGTCGACCGAGATATGCAGAGGATACATGCTACCAGAAGTATAGATATCTCGCTTATGGTCGCGTGACTGAACAGATTGAGGCTTCAGATACTTTAGCTTCCAAGACTGATCCTTGCCTGGATGATATTGTCTCATATTCGAGAGATCATGATTCATGTTGCAGGAATCACCACTATTGATACCGCAATCGCAACCACAACTAGAGCCTCTTCGAGCTCCTCAAGTATCGCTTATGCTTTTACTGGTAGCAGTGGTGCATATATGACAGTGGGTTATGGATTCTGGTGCTTCCCACAATCTGTGGAGAGAGAGCGTAGATGAGGTCCTACAAGATCATACCGTCTGATAGATGGGCGATCATTGCTAATGGAGACCACTTGCCCATTACAGGACATGGGGAGATGCATTTGACTCTGTCCATGCACCTTCAGAATGTTTTATATGCTCCTGATTTTTGATGAATTTACTTTCCATTAGTCAGATTACTAAAGATCTGCATTGTCGTGCCATTTTTGACCTTCGTCTCTTGTGTTTCGGGACATACTCATGGACATAGTGATTGGATGTGGCCTAAGAAGCAAAGGCTCTACAGATGGTCCAATCTCCTCGTGTTAGATTTTCTACTATACCTATTGGACCATTCTCACCATATCTGTGGCACCTTCGTTTTGGTTACCTTCCTCCGCAGAAGCTGTATTATGTTCTACCTCAGATTTCCACGAGATCCTCCTTCCAGTATGAGGCTTGCAAGCTTGGGAAGCATCATTGTTCCTCCTTTCTATCCTATCAGAGTTGAGTAATTCTCGGTTATTTGAGCTCCTTCATTTAGATATTTGGGGTCCGAGTCGTGTCCCTGATCACCAGGGACACCGTTTTTATCTGGTCACTGTTGATGATTTTTCTAGACTTTCCTAGGTATTTTTATTGAAGAAAAAGTTTGAGTTTGGATCTGTTATCAAATCTTTTATTAATGAGATAAAGAATATTTTTTCTGCCAATGTTAAATATCTTATTCTGATAATGCCTTAGAGTTCTACACCTAAACTGTCTAACTTTCTTAGATCTCTTGGTGTTGTTCATCAGACCTGATGTGCTCATACTTCCCAGCAGAAAGATATTTTCGAACGCAAACACCGTCACTTACTTGATGTGACCAGAACCTTGTTGATCAGAGTTATGCTCCTCATGCTTATTGGGGGATGCTGTCCTCACAACATGCTATCTTATGAACCACATGCCATTGTCTGTGTTGGGAGAGAAGATTCCTTTCTTGATTGCGTTTCTCGCGAAGGATCTTTTCTCCCTTACACCTCGTGTATTTGGTTCTGTTACATTTGTTCACGATTTCTTTCCCAGGTCGTGACAAGCTCTCTCCCAGAGCTATCAAGTGCATTTTTGTTGGCTACTCTCATCCTCAGAAGGGGTACCGTTTATTTGATCCACTCAAGTGGAAATGCTTTGTCAGTGCCAACGTTACTTTTTTGAGTCTGTCATGTAATTTTCTCCTACAGGTGACAGACTAGCCCCATCATATTCTGATGTTGAGATCTACATGCCTCCACCTCCTACTGTCATACCACCACGTCCTTCTACTACTGCTCTACCACCACCACCACTACCATCTACACCTACTCCTGCTTCTATACCCGCTCCTGTGGCTCCACCTCCTATCGTGACTCAGTTTTTGCCACGTGTGTTTACTTGCGGGTCTCGCTTTGTTCTCCCAGCTCACAGGTTTTGCCCATCATCCAACACGCCTCAGGTATGTGATGAGCATATTGTTTCTACTGATGACACTATTGAGTTGTCTGTACAACATGATTCCATACAGGATGAGCACATGCCCTCTCAAGAGGGGACATTACAAGTTCAGGACTTGGCAGATGATCTTGATGCGTCGATTGCTTTGTGAAGGTAGATACGTGCATGTGCTACTTATCCTCTTGCAACCCAGGTTTCCTTGAGCAGAGTTAGGATTTCAGGAGGTTTACCTTGGCACTATCAGCCGTGGAGATACCATAGTCATATTAGGAGGTTCTTTAGGACAGTCAGTGGTGGTTAGCTATGGAAGAGGAGATGGTGACGCTACATTCACGTGGTACTTGGAGTCTTATTTCAGCTCCAGTTGACGCATCCATTGTGGGATACAAGTGGGTGTTCATTGTGAAACACCATGCAAATGATGGCTTGGATCGCTATAAGGCAAGGCTTGTGGCACACGAGTTCACCCAAACATATGGGGTGGACTATCATTATACTTTCTCTCCAGTTGCCAGACATTCTACTATGTGTATTCTTCGTTCTGTTGCTGTGACACGAGATTGGCACCTTTACCTACTTGATGTGAAGAATGCTTCCTCTATAGTGATCTACAGGAGGAGGTCTACATGCAATAACCACCTGGGTTTGCTGCTGAGGAGAAGTGTCAGAAGGTTTGCAAGCTACACAAGGTCATATATGGCCTTAAGCAGAGTCCGCATGATTCCAAAAGCTCTTGGACTTGATAGGGCAACATGGGTTTGTGTGACCGACTGCTGACCACTCTTTTTTCGTGCATCAGACCTAGAGAGGTACTGTTGCCATTCTTGTTTATGTGGATGCCATTATTGTTACATGGAATGACGAGCAGTGCATTCATGTTGCTAAGGACTTCATAGGCTAGCAGTTTGTAACCAAGGACCTTGGTAATTTACGTTACTTTCTTAGACTGAAGTTTGCCAAGCACTAGTAAGGTCTTGTGATGACCTAGAGGAAGTACGTTACATATCTTCTTTCAAAGACTAGCATGGCAGATTGAAGGATTGACACTACTCCTATGGATCTGAGCATGAAGCTCTATGATGTTGATACCGAGGAGATCGACAAGAGGAGGTACATGAGGCTTGTTGGCAAGCTCCTATAAGTGACTATTACCAGGCTCGGCATATTCTTTTCCGTGAGCAAAGTGAGTTAGTTTTTGGTGCAGCCTAGACAAGCACATATAGATTCAGTCCGTGTGATTTTAAGGTATCTGAAGACATCATCAGGTATGGACTTCTTTTCAGTAGACGTACATCTCTTTCAGTTACAACATGTGCAGATGCAGATTATGCTGGGTGTCCAAATGATAGGAAGTTTATTTCAGGCTTCGCCGTATTTTAGGGAATTCACTTATTTCATGGAAGAGCAAGAAGCAGACCGTAGTTGCCAAATCAAGGGCTGAGTCAGAATACAAAGCGACGGTATAGGCTAGCCCAGAGATGATGCGGGTCAGATATGTTCTTACTGACCTAACTATAGAGGTGCCTCTTCCAATGCATCTCTAATGTGACAATCAGACTGCTCTTTTCATTACAAACAACCTAACCTTCCATGAAAGGATCGAGCACATAGAGGTGGACTGTCACTACACTCATGACATGATATAGAATGGTTTTATACCACTACGTATGTCAGCTGTTGGAGGAAATAAGCAATCTATTATTCCATAGAACCCTAGGCTCTCTTATATAGAGAGGACCCATGGGTAGATTACATAAGAGTCCAGAAGGAAAAAGAAAATATGAAACGGTACAGAATAACATAACATAACATAACATAAATCTCTACACTCCCCCCCAAGATGGAGCATAGATGTCAATCATGCTCAGCTTGGAAGAATAACTCTGAAAGGGTCCTCTGAGCGATGGCTTAGTAAATATGTCGGCAGTCTGATCCTCTGAACTAACATGTGAAGTAGAAATCAAGCCCTTCTGGATCATATCTCTAGTGTAGTGACAATCTACTTCGATATGCTTTGTTCTTTCGTGAAATGCTGGATTGTTGGCAATAAACAAAGCTGCTTGATTGTCACACTAAAGCTGCATAGGTAAAGGTATATCTATTTGTAACTCTTCTAATACGGCTCGAACCCACATCATCTCTGTGATCGCTTGCGCCATGGCCCTATATTCAGATTCAGCGTTGGATCTCGCCACAACAGTTTGTTTCTTGCTTTTCCAAGAAACTAGAGAGCTCCCCACAAAAAATGCAAAACCTGAAGTAGACTTGCGATCCTTAGGACACCCTGCATAATCTACGTCTGCACAAGAGCTGAAATAGATAAATTTGTGTTCTTTTTAAACAACAACCCTGAGCCTGGAGAAGACTTTAGATACCTCAGTATCATGTATATGCTCGGCTGCTCCATAAATTGACTCACCCGACTTACTGCAAAAGCAATATCGGGTCGAGTTATATTAATATAAAGAAGCTTACCTACCATCTCTCTATATCTTCTCCTGTCCACCTCTTGAGTATCATTGTCATATAGTTTCATACTTGGATCCATATGAGTGCTCGATGGTCTACATTCAACTATGCCTGTTTCAACCAGCAAATCTGTAATATATTTCCTTTGATCCATCACCAGACCCTGTGCATTCCTGGCAAATTCCAACCCCAGAAAATATCTTAGGGTACCAAGATCCTTCGTGACAAACTGACCACCCATGAATGCTTTTGCCACCTCTATTCCCTAAATGTCATCTCCTATAACTAGAATATCATCAACATATACCATGATGACAACCGTACCTCTAGAAGTCTTTTGAATGAACAACGAGTGATCCGTATTTGATCTTTTGAATCGATGTCATTGAAGGGCTGATGTCGTCAAGGGGGTTGCCGACGAGGAGGGGGGTTTGTTGGCGTAGAGGAGATCGGCGGCGGGGCTGAAGGGACCGACGACGAGGCTGGAGGTTCTTGGCGGCGAGGAGGAGGGACTGGCAGCGGCGGGACGAGGCTTTTAGGGTTAGGATTTTGGCTCTGATACCATGTTGGAGGAAATGAGCAATCTATTATTTTATAGAACCCTAGGCTCTCTTATATAGAGAGAACCCATGTGTAAATTACATAAGAGTCCAGAAGGAAAAAGAAAATATGAAACAGTACAGAATAACATAACATAACATAAATCTCTACATCAGCTCTGGAGACCATACAACAAATGTTCGTACTAAGGCCCTAGCCAGAGGGTCTTATTAGAGTTCCAAGATGAGCCTGATCGATATCTACGCTCCTGCTTGTGGGGGAGTGTTGAAATATTAGTTATCTTTCTTATTGTTTTCATATTTTCTATTTCTTTTGTATTTATCTTGTAATTTGCCCATGTTTCTCTCCTATATAAGAGAACTCTAGGGCCTCTTAATAATCCAATTCATTCTTTCATTCTACACAGAGAGCATAATTTTTAATTCTTTGAGTTGGATAGAGGTGCTCTGCAAAACAACCGGGGAGGTTGAGATAAGGAGATGTGTCCTCAAAAGTTATCATGAATATAATGACCCATCAAGAAAGAAATTTAGTTGGTCTAGTTGCTAAGAAAAGTATTCACTTAAATCAGTCAAATCTCAATGAAAAAATATAGGAGACAATCACCATTGCCATGCCTTTCTGCTTCGCTAGTGCACGGTGGCTCGAGGACAGGAGGATACTGGTGATTGGATTCATGATGGTTGCACAAGGAGCGCCAATATACTTTAAGGGGAGGGGGTTGGGGCATTGCTTTTTGAAGGAGGGATTCCTAACGGCCTTGCCTTTTTATGTACATGACCCCAATATTGGGATCGAGAGAGAGGTTTGTGGTCGAGTCTAAGTCAAAGAGGAGGTATAGAACAATAAGCGAAGTTGTGGGTTTGGAATATTGTTCCAAATGAATATAAAACAATCTTCATTTATGTCGAATTTAGGGAGGATAAATAATAAATATATGCGGGATAACCTAATCATTTTTTTCAGGAAGAAGGTTAAGATGATAAGATTTATTTAATTTTAAGTTCAAAAGGGGAACATATTATAAATGAAGACAGTGATTGTATGTTCTACAATCTTCATGCTAATGATATCTCAAATTCCATGAAAACATTATTTAAGTTCCATTTTATTGCAAATAAGTTGGATACTTGTGGACATGTCATGAAAAGTGCGAATAAGTTTGTAATTTGGAGAAAAAATGAGAGAGAGGTTGGAAGCGAGGTAGGGAATGTCGACGAAGGGAGGCGACAAATAGGAGAATCGCTTCAGGGGTGCACGCCCAGCGATGCGTAGGTGCGAGGATGCGCTCTCGTGCGAGGAGGGGAAAGGAGACTGGGTGTCGGTTTCATATCGCAAGTCTAGGCGGAGGTGCTTCATATACCAGGGAGGCTGGAAACGATGCTTTAGTTTGCTTGAGATCGTTGCGTTGTTTTTGTTATGGATTGACCAACCATCGTTGGGCACTCTGCCCCCCTTGTGGTTGCTTCGTCGACGCACTTACCTCTGCAGGGGATGGAGGCATCTGCTGGTGGGGAGATTCCTTTGACTGGTGAAGCTAAGATTAGGCTGGGCGTTTCATTCGCGGAGGTTGTCGCTGGAGGAGGTGCCATTGAACAAAAGTTGTTTTTGTTGTTTGGGTCGTGGACGAAAGCCTCAGTCTCTGTTAATGGTGTTTGGACGGGTGTTTGTCTACTCTTGGGGAAGAGTTTCGTCAGTGATGTGGTGTCACTAGGAGGAGGGAAATGCTGTGCGCGGAGGCTGTCGAAGGCGCAGGCAGATCGGTTGCTCAATCCGCGAGGAAAAGCGATGTCAGTTGGCGATACCCACGCTTTGCAGATGGGGGAGAGGTTGTGGTCACCATACAAGTTGGCAAGTTGCTCAACTAAGGGGGACTCCTTTCCCCTCTAGAATGCTAGAGGTGCTTGGTCCAACGCTAGCGGAGGTCGGAGTCACAAGGAAGGTTCTGGATGATGGTTATTTGTCGGGTTCCGATCCAGGTATCACATTCGTTCTGATGGAGTGTCGTGAGGATCTGGATGTGCCAGTCCCTCCAGTGATGTTAAAGACGACCAAGCGACGTTCACGATTTCCATCCGCTTTGTATTGCCACCACTACCATATTTCCGGTCGGTGAATGTGGTATCACTGGGAGGAGGGAAATGCTGTGTGCAGAGACTGTCGAAGGTTCAGGCAGATCGATTGCTCAATCCGCGAGGAAAAGCGATGTTAGTTGGTGATACCCACGCTTTGCAGATGGAGGAGAGGTTGTGATCGCCATGCAAGTTGCTCAATTGAGGGGGGCTCCTTTCATCTCTAGAATGCTGGAGGTGCTTGGCCCAACGCTAGCGGAGGTCGGAGTCACAAGGAAGATTTTGGCTGATGGTTCTTTGTCGAGTTCTGATCCAGGTATCACACTCGTTCTGATGGAGTGTCGCGAGGATCTGGATGTGCCAATCCCTCCGGTGATGTTAAAGATCGACCGAGCGACGTTTACGATTTCCATCCGCTTTGTATTGCCATCACTACCGTATTTCCGGTCGGTGATGTCATCGGAAGCTAGCTTCGTCGAGTCGGAAACACGTTAGCAGTATGAAGGTTTGAATTGCACGGAAGTCGAGACGGATTTGGGTGGGGGGAGGAACAAAAGTCGGATATGCTTGATCTGTCGTTTCCTGTTTCGCCTCTCTTGGAACATGTAAGGGAGGTGGATTCTTTAGGGGTTTTCTCTCCAATGCCTTGCTGGGATTAATTTATGTGTCGGCTAGTTGGGCCGGGTGGATACGCTAACCCGAGTTCTGTTTTCAGCCGACGCTGCTATAAGATCTGGCTTCGAAGTTGTTAGTTCGGTTCTGTCTCTCCTGGTTGTGGGTTTTTTTTTCTGAATCGAGTGGGAGAGGGTTCTTATTTGGATCCGTTGCGTATGATACTGCTTCGGTATCTATCTTTTGCTGGTTCCGTCCTCCCCAGTCTCTCCGCGAGACCATCTTGTCCGTTGTGTTTGGTTTTGTCGACAGGGGGAAGGGGTTGCATCGGAGTTTTCGGATCCCTACCGAACGCCACCTGTCATAGGATCCTCTTATGTTCTGGGCGTGCACGCTGTGAGGCGGGATGTTTTACAATTCGACTTGCCGAACTCAGAATTTGTTGAATGGGTTTCGCGGGATGGGGAAACCAAGCTCGTTGAAGGGAGTTTTTCATGTGCAGGAAGTGGTAAGGGAAGTATGGAGAGATACATGCGGAGGTGAAAACAAAAGACAACGGATGGTGGGATGTAGACTATTTCTGAGCGGATGGCGAAGGTGGCTTTGCTTGCGAGAGCAGTCAACACAACGGGTGCGTAAGTTGTATCTAAATGATGATTCTATCTTTGAATGTGAGGGGTCTGGGTGACCCTGAAAAAAGAACCTTGGGAGCGAGGTTCACGGAATAGGGATGTGATGTCATCCTTCTTCAAGAAACTAACTTTGATTTCTGTAGTATGGCCCTGCGGAATTCTTTTGGGAGGATCTCTTTTTCTAGCTTTCGGTCAATAGTTGCCTTAGGAAGTTCTAGAGGCATGATTTTTTTTTGATTGTAGCATGGAAGGATACGACTTTTTTGTTTCGTGCGGAGATGAAGGGCTCATATGTCCTCTCTGTTATTTTGGAGTGTTCTACTACCTCGACACTTTAGGTTCTCATGTGTTTATGGCCCTTGCCAGCCGGCTTTGCGGCATGAATTATGAGAGGTGAGCCGTACGGCTAGAAGTGCTTTTCCAAACTGTGCTTGGCTTGGGGGGGGGGTTAATGTCTCATTGTTTACTTCCGTTCGTCCACACCTTCGGGGTGGTCAGGACCCAAGTTCCTCTGACTTTATTGACTTGATTGATGACTTGGAGCTTGAGGTCCTTAATGCTGTAGACACAAAATATGCTTGGCGGAACACAGGCTCTCGTTCACGCATTGCCTGTTTTCTGTCCTCATCCGAGCTCCTGTAGTTGTTCCCGTGTTCTTTCACATTGTGTAGGCCCCGCACCCATTCTGATTATATTCTTTCACATTGTGTAGGCCCCGCACCCATTCTGATCATACACATCTGATTTTGGACCCCGGTAGTCCCACTCTGACGTGATCTTTCTTTATAGTTGAGTGAGTATGGCTTCTAGAGGACTCGTTTAGAGAAATGGTGACCAACCACTGGGTGTCCTTGTCAGTTTCTGGTTCGACAGTGGTGATATTCTATGAGAAGTTGAAATGTCTGCGTCAGAGACTGTGTGCGTTTAAGAAGGAGGTGAGAAAGACTAGGAAAGCTCGGAGGGTGTCAACGGAGCTGGAGGTCCAGAGACTTGACAAATTAGAGGATGACAGACATCTGGATAATTATGAGCTGGGTTAGAGAGCGGTTGCTCATAGAATAATTATGGAAGTAGATAGGAAGCATGTGACAGAGTGGAAACAGAGGCTGCGACTTGCTTGGCTGAAGGAGGGAGATGCGAACACGGCTTTTTTCCACAGGATATCCAGTGCCATACATCGGATCAATTCTTTTCGATCTATGATTGTTGTTGGAAACAGAATTGAAGGAGACAAAGAATTGGGTAGTGCGATTACGGATCACTTTCATGCCTTTTCTGGAAAGGTTGCTTCCAGACTTTGGAGGTGGAATGATCTTGGGGCGTCTCGTTTCTCTGAAGTGCACACATGTAACTTGATTTTGTCGGTTACCTTGGAGGAGGCCAAGGCAACTGTTTGGAGTTTGAATGCAGATGGAGCACTAGGTTCGGATGGTTTCCCTTTATTCTTCTATAAGGACTTCTAGGATGTGGTTGGAGGTGAGGTCTTGGAGGTTGTGGAGGAGTTCTGTCAAGGCAATGCGGGTTTTGAAAGACTGAACATGGCTTTGATCTCCCTTCTTCCCAAAACAGATTAAGCGGAGGGATTGAAGACTACATGCTGATTGTCCTCTCGAATGGCATTTTCCTCATTGTAGCAAAGGTGTTCACGGTCCGTCTTAACAGAGTTTTTGATCATCTTGTCTCCCCAGTTCAGTCAGCATTTATTCCTGGACGTCAGATTGTGGACAGTTTAGTGATGGCTTGTGAGATTATATTTGATTGGAAATTGTAGTGGCAAGCATGCTTTGCTTTGGAAGCTGGACTTCGCCAAGGCTTATGGCACCTTGGACTTGCATTTTCTGTGGGCAACCCTACACAAGAAGGGTTTTCCGGACGTTTGGATCTCTTGGATGAAGCGATGTGTCACCACAACGTCGCTCTCGGTGCTGGTTAATGGGCGTCCCGAGGGAGTTTTTTTAGCCACAAAGAGGTGTCAGACAATGGTGCCCTCTAGCTCCTTTGCTGTTTGTTCTTGCTGCTGATAATCTTACTTGCATGGTTGATGGAGTTCAGAGGGGCGGGGTTGTATCTAGGTACAAATGTGGGGGCTTGATTATCCCCTTGTTTCAATATGCAGATGACACAATCCTGTTCATTGAGGATGACAAAGATGAGGCGGGTGGCATGGTCATTACTCTTAAGTTATTCGGGGAGATGTATGTCCTAGAATTGAATTATAGAAAATCTACATTTGTCCCATTTGTCTTGTCGGAGGAGGTGCAATCTTGTAGTATGGAACTGGGCACGTCTTGCATCTTCCTTCCGCTATGTTATCTTGGGCTTCCTCTAATGGACGATAAAATTAAGGTGTTAGATTGGCTACCGGTGGTGGAAAAGATGGAGAGAAAGATGAAAATGGAGGGTTTTGTTGTTGTCACGCGGTGGCCATTTGGTGTTGATTAAGGCGGTTTTCTTTGCGATGCCCATGTTCTTCTTTCTTCTTGCCTGTTGCCGATGGGCATTGGATGAAGTTTGGAGCGAGTGATGCACAAATTCCTATGGAATAAGTCCGGTCAGGAAAGGCACGACGTACACCTGGTAGATTGGTAAACCATTATTCAGCCCAAGATGCATGGTGTGCTTGGGATCAAGAGCTTGGAGTCTTTCAACGAGGATCTCTTGCTCAAACGGGTGAGTAGGATCTGGGGTGAAGATATGGGTATGTGATGTAACCTTCTGCGACATCTCTACGGTGTTTCTCTGGCGGGCCCTGGTTTGATGCGACAAGGGCCTAATCATTCGGCTTTTTGGAAGGGGATTATGAAGGTTACACCCTGCTTTCATGAGCTTTTCAGCCTGGTTGTGGGGAATGGTGCTATTTTTGGGCTTTGGATGGACGATTGGACGGGAGGCAGCTTCCTGTGCAATTCTTTCCTCGTTTATTTGCCTTGGCCGTTGATATTAATGCTCGGGTTGTGGATTACTGGGACAATGGTGTTGGGAGAAGAGAATGAATTGTTTATTCCAGAGAATCTTAGGCTCTCTTATATAGAGAAGGCCTAGGGGTAAATTACATAAGATGGAAACAAGAAAGTAAAAATAGCAGAAAATGTACATATAACATATAAATATCTCTATACTCCCCCTCAAGATGGAGCATAGATGTCAATCATGCTCAGCTTGGAAGAACACTTCTGGAATGACCCTATGAGAAATGGCTTGGTAAAAATATCGGCAGTCTGCTCTCCTGAACTGACATGAGAAGTAGAGATCAAGCCCTTTTGAATCATATCTCTAATATAGTGGCAGTCCACCTCAATATGCTTTGTTCTTTCATGGAATGCAGGATTATTAGCAATGAATAACTTTGCTTGATTATCACATTGCAACTCGAACCCACATCATCTCCGTACTTGCTTGCGTCATGGCCCTATACTCGGATTCTGCACTAGATCTAGTCACCACTGTTTGTTTCTTACTTCTCCAAGAAACTAAAGAACTACCAATAAACACTAGAAAACCTGAAGTAGACTTCCGATCCTTAGGGCATCCTGCATAGTCAACATCAGCACATGCAGAAATCAAAATGTTTGTATCTTTCCTGAATAGTAGTCCTGCACCTGGAGAAGACTTTAGATATCTCAATATCATGTAGATGGCATCCATATGTACTTGTCTGAGCTGCTCCATGAACTGACTCACCCAACTTACTGCAAAAGCAATCAGGTCTAGTGATAGTAATATAGAGAAGCTTTCCCACCAACTCTCTATATCTTCTCCTGTCGACACCCGATCATGCCCCTCTCAACAAGCATGTCTGTAATATACTTCCTTTGGGTCATCATCACAAGACCCTATGCATTCCTAGCAAACTCCAACCTAGAAAATATCGTAGGGTGCCAAGATCTTTAGTAATAAAATGATGACCCAAAAATGCTTTTGCCATCTTTATCCCCTGCATATCATCTCCCGCAACAAGTATATCATCAACATAAACCATGATAACAACAATACCTCTGGGAGTCTTCTGTATAAACAAAAAATGATCTGCATTTGATCTTTTGAATCTTCGCCTTTCAATTAGGTAATAAAGCTTCTGAAACCATGCTCGCGGGCTTTGCTTAAGGCCGTATATTGCCTTATGAAGTCTATACACCATCTGACTCTCCCCCTCAGCAACAAACCTCGGAGGTTGCTGCATGTAGATTTCTTCTTGCAGATTCCCATACAAAAAGGCATTCTTAACATCAAACTGAAATAAGGGTCAATCAAGTACTACAACAACTGAAAGGAGGACACGTAGAGTCGAGTGACGTGCGACTGGAGAGAATGCGTCCATATAATCCACACCGTATATTTGAGTGAACCCTCGTGCCACCAGCCTTGCCTTGTAACGGTTAAGGCTGCCATCTGCATGATATTTGACAATAAATACCCACTTGTAGCTGACAATAGATACACCTGGGGGAGCAAAGACCAAGCTCCAGGTACCCCACGACTTCAGAGCAATCATTTCCTCCTCCATTGTTGAGCGCCAATAACTTTCCTTTAAGGCATCATGATAATTCTGTGGTATGCCCACGATAGTGAGGGCAACATCAAACCTCTGAAACTCCCCTGTGAGACGATGAAAGGAAACCTATGAAGCAACCAGATATGAAGCATAATAGGTACATTCAGATTACCAGAAATAATACTCTCCGGCATGTTAATCTCCTGCAAAGATCCATGCACTGGTACATCGTCAGATCCATCGTTAGTAATGTTATCCGGACAAACCTTAGACGTACTGGATTATGGACGAGTAGCATGAGCAGGGATAGACCGACATGCATAGAATTTCGGTAAAGGTGAAACTGGTGGTGGTGGTAGTGGAGGTAGTAATGGTTGTGGTGAAACAACATAAACTGATATCGTAGAAAACAGACGCAGAGGAGGAGGTGGCACATATACCTCATCATCAGATGTAGATGAAGTCAACCTGTCATCGCAGGAGAGAAATACATCACATACTCAAAAAGGTGACATCAACACTGACGTAATATTTCATGCTCAAAGGATCATAGCATCGACAACCCTTCTGAGTCCGAGAGTACCCAACAAACACATATTTGACAACCCTGGGCATGGCCTCAAATTTCAGCGAAATTCAGTCGAATTTCTGTTGAATATCGATATCCAGTCGAAATCGAAATTCGACCGAAGTGACCGAAATATGGGGGTCCTAGTACAAAAAATGATCGAAATTCCACTAAAATTCTGTTTTGGTCGATACCGAAATGGTGACCGAAACCGACATTTAAGGCCTTGGCCCTAGGTGAGGGCTTATCAAGTCCCGGAGTCAACTGGTGGACGTAAGCAATAGAGCCAAAGACACGAGGAGTGAGCGTAAACAATTCCTTGTCTGGAAAAACAATGGAAAGAGGAACTTTCTCACCTAAAACAGAGGATGGCGTACGATTCACCATATAACATGTCGTAAGGACTGCATCACCCAAAAGGGAATGTGGAGCACGACTCATAATAAGTAGAGTCTGAGTGATATCAAGAAGGTGACGATGCTTTCTCTTTGCAACGCCATTCTGTCGAGACATGTAAGCATAAGTTTGATGGATAATGCCTCGAGACGAGAAGAAAGGTGAAAGATCACGAGTACAAAATTCTAAAGCATTATCTGTTCTCACAAATTTGACAGTAGACGAAAAACATTCTGCACTTCATTTATAAGATTTTTGATCACATCCCCTGCTTCAGATCTACTCTTCAACAAAAACACGCATGACAATCGAGAAAATTCATCAACAACAAGGTAAAACCGGTGTCCCTGGTGATCAGGGACACGACTCAGACTCGAAATATCTAAATGAAATAATTCAAAAGGGAGCTACTGCTCTGACACCGATGACTAGGAAAAGCAGATCTGTGATGCTTTCCCAACTGACATGCTTCGCACTGAAAGGAAGAATGCGGTGAAATCTGAGGCAAGATATGACACATCTTCTGAAGAGGGAGGTGGACAAAGCGTACGTGCCATGTAAAGGGAGATATTGGTCCACTTGATTGAGAGGATATACCAGCATAGGGAGTTCGAACAAGCGATAAAGACCATCTTGCTCACGACCATAATCAATCACCCTGCCAAAAGAATATCCTGAAAAACAAGAGACGATGGATCAAAAATATCGCGACATTGCAAATCTTTCGTAATCTGACTGATAGATAATAAATACATAAAAAAATCCGGAGCATGCAACACTATCTGTAGGCGCATAGATGGCATCAAACTGATGTCCTCCTGTCCGATGATGGGGGAATGGGTCCCATCTTCTATCACTATAGTCCTCCCTGGTGGAACTGTTCTGTAGGAATTAAGTCTATCTTTGTCCCCGCAAAGATGATGTGTCGCGCTGGAGTCCATAATCCATTCTGAAATGTCATATCCATGACATGAAGTAAAAGCATAAGCAATACTTGAGGTGCTAGCAGTGGCTGACGTACTGGCAGAGGCTGAAGCAACTATATCAGAGTTGCCTCTGGAGATGCTGTAGAGACGGAAGGCATGATATCTCGCAATATGGAAACAAGTTCCTCAAACCTCTGGTCTGAAGCAGGTGCAGGTGGAGATGTAATGCACTCGGTTATATGCGCTGATGCCGGAAAATCATGCTTAGAGTAGCATGTATTCTTCGTGTGGCCTGGGCGATGACAGAATGTGCAAGGCTGACGGATGCGGCCACCTCTACCATGAGGTCCACGACCACGAAATGAAGAAGTTCCTCTGCCTTGGGAGGCTGCCATAACTGATAGAGGCCGAGTAGTAGCAGTAGACGGGACTGTGATCCGGCTGAGCCTACAGTACACTTCCTCCATTGGAGGAATAGTAGCATATGCAAGAATCTGCGAGCGAGCGACATCATATTCAGGGTCAAGTGCTGCTAGTAAGACCCCCACCGTTGTTGCATTTCGAAAAGTCTTCTGTTGCTCGGATGTCACCATAAGGGGAATGATGCTGTAGAGCTTCTCAAACATCCCTCCTGCAAAGATGTTTATAAGGAATGAAGAGGCCATCCATTCTATTTGACAGTAAATATGTCATGCTGGAGTTGAAGGATCTTGGTCTCGTTCCGCACCTACGAGTATGCTGTGGCAAAGATGTCCCACATCGCCTTAGCAATGGGCTGATGGAGTAGCTCATTAGCAATCTTCATCATTAGTGTTCCTGAAAGTCAGACTGTGGCATACGAATCATCGGCCTCCCATGAGGCATAAACCCAGTCTTCACCGCCGTCTCTTCTTCTATAAGAATGCGCTTCTTACCATTTGACTTCATGGGACTCATGAACTGCATAACCCAGAGCTCATAGTTCTTCCCATCCATCTTGACAATGGGCGGTGGACCTTTGCAAGTGCCTATGGAGGGCATGTCGACCTTGTTTTCTAACATCTTGTCGGAGATGTAGAACTAGGGTTTTGTAGACCAAGAAATGAATGTCTACACAAACATCTAAGGATTTGAGTGCATATATAGACCTATGCACTCAAACCCATATGCGGCGAGAGAGAAGGAGGGGGAGGGGGCGACGACAACGAGAGAGGGAGGGGGAGGGGCAGTGGCTGCGATGAGAAAGGGAGGGGGGCTGGGCGGCGACTGCGGCGAGAGAGGAAGGGGGGGTGGCGGCAACAACGGGAGAGGAAGAGGGGGTGGGCGGCGACTAGGGTTTTGGATTTTAGGTTGGTTCTAATACCACGTTGGAAGAAGAAAATGAATTGTTTATTCCAGAGAACCCTAGGCTCTCTTATATAGAGAAGGCCTATGGGTAAATTGCATAAGATGGAAACAAAAAAGTAAAAATAGCAGAAAAGGTACATAAAACATGTAAATATCTCTACAAATGGTAACTTGATGCCAACTTTTAGATCGCTTTTCTCTGATTTGCGGTTGGAGGAGCTCCTTTGACTTTTGGACTCACTTGGGCAGGTGGGCAGGCCCTCCTCCGGTTTGGACCACTGGATTTGGAAGTCCACACCCTTCTCGGTATGCAAGGCTTATGGTGCCATTTGTAGGCCTCCTCTCTCTCTCTCTCTCGGATGCTATGATTCAGAACTGTGACCTCATCGGGTCTCTTCATCTTTTTGAAAGGATCGGTTTCTTCCTCTGGCTCTTTAGACGAAAGCACATTTTGACTCGTGATCGCTGCGCTAAGCTTTTTTAGGTGGTATCGAATAGATGTGCCTTGTGTGGCACGGACATTGATACACCAGAGCACCCATTCTTCTGCTGTCGTGTTTCATCGTCGGTCTGGAGTGTAGGGGGACTGGGTTGGTTATGCACCCACGATTTCGAATACTTCTGATCTTCTCTTTATGGGGCTCGTAGTCGTCAAAGAAAGGAGATTCTGGCTCCGGAGCGACGCTTTGGGCCATTTTGTTGGCTCGTAATGACGTGTTTTTTTTCTGGGCACCGTTTTAATGTAAGAATGCGTGTTTCCATTACAAGCGGTTGCTTGAATCTTGGTTTTTGTAATTTGTATTATTTTATAATTTTTAATTAATATATTGGGGTGGGCACCAATGTGTGTTTTCCCCTTTTTTGGTCTAAAAAGAGTTTGTAATTATGCAATTGTGTGTGAATGCCATTTTACTTAATGGAAATGACATGGGATGCACAATGGAATAAAAGAAATTTCAAGTAAAGAACTTTAGATAGAGGACATGGGTGAAGCACCTTATGTTCTAGGAATTGAAATAGTAAAACAATGATTCAAGAATATTTAGCCTTGTATCACTTGTGATTCACTTGTGATTGGAAAGATATCAGTAAGAGTCGATGTTTTTTAGCACTTGTGTGCACTCTCATGGCTTAGCTATTAATAGATTTGAAAGTAACTCAGGCCAACTCATTGGGAATTTGTAAAGAAGATTTTGGGATATACGAAAGAGACTGTAGAGATAGTTAGTAGTGTTATTATCTCTTTATGTAGTTTGTCGTTATTTCTTTATTTTCTATAGATCTCTCTGTAATTTACCCTTACGGTCTCTCCCTATATAAGAGAGCCTAGGGTTTTCTGAATAAACAACTAAGACCCTTTTCCTAACATGGTATCAGAGCCGCCCTAGGGCTCTACACCCACCGCCCCTCCTCTCCCCAACCGCTACCCTCTCCGCGGTGCATCTCCCTGCCGCCAACGCCTCCCCGGCGTCTCCAGCCTTCGCCCCCCCAGTGAGCGCCACCTCATCGATCTCCAAGCCGCCGCCTGCGGCTCCAGGCGGTCCAAGCCCGCCGCCCCCAAGTTCCAGCCTGCTGCCTGCGGGTTCTCAGCCCGCCTGCGGGTCCCCTGAGGGTCCCAGCCCACCACCTGTGGTCGTTGTCTGCCGCCGAAGGTTCCAACCAATTCCTCAAAGGGCTGTAAGCCTTTTCTAAGGCGTGCCCTAGTTCTCAACTTCATCCGTGATATGGGTTTGAGTGCGTAAAGTCTACCTACGCACTCAAATCCGATGCAGTTGGTGTAGACAATTATCATTGTGTCTCCATACCCTTGTTCTTCTCCAAGCAGCAGTATGTCAGAATCAAAAGTCGATATGCCCTCCACCGACGCATTCAAAGGTCCTGCGCCAATAGTAAAGATGGACGGGTCTAACTATGAGCTCTGGGCTATGCAGTTCATGAGTCTCATGAAGTCTAATGGTAAGAAACACATTCTTACCGAGGATGAGCCTGCAGAGAAGACAGGGATCTATGCCTCATGGGAGGCTGACGACGCCTACGCCAAGGTCTGGTTGTCCAGTACATTGACGATGGAGATTGCGAATGATGTCCTCCATCAGCCAACTGCAAAGGCAATGTGGGACATTCTTGCCGCTACATATTCACAGGTGCGAAATGAGACAAAGATGTTGCAGATTCAGCATGACATTTTCACAATGAAACAGAACGACAGACCTCTCCATTCCCTGTATACATCCCTAAGAGGGATGTTTGAGAAGTTATACAGTACCATTCCTCTCACTGCTACTCCCGAACAACAGAAGAGGTTTCGGAATGCCACCATGGTGGGTGTTCTTCTTGCGGCTCTTGATCCTGAGTACGATGCCGCCCGGTCCCAGATTCTAGCTGATGCAGTTATTCCTCCAGTGGAGGATGTTTATAGAAGGCTCAGTCGCATTCCAGTTTCCTCCAGCTCTTCTACTCCACCCCCATCTGCGATGGCAATCTCGCGTGGGAGAGGTGGAACGTCTTCTGGTTGTGGTCGTGGACGTGGCCGTGGACCCCAGGGAAGGGGCGGTCGTTTCAGTCAGACATGCTCCTATTGTCATCGCACAGGACACTCCGAGGAGACATGCTATTCTAAGCATGGATTTCCGGCATCGGCTCGTGTTGCAGAGCACTCTCAGTCTCCATTAGCCTCTACTGCCGATAATAGATTTGACGAACTTGTGGCTCGTCTCCGTGATATTATGCCACATGCGTCTGGTGATTCGTCTGGTGGTTCATCAGATATTGCTGCCACAGCCTCTGCCAGTTCATCCGCCGCTGCGAGTACCTCAGGTAGACCTACTACATTCACAATATCTCATGATATATCTGACTGGGTTATCGATTCCGGAGCCACACATCATCTCTGCCGTGATAGAGGTAGATTACAGGCCTACAGGGACATTCCTCCCGGCCGTTCAGTGCAGATAACAGATGGTACTCATTCGCCCCTTGTTGGACAGGGGGAGGTCTTTCTATCTCCTACTATGCAACTACAGAACGTTCTGCACGCTCCTGAGTTCTCAATGAATTTGTTATCTATTAGTCAGATTACGAAGGATTTGAATTGTCGTGCTATATTTGACCCGTCGTCTCTCATTTTTCAGGACATACTCACGGGCAAGATGATTGGCTGTGGCTCTGAGCAGTATGGTTTATATCGACTGGTTCGGGATTCCTATGTTGGTGTCTCCTCTCACTCTGCGGGACCAGTCTCTCCGTACATTTGGCATCTCCGGTTTGGTCACCTTCCACTTCAGAAAATGCGCCATCTTCTGCCTCAGATCTCTCCTAGTTCGTCATTTCGATGTGAAGCGTGTCAGTTAGGAAAGCATCACAGGTCGAGCTTTCCAAGTCGTCCGAGTCGGAGCAGTAGCTCCACTTTTGAGTTGTTACATATAGATATATGGGGTCCGAGTCGTGTTCCCGATCATCAGGGACACAGGTTTTATCTTGTGGTAGTGGATGATTTCTCGCGTGTGTCATGGGTCTTTCTTTTGAAAAATAAATCTGAAGCAGGAAATGTGATCAAGAATTTGCTTAATGAAGTGCACAATGTTTTTTCTTCCTCTGTCAAATATGTTCGGACGGATAATGCCCTTGAATTTTGTACACGCTCACTTTCACAATTCCTCTCATCAAATGGTATTATTCACCAAACCACTTGTGCATATACATCACAACAAAATGGTGTGGCGGAAAGAAAGCATCGCCACATGAGTGCTGATGTCACGTTCTTTGAGTCTGTCATGTATTTTTCTCCTGCAGGTGACAGAATGGTACAATCCACTACCACTGATGACATTTATGTTCCTCCACCACCTACAGTGAGTACACCTGGGTCGTCCCCCGTGCCCGTCTCCACACCAGCACCACTTCCACCCATTCCACGGCCTATCATATCACCGTTACCTAAATTCTATACGCGCCAGTCAGGTCCTGCTCAGACCACACAGCAGCCGATCATCACGCCTCAGGTATGTTCAGATGGCATTACTACTGACGGGTCAGGTTTGGTACATATGCAGGATCCTTCAGTACAGGCAGACACTAACCCATCTAGTACAGCAGATGATGATCTTGATGTTCCGATTGCTATTCGGAAGCAGAAGAGGCAATGTGTCGCTTATCCATTTGCTTCACAGGTTTCTTTTTACCGTCTCACTGGTGATTTTCAGAGATTTGCCACAGCTTTGTCTTCCGTGGATATACCACAGACATACCAGGAAGCTTTGCAGAATGAATGCTGGAGATTAGCAATGGAAGAAGAAATGAGGGCCCTACAGTCTCGTGGCACATGGTCTTTGGTCCCTGCACCTTCTGATGCATCTGTTGTGAGCTGCAAATGGGTCTTTACAGTCAAATATCATGCAGATGGAACCTTGGATAGGTACAAAGCACGTTTGGTCGCCCGTGGGTTTACACAAACCTACGGTGTGGATTACATGGATACATTCTCTCCAGTGGCGAGACATTCTACCCTTCGTATTCTCTTATCTGTTGCTGTGGTCCGTGATTGGAGTATATCTCAACTAGATGTCAAGAATGCCTTTCTGTACGGAGACTTGCAGGAGGAAGTCTACATGCAGCAGCCACCTGGGTTTACTGCTGAGGGGGAGAAGCAGATGGTCTGTAGACTTTAGAAGGCGATATATGGCCTCAAACAGAGTCCGAGAGCATGGTTCCAGAAGTTGTCCAACCTGATTGAGCAACAAGGATTCAAGAGGTCAAATGCCGATCACTCATTGTTTGTCCAGAAGTCATCGGCAGGTACGGTTGTCATTATGGTCTATGTGGATGATATTCTTGTTACAGGAGATGATGCACATGGCATAGAAAGGGCGAAGGCTTTCCTTGGCCGTCAGTTTGTTACAAAGGATCTTGGGACTCTGAGATACTTTCTGGGGTTGGAATTTGCAAGGAATGCACAGGGTTTGGTAATGACCCAACGGAAGTATATTACAGACTTCCTGACTGAGACTGGCATGGATGGTTGCAAACCATCAAGTATTCCCATGGATCCCAGCGTGAGGCTGTATGATGATGATACTGATGAAGTAGATAAGAGGAGGTATAGAGAAATGGTGGGAAAACTCCTCTACATTACCATAACTCGCCCAGACATTCAATTTGCAGTTAGCAGGGTGAGTCAATTTATGGAGCAGCCAAGACAGGTTCACATGGATGCTATACACATGATACTGAGGTATCTGAAGTCTTCTCCAGGGTCAGGGATGCTATTCAGAAAGGGCACGAACTTATCCGTCTCAGCGTGTGCAGATGCAGATTATGCAGGACGTCCTAAGGACCGAAAATCAACCTCAGGGTTTGCAGTGTTTGTTGGAGGCTCTTTGGTTTCTTGGAAAAGCAAGAAACAAACTGTTGTGGCCAGGTCCAGTGCCGAATCCGAGTATAGGGCCATGGCTCAAGCCAGCACGGAAATGATGTGGGTTCGCTCAGTACTAGAAGATCTACATGTAGGTGTACCTCTACCTATGAAGCTTCAGTGTGACAATCAGACAGCATTGTTCATTGCCAACAATCCAGCTTTCCATGAAAGGACCAAGCATATTGAAGTTGACTGCCATTATACTAGGGACTTGATCCAGAGAGGATTGATATCTACTGCACTTGTGAGCTCAGGAGATCAGACTGCAGATGTATTTACCAAGCCACTGCTTAGAGGACCGTTTCAGAGATGTTCATCCAAGCTGAGCATGATAGATATCTGTGCTCCACCTTGAGGGGGAGTGTAGAAATAGTTAGTAGTGTTATTATCTCTTTATGTAGTTTGTCGTTATTTCTTTATTTTCTATAGACCTCTCTGTAATTTACCCTTACGGTTTCTCCCTATATAAGAGAGCCTAGGGTTTTCTGAATAAACAACTAAGACTCTTTTCCTAACAGAGACGATACAACTAAAATTAGTGTATTAAACTGAATCTCTCAATGTATCTGGATCACGGTTTAAAAAAACGCGAGTCAGTTCGAGGTGTTTCTTCGAAATGTGAGGCGAGACGTAAGCCTCAAGGCGGTCGAGGCGTAAGCCTCGATTTTTTAAAGAAAAATTAAAATTTAGCAATATAGTAATATTAAGTTTTGCCAAAAATATATTTAAAATCAATTTCACACTAGTAAAAGGTACAACACATATGCGATGAGAGAATAAGTTCAGAAAACTAATATTAGGCACGTGATTGTTTTTGCCATTCACAACAAAGCATAATAATTATTCTACTCCATGTGTTTCTTTTCAACTGTGCTTCTTCGTATATCTACTAATTATTTTAATAACAAACAAATAACAACATCAAGTTTCAATCTTACAAGTAGTATAATAATTTTATTACAATTCAAACACAATCGTGTACACTGTGTACAATAAAACTAGTATGTGTGGATGCAATATGATAAATTGAATATGATGTATACAAGATTACTGAGCTTCACTTGTTTCAAGAAATTTGTATGGACATATCTATAGAAATATGCAAGGTTTAACATACAAACATTAATACTAGCAAAAAAAAGTATAATGTTTATGGTAAAACAAGGTCATGTGCAAAGTAAATAACCTAAAAATTAAAAAAAAAAGAGATGTGCTTGAGGCTTACGCCTCCACCTCGCCTCGACCGCCTCACCGCATCGTACGCCTCACAGTACCCTGATGCTTACGCCTCGGAACTTCTGGGTGAGTCTTAAACCTCGAGGCGCTTTTTGTCAAAAAACGCCTTGAGGCTTACGCCTCACTGCCTCGAGACGCGCTTTTTAAAACAAGGATCTGGATACTTTGATGCAGATTTGAAGGGAATATGGATGATAAAAAATCTATATGAGATTATTTTAGAAAGGAGAAATGGTGCACACTATTTTGGAGATTTATATGAGGCTATCCTTTAATTTTTTGTGACCTCATTTAGGAAGATTTGGGTTGTGGTTTTCATCCGATTGGGTTTCCATGCAAACATCTCTGTGCATAGTGGTTGAATATCTAGCTTGTTTGTCTATACTTAAAATGCCATAATTATTGCATACTACTATTCATCTTCCCTCTATTAGTGTTGCGATCCCCATGCACTCTCATTTGGTATTAAAACCGTGGTTGTTTCTTAGGTTAGCAAGAAACAAGAGTGTGTATCTGGACATACACATAAGACATAAAACATATTTAAAATGCCTACCACCTGTGCTATTTGGATCAAAAGATTTCCTGAGAATTTAGACTTTAAACCGGTTAAAGAACCAATTGAAACATATTGTGATAATTTACTTGCAATAAGCTTGACTAATAAGGAGGCTAATAATTTTAAAGGAAAGCATATTGATTATAATATATTATGTATAAGTCATAGTGGTAACGATAAGCTATGTATCTAAAAATGATATTTAGCTGATTCTTTGGCTAAGGAAATAGCAGCTGTCATATAGTTAAGTTAGTTCGACGGGCCTTAGAAATCTGAGTCTATGGCAGGAATTTATGAACAATTATCCCCAAGGGACACTCTCTACGCATAGTTTACACTTATATGAAAATGTGAGTATTAATGTCTTGTCACTTTGATCCGGGAAATGTAAATCTAAGTTAACATCGTGGTCAAGCTGTCACAGTTTCGGGAGTTCGGGAATCAACTTTGAATCGCATGGTGGATTGGGTTAACCATGGTGTGCGGAGAGGGTGGACTTGCGTGATATTATCATGCCTAAAACCTTCAAGTGGGAGGGGACATGCGATGGAAGCCTCCTCTTAACCCTGTTTCTAGAAACGCACTTTCATTCCTCCCATCTCATATTAGCTTCTGATAAGTGTTGTATCTACATGTGCCATTTACAGCACGTTCTTTTTCTTACCAATCTTGTATCCTTCATTGATATGTCCTGTTTTTATATAAACGCTATCTATGTTATATGGAATTACAATATTTACCTTTTAAAAATGTTTTCTTACCACTGCTATTTCACTACTTACAAGTGCTCCTCATGCTATTTACAATTTCTCATCTGTTTACAAGCGATATTTTCTTTATAAAACACATTTTGGAGGGATGATTGGATGGAAGAGGGGGTATTGTGTGACTTTTTTTGAGGCTTTTTGCTTTGGCCGTGCATAAGGAGGCAAAGGTGGCTAATGTTTGGGATAGAGGTTAGTAGATGCCTACTTTCATGGCAGAGTTGTGAGAGCAGAGATTGGAGGATTTTCTGGTATTGACAGGTATATTGGAGAGGACAACGAAGCCATCAGCAGGGAGGGGACTCATGGTGCTGGTGTGATGGGATTTTTACAGTTAAAAAGACATAAGGTCATCTCTGGTCATGGCCTGACGGGCGAAGAGGAGACATCGAGGGACTGTGTCAGGATTTGAGGTTGGAAAATACCCATGATGATTAAGGTGTTCATGTGGTCTATGAGATGGGACCAAATTGTGACGAAATCTGGAAGAGCGAAGATCTTTCTGGGCTGTGATGAAGCTTGTGGGCGATGCGGTGAAACGTTGAGGACATAGAGTACATGTTCTTTAGATATCCGGGTTCAAGGGAGGTCTGGGCAGCTGCAAGTATCCCTGACATCTGGTGGGATCGGGTGGCCTCATTCTGGGATTCTTTTGGTAGCAACTGGTTAGGCTTTGTCGAATGTAATACCAGGGTGTGTGCACATGTGTGGTCCATCTGATTGGCTAGAAACAATTTTGTTTTCGAATGGGAGAGGTACTACTGTTAGAATGTAATTGAGTATGCTAAAACCTTTCTAGCGAATTGGTTCCTGTAACGTGTTTATAGTGATTCTTTAAATTTTGGATGGCTCTCATGGATGTTCATCCCATCATTTCTCAAAAAATAAAAGACAAGCACAATCAGAACATAATCATCCACATGAATATAGGAAAAAGATGGAGGCAATCTAACATGCGTGCATGGACAAAATGAAATTCAATCATGATTTATTTATTGAACAATCTTGTAAAAAATAATCAACTTGAAATACAGAACCTGGGATTTTTCACCGATGTACTTGGTGATGTTCTGTTGCATGGAGATTGTATCAGAACTTTTATTTATTATCTTAAGCTGGTACTGGCGAGTAATCTATAGTTGGGTGCCCTGAGAAGCGGGTCAAGCATGCAAACAAGAAGCGTGTATTTTAGAAAGGGTTTCTTTCCTTTTTTTTTTGAAAGGGTAATAGTATATCTCGTGTATAGGATTTGAACCTTCGACCTTTCACACCATTGTGGAGGTTGTGGAATTTGTTCTGAAAAATACAAGTCCGCCCTGAATGGTCTAGTGCATCCCTGTAAGTGGACATACCGAATATTTATTTACTTGTATTAAGCAACATAGCCGTCTCTTATTTGCTGAGAAAGGTGTCCTGTCTGTAGAAAAGCAGAAATAAATTTAGTTAAAAAGGAAACCTTCAGAAGGGAAGTAAAACCGTACAGTCATGTTTATGCTAGTGGAGGATTTTGTGCGACCTCTATTCTGGAAGTGCACTTAGACTAGTAATGCCCGTACTTGGATGGTTTCGGTCATGTCATTCTTTGTTTGTCCTTCTTTTTTTATATATTTATTTTCTTTAACAGTAAAACATTAGTGTATGGTGATTTACAAGCAGGCTTATTTTCAAAATCTAAGCGATGTTTTTTGGTTGCTATTTCTAGTGATTCCTGCTAATGATCTGATATGTCCAGGTTCTCATTTCGTTTCAAGTTTACCAGAAGATTTGTGACTTGATTGAATGTTTGACCAGTAAACGTAAGCGTAACTTTATACCTAAAAGGGAAAGCGGGATTGACTACAAAGATCTTGTACGAGGAGATTTGGCAGAGCTGCGACACGTCTTTGCTAGGGTAATTTTTGACACTGTCTACCCACCAAATGTTGAAGATTCCAAGTGCAATGAGACCCCTTGAAAAATAACTTATGGACAAAGTAGAAGGAAAACATACAACAAAGGAGCAAACGAGCAAAGCTTCACAAAGTGGACACAATGAAATGCGCTTCTTTCATCGTATCATCCTCCGATGAGAAAATTCTCTTTAAATGGTAGCCAGAAGAAAGAGGTCGAGCGAAAACTGAAGAAACTGACAGTCTGATGCGAGTCTGGATGTTGGACACCTGAGTTGTTGTGGAGGTGGTTCCAATGGTGACTGATCAGTACCACTACTGATTTAGTTCCTCAAATCCTTACAATTGGAACGTCTGGTGTATTTCTTTTCGGGGTAATAGTTGCTGCTGTAACACCCCGATTTTTGTGGTGTCTTGATGTCTCCTGGCACATATCTTTGGAACTTGTTGAACATATCTGGGACAGTCCACAGCAATCTATCTTGCACCTTATTTTCAGTCTTCTCATGTGATTCAATTATCTGCTTGGAATTGTAAAATAAGGATTCTGGATCTTTATTTGTGATAAGAACTATTTAATTTATATCTTCTTGCATGCACATTATAGTAATGCGAATGTAAGCATTCTTAGATGTGGGTCTTCATGAGAAGTTCCTGCTAATTTATGACCAAATCGATTATTTAAATTTCAGCATCAAATAAATGTTATTTGTATAAACGAATAGGATGAAGTAACATGTCCATTTATATTTATACGTCGAATGCGGGAATATATCGTGATTAAGGATGAAATAGCCGCATCTCATCAGCTGGTAGCCTGAATCAAATGAGAGAAAAATGGTATGTTGGTATCAATGCGATGAAGGAAATAATTTGCGTTCGGAATATTGAAGATATAAGAAGTTGCTGGATGGAGGGAAATAAAGATGCTATTTCTACAAAAAAAGGGACCTTGTAACTATCAACAATCATAAAACAAGCACCTTTGATAACAAGCACTTTGATATTTTTTAGGGATTTTTACCCGGTAGACCCTATAATCTTTTGCAATTACCGCTACGACCTTCGAAACATCGTAATTCCTCCCTCACCCTCGAAAACTTGCTCCGTCTTACCCCACGAACCCTACCGTTAAATTGACACATCTAGAGTTAACTTCCTTGAGTTAAAAACGAGTTAATCTAACCAATCCACGATCGGACGACTAGAATCGATCAAGAGAATTCCTCTCTCCTCCAACGGCTTCTCCGCATCGTCTCTTCCATCTCTCTGCCCACACGAGAGCACTGATCGAGGATGGAGGAGGTGAACGCAAGCAGGCTTCCATGGAGAAGGGAAGAGGCTGGCGATGGGTGATGAATACCCATTCATCACTCTTTATTCTTCTATTTTAGCTACAAAAACCTTTGCAAATACATGTAGATATGTGTAAATACAAATAATTACCAAAAGCATGCATTGTGTAAAAACCTATAATTAGCATGTTTTTGTGCAAAAATAAAAAGAATAAAGAGCAAAAAGAAAAAGAGGGAAATATTTAGAATAAATATTGAGCAACCTAACCCAAGGGAGGGCTCAGCATGGGCCTGACCGCATAAAAGCCAAAGTAGAGGGAGATAGGAGCTCATGTGTATATACTTCTGTAAAACTATATATTTTCCTCACCCAAAAATATTTTGTAAAAGCTATTCAAAATAAAAAGATGAAAAGCAAAAAGATCAAAAATACCCTTCCTTCACCATGTACATAAACCACACCAATGTATTTATTTAACCTTGTAAATAAATTCAATTATTTTCTAAACTTTTCGTAAATATTCTATGATATATTTTGTAAATATAAAATAACAAGAAACAAAACAAAAATCAAATAAAAATCACAAAATCAAAAATACCAAAATACATTGTATAAATACCATGTATATAAATGTATTCAACCATTTATTTCACCCTTGTATATAAGTGATAAAAATAAAATAAAAATATTCTTTTATTCCTCATTTTATCTTGTAAATAAATAAAATACAAAATGAGCATAAAATACATAAAAATAACAAATAAAAAAATCAAAAATAAAAATCCATGTAGTGTACATATACCTATATATATAGCTACCCTATTTTTATTTCCAAAAATTAATTAAAAATCACCAAAAAATAGAAAAAAATAAAAGAAAAATATTTCATGTTTTGAGTTTTCTTTAATTCGGCCTATTTCTACCCTAAAATAAATAAACAAAAATTGGATACACGTGGCCGCTCCTGATTGGTCCACGGGGGACTGTTGACCCCAGTCAACTCCCCCGCGGACTCCTTCCTTTTCTGGAAGACGCGCGCCGCCCCGCCTTCTCCGAATTTCCCACGCGTCTCCAGGCTGTCTCCCACGCATACCCCGCGCCCGGATCCTTCGTTGATCATCCGTCATCCTCGCCCGATCTTCCGCCATCAAATCCACGCCTTCTATAGCTGTCGCCACTCAACCCTAATCGCCCCTGTCACCATTTATATCCCGACCTCCGCCGCCTCCGCGCCCCATCTTTGGATCGCCATCCTTATTCCCGTGACCTCCAGAGCGAAGCCCGAGGTGACAGCTCGCGTTTGCCCCTGTTGCAGTGAGGTGAGGGTGTCCCGACCATCGATCCGGCGTGTTTCGCCGTCCTTGCTCCGCCGCCGGCGTTGAGCATCGAGCTTCAGGCCTTGACGCCCTTCGAAGCTACGACCCGGAGTTAGCCACGCTCCAGCACAGTCTACTGCAGCCATCAGGTAGCCGATTAGACCTTCTATTTATCGTAATTGTCGATTTCGCCCAATTCATATCTCCGACGCATTTCTCCGATTCCGGCCATTTCGCGTGATATCTCGACCATCCGAACCGACCATCATCTTCGCCATTCCCTCACGCACCTTCTACGCCCTTTCACTCAACCCAGATCGCACAGGATCTGGGAGTCGAGCTCCACCGTCTCCGCCTCGCCGGAGCTCTTTCGCCCCACCGCACCGTTCACCTTCACCCCGTTTTCTTGGGTCGAGGCAATTTGCCCTCGACCCGCGAAGCTTCTTGTTTACTTTGCAGGTCCAAAGGGAGGCGTCTGAGGCTTCCCAACTTCAAGCCAGGAGCTTCTTCTCCGCCGACCTCGCCGGAGCCTTCCAGGGCTCGGCCGGAGCATCGGCGACCCGCAGCAGCTGCGCAACTTCACGCCGGATCTTCTCCGACCTTCAGGCGCAGCAGAGGAGAGCGGAGACACCTTCACGAGGCCGGCGAAGTTCGCCGGCCATCAGTTCTTCGAGGACCCTCCATCGCCGTCCGATCGTCCTCCTCGCTCCAGTTCAGATCTTGGCCGTCCATCCTTGGAGCTACCAGTACCGTCCGATCAGAGGAGGAGTGATCTGGAGCGCCCACCAGCCGCAGCCGTTCGATCTACACGTGGCGCGCATCCAACGCTTCATTAATAAAGGGGTAAATATCGTAGGCCCCCCTCGTAGTTTGTAGTTTCATTTTTAGTCCTGTAAGTTGTCGAGTCAGTTATTTATTTTCTGGGATATTTGCACTAAGGACCTCGTACTTAATTTTATTTGCATTTCTACCCCTGCCAGTTATGAGCCACGTGCTTCGTCACGTGTTTTGTTGGGATATTTGCATAAGACCCCATGTAGTTCTGGATGTTATTCATTGAATAAAAAGTTTTGAGTAATTGCATATATACCCCTGTGAGCATTGATTATGCGCATGTGCGTTTTATTTTGGGTAATTTGCATATAAGCCCCTGGACTTTTGATACGAGTTATCAATAGGTCCTTGGAACTTATTTTTATTACATTTAGGTCCTTGAGTGCCTCAGGCACGTGCTTGGCACGTGACTTCTTGGGTATTTTGCACCAGGACCCCAGAACTTTTGGGTATTTGCACATAGGTCCCTGTGCACAGTGCCCCACCTTTATTTTTGAATAAAATATCAAACGACCTCCAAATCCAATGAGATTTTGACACATGGCTCCTGCCATGGTGTAGGAATTTCTGTGATTTTTGAGGACATTTTTGATTTCATTTATTATTTTTAAAAATTCAAAAACCCCTATTTTTGCTACTGTTTGACTTTAAAAATACCAAAAAAATATAAAAACTCCACCAAAAATTCCAAAAAAAAATTATTTACTGTTGTTTGCTTGTTGATTGATTTTCTAGCCAATTTTGGCTATTTTTCATCACTTAAAAACCCTAAAAATTGAAAAACCCCTAAAAACTCATAAAAATTATAATAAATAAATTAAAAATCCAAAAACAATAATTAGGGTGCCTAAATTTTCCTTATTCTTTCTAGATTATAGGAAAATTACCTTCAGGGTTGATTGAAACTCTTAAATATTTTATTTTTGAGTTTCTAACCTTGCTGGACAGTCCCCTTTGTTTTTCGCATTGTTTGATTTTTAATAAATAATTTACCCATTAGAAAAATTCCAAAAATTCACCAAAAACAGTAAAAAACTTAAAAAACCTAAAAATCAATTTTCTGGAATTTTTGCATCATTTTTGGTGTGTGTAATAAATTGTTGAAGTTCCCTTGTATTTACCTTCTTTAATTTTCTCATCATTTAAAAATTTTAAAAAAATCTAAAAAAAAATATAAAAACAAATAAAAAACCACTAAAAAATATTCCTTCGGATTTCTGACTACATCGTAGGACGCAAGGCCAATCTGTGCTCCTTGTGTTCGACCCTGGGAGCTATACCAGGTTAATCCTATAGCAGGACCACTTCTCTGTGTTTCGTTGTTTTATCTTCATTTGTGGTTCATTTTCTTGATTGACTCAGCCCGAGTGATTGAGGTCGCAACGACCTACATTTTTCTACACCTTTACCTCTGTCGCTCGGGCGGTCGTCAGAATGGCGCCGTTGCCGGGGAGCACGGCTTTGTAGTCATTTTTCCATATTGTCTCTCTACATTATAACTGTTTTCTGACACTCTCTCTTTCTAATTTTTGTGCGAGGTACTGCGTGGAGAACTTGGAGTACACTTTTTGAGGACCCGCACGGGAAGAAGAGCAGGGAGAAGAAGAAGAATATCATTTATTTGAGAGAACAATAATTTTGTAATAATTTAGGACTCAGACTTTGAACTGTGGACATTTGTAACTTAGCGGGTCTGTTTCGCCGAGCACCGGTGTGCTCGGGGGACCCATTTGGATTTTCGCGGCTTTTATCGTGGTTTTTATAGCTAGCTGCCTTTTCCGGTGTTTCTCGCGGTTTTAGCCCCTAGACATAGGAATTTTGATTGATTGTGACGTAAATTTTTAAGGCCCAACACCTAATAGAATATCTGTTCCTATAGAACGTAATTGGACCTTAATAAAATTCACTGAAAAAGTTAGTTTAATTGGATTTGAGACCACGTGCCGTGAGGAGTCACATACAGCGCTGGCAGGACCCGTTGTGGCGGGCACCGAGTGACTCCCAAGATCGGACTCCGGACTCGATTCGGTTAGCTAACTATTGTTCTTCACGATCAATAGAAATTGCTCATCTAGGACTCGGTTTTTCCCGTTGCACCATTTAGGTAGTTTTATTCTGTCTTTAAATTCTGCGCGGATCACTTGCATGTAGAGTGCTGGAGACAAGGTACACATTTCTTTCTCTGCATGCATCATTGATTTCTTCGCGCATCGGCTTTTTCGTTCTCTCCCTCTGTTTTTGGCTTAATCATCAGGAGAATCGGAAAAACCGTTAGGCCGCTTGTATTTATTTTGAAAAAAATTAAAAAGAAAAACAAAAAAATTGGGACTGGATAACATTATTGACCCTAAAAGACACTCACATTAAAAATTTGTCTTGGGGAGAGCAACCCCCTCATTGTATGGTTTGGATGCGCGAGAGAGTGACCCGCACCCTAGGTAGAACCCTCCGGTGTTATTTCTAGCTGACTACCGACTCTTCCGTGCGGGCCAGTCGGCTGGAGTATCATCGGGTATCCTAACAGGTCACGTAAGCGCTCTGATATCTTGCATGATCACCAAATAAAATTGACAAGATAAATTGACCGATCTTTCACGGTCTTCAGATTGTGTTGCGTTGGTGAACCGGGGGTTTGCTTTGCGATCATATTTTCTCCAGATCCCATCCGCCCAACTCGCCAGATCAAGATGATGGGTAGACGATCTCTTAGGCAGCCTCTGGCTGCACCGCTTTCAGGCGCGTCTACTCCATCATCTAGGTTGGCCCGTGAGAGTCGAGACCAGCTCTCCGGGCCCGAGTTCGATTCCACCCTGTTCCCCCTCGATCCCCTTTCTTCTGCTACTGAGAGACATGAGCCCGAGGAAAGACGAATTAATTTGACAGAACCTGAGTTAGGCTCATCTGATTTTGCAGACGTCCCTATGGCTGGAGCCGGCAGTTCAGACGATCGCCAGCCCGAACATTTTGTCTTAGACCAGGGAGCGATTAACTCACCCTGATCGCGTCATTAGAGACAGTTCAACAACAGTTACGCGATCAGGGGGCATTCATGATAGAGATGAGGAGGGAGTTGGAGAGACTCCGAAGAGAGCGAGACGAGCCGAGCGAGCCGGAGGACATTCCTGACGCTGATGCAGAGGCAGCAGCCGCAGCAGCAGCTGCCGCAGCAGCGGCAGCCGCCGCCGCAGCAAGACCGATGCGGGAGCTACACAACCCCGGATCTACACTGATGCACCAGTGGGTGGTAATACCTGCTATCGTGGGGGATTTCAAGTTCCCTCCGAACACTCTGCAGATGCTTCCTCATTTTCACGGACTCGCCACTGAGGAACCCCACCTCCATCTCCAGGAGTTTTTGATGATCTGTAGCACTGTCCACGACCGTCGTGTGGACCAAGATACGATTCGGATGATGGCCTTCCCTTTTTCACTGGCAGATAGAGCAGCCGCCTGGCTGAAACATCTAGGGAAGTTTGTTTACACCTGGGAGCAACTCCGCACCGAGTACTTGAACAAGTACTATCCACTCGGGCGGACGAATGCAGCGAGGGCCCTGATCAACAACTTCTCCATGCTCCCTAACGAGCAATTTCACGAGGCATGGGAGAGGTTCAGAGAGCTTCTGGACAGATGCCCACATCACGACATCTCGAAGCCGAACCTAGTTCAGAGCTTCTTTAGTGGGATGACACCAGAGCTTCAGGGTCTGGTGAATGCTTCTTGCGGCGGGTCCTACTTTGCCAAGGACCACAACCAAGTCTGGGCCATCTATGAGGAGATGGCAGAAAATTACATGGTGATGTCCCAGACTCGGTTGTACACACAGAGATCTCAGCAGCCGCCAGGACCCGTGCAATATCAGCGGATAGCACGGGTTGATGCAGGTCCATCCAGTTCGTCCACAGTTGCAGCCGCACAGGCAGAGTCGGCCGCTGCGGACATGGGGATTATCAGCGAGAAGTTGGACCGCATGGAAATCATAGAGAAGAAGCAGTGCCAGGGTATAACTCAGATGGAGCAAATGGCACAAACTCTGAGCGACGTGAAGACCCATCTCTTGTGTCTTCAAGAGGCACAGACGGCTTCTCAGCCCCGTCTTCAGTCGCGAGGCGATTCCGGTGGCAGCCGCAGCTCGTCCCAGCGCTCCAGCTCCTTGCAGCAGCCTAGACAAGTTCACCTTGTACAGGCGGAGCCGTACCAGCAGCAGCAGCCCTCTTACCAGTCACCACCATCTCCAGACTTACAGATGGTGGTATATCAGCCGGATCAGCCTCTGGATGTACTCCCACCAGCCCCTTACGATGCGGAACCGTTGATGGATGTCAACGGGATTTGGTATGACCGCCCTCAACCTGGAATCCGAAGAGATCATCCCGGATTCAGGTGGGGGAATGGGGTAACCAGTCCCAACAGCAGCCAGCCGGTCAGGGAGGGCAGTACCCCCAGCAGAGAGATCACCAGCAGCCCCCAGCATACCAGCCACACCAGCCACCATCCTTCGTACCTCGTCCCTATCAGCAGCAGGGACAGAATTGGAGACGTGAGCAGCAGGCTCACCAGCAGCAGCATCATTCCTCTTACCCCTCTCAGCCACAGCAGCACCAGGTCCAGCAGCCTCATTATCAGAGAGGCAACCCGTCGGGCTCCCATGAGAGCCCCGCCATGGATGATTTAGCCCGCCTCTTCACAGAGCAGCAGGCTACATTTAGACGGGAGATGGACGAGTTCCGCCAGGAGATGCGGGACCTGATGAGAGGGAAGGCCGCCATCCCTGCACAGATCGAGCCTAATCCGAATAGCTTGAAGAGGAAATCTGAGCAGGTAGTTCACACTGAGCCTACTACTCCTAGTAACTCATTTGATGATATGTCATCGGATCTATTTGATGCTGATTTTGTTACACTTAGGAGCGGTAGAAGACCAGTAGGCGACGCCTCATCTGAGCGACAACACGAGGATCCATCTAGAACGCCAGATGAGGAAGAGGAAAGCGGTACTGAAGCCGCACATCATGATGACGGTGGTACTGAGGCCACCCGAGATGCTGATTCCACCGGCGGTACTGAGGCCGCCGTTTCACCACATAGAGGAGGTGGTACTGACGCCACCAGCAGAGCCGAGCCAGCCCGCGGTACTGATGCCGCAAGACGTCTAGTTGTAGAGCCAGCTAGAGGTGGTACTGACGCCACCAACATTTATTCTGATAGAAATGTTGTCTTTCCTCGCATGAATGTATCTCAGAACTCTCATTTGAATAAAGGAAAAGGTTTAGTTTCTTCTGATCCCACTGTGGTGAATGATGTTTGTGAGGATCCGGTCATCGAACCGTCTAGGCCTATTCCTAGTCCTTCATCTGAGAAGGACCCTGTGATCCCCTTTCCTAGAGCCCTTGAGTTGGGGAAGGGGAAGAAAAAAGAAAAAGATCCAAAAAAGAGAGAGCAGGAGGAGTTCAGCCAGGGCATGATAGACCGATTTCACATCCAGCTGACCCTCAATGAGGCTTTGCAGCACATTCCTCTTCTTCAGCGATCCCTAAGAGATAGGACCACAGTCAGGAGGAAGAAGAGGAACAAGACCGCAGAAATTCATGTGCTAACAAAAGCCACGTGTTACGCAATCCAGAACCATCTGCCGACTAAGAGGCCAGATTTAGGGGCCCCGTATGTCAGATGTCAGATTAGTGAGCAGAGGTTCGACCGTACTCTCTTAGATAGCGGATCGTCGATCAACCTTCTTCCGGCAGCCCTTCTCGACCACTTAGAGTTGGGCACTCTTAGACAGAGCAGGACATACCTTCAGTTTGCTGATCGGTCTGTCAAGAGGCCAAAGGGGTTGTTGCGAGACGTTGTCGTCACGATTCAGGGTTTGCAATTCCCTGTGGATTTCGTCATGCTGGACATGGAGACCCCTGACTCGTTGACCGATTCCCCCATCATCCTCGGTCGCCCGTTCTTGGCCACAGCCAAGGCAGTGACTGACCATGACAGTGGGAAGGTATTCTTTCGCGTCCAGGGCGAGAGTATACAAATAGAGATGGTTAAGGACCACAGAACCAGAGATAGATCCCGCTCACATGGCAGTACAGATTCAGAGCAGCTGACAGACGCAGAGCCAGACATCCACCAGGACTGTGATTTTGTGATCACGGATGATGAGGCAATTTGGGCAGATCCTGCAGCACAGACCATCCTCTCATATTCAGATACAGCTGATGCAGATATGATAGCAGAGGATAGTCTGGAGAGCACAACCCTGGTTCAGGATACTATTGAGTCAGCAGAGTCGGACCTTGATCGCGACACGATTTCCAGTGATGGTGGTACTGAGGCCACCCTGCTATATGGTGGTGCTGATGCCACCTTGTTCTCCGGTGGTACTGATGCCACCGAGTCTGATATAGATCCCTCGGATTCAGAATCTGATTGGGCAGATTGTGATGATCAGATGCCAGATCTGGATCCACCTGAGCCTATAGATGAGGAGGAGGTAGAGGCAGAACAGATCAGAGACAATGCAGAGGACCCGCCTTCTCCAGATCCAGTTTGTGAGAGTTCGTTATCATTTTCCCAGGCAAATTTGGCAGAATTGTCCGCATACACACATCTTCTTCAGAAGCCAGATTTGCCAGCACCCAGCTGTCCAGAGCTAAAGCCGCTCCCTACTTCGCTGAAGTACAGATTCCTTGCGGGAGAGTCTGAGATGTACCCAGTCATCATCTCTGCCGATCTGACTGGAGAACAAGAATCCCGTCTGATGGAGGTTCTTGAAAAGAATCGCAAGGCAATTGGATGGAGCGTAGCAGATCTCCATGGGATTAGTCCCTCGTTGTGCTCCCACCATATCTATCTCGAGGAAGGGGCAAAGCCGTCGCGTGAGTTCCAGCGGCGACTGAACCCCAACCTAAGAGAGGTTGTTATGAAGGAAATATCAAAATGGTGGAGTGCAGATTTTATTTATCCCATTTCCGACTCCAAGTGGGTCAGCCCCTTGCATGTGGTACCCAAGAAGACGGGCATCACGACTGTGATCAGTGAGTCGGGAGAAGAGATTGCTACACGAGTACCCACCTCTTGGCGGGTCTGTGTTGACTACAGGAAACTCAACCAGGCCACCAAGAAGGACCATTTCCCCCTGCCTTTTATTGATCAGATCATAGAGAGACTGGCAGGGAAGAGCCATTATTGCTTCCTAGATGGGTACTCTGGCTACAACCAGGTGGCCATCGCTCCTGAGGATCAGGAGAAGACCACCTTTACCTGTCCCTTCGGTACATACGCCTTTCGCCGCATGCCATTTGGGCTATGTAACGCCCCTGCGACTTTTCAGAGATGCATGCTGTCGATATTTTCGGACATGGTAGGGGAGTGTTTGGAGGTCTTCATGGATGACTTCTCGGTTTACGGCGACGGATTCGATTCCTGTCTTGACTGCCTCGACCGAGTGCTCCAGCGATGTATTGACACCCGCTTGGTTCTGTCTTGGGAGAAGAGTCACTTCATGGTGACTCAAGGGACGGTGCTTGGCCACATCATCTCCAACAGAGGCATGGAGGTTGATCCGGCCAAGGTCGATGTCATTAGGAAACTCACACCGCCGTCCAATTTGAAGCAGTTACGGTCATTTCTAGGGCACGTTGGTTTTTATAGGAGATTCATTCATGATTTCAGCAAGATTGCCCGACCGTTGTCTGACCTCTTGACGAAAGACACCGAGTTCCTTGTCGATGACAAGTGTCTTTCGTCCTTTGAAACTCTCCAGCAATGTGTTATTAAGGCTCCTGTCCTTCAGCCGCCTGATTGGTCTCTCCCATTCGAGATCATGACGGACGCCTCTGAGTTTGCCGTAGGGGCAGTGCTAGGACAGAGGAGGGATGGAGTACCATTTGCGATACACTATGCTAGCCGCACATTGGATTCCGCCCAGCGGAATTATACAGTCACAGAGAAGGAGATGCTAGCAGTAGTGTTTGCCCTAGATAAATTCAGATCATATATCATTGGATCCCGAGTGACCTTGTACACAGATCACACCGCCATCAGGTACCTCATGTCAAAGAAGGATGCCAAGGCCAGACTTACTAGATGGATCCTTCTACTCCAGGAGTTCGACATTGAGATCAAGGATAAGCCTGGAGTCAAGAATGTGGTGGCGGACCATTTATCCCGATTAGAGCAGCCTGAGGAGACAGAGCAGATTGATCCCATTTGTGATACCTTCCCAGATGAGGCGATCCTTGCTATCACCTCACTCCCGTGGTATGTGAAGACCGCCCGAACGACAGAGGTAAAGGTGTAAAGAAAATGTAGGTCGTTGCGACCTCAATCACTCGGGCTGAGTCAATCAAGAAAAAAAATCAATCACTCAAATCGGATAAAAACAAGCAAGCACAAAATAGAGCGATCTAGCTATAGGATTAACCTGGTATAGCTCCCAGGGTCGAACACAAGGAGCACAGATTGGCCTTGCGGCCTACGATGTAGTCAGAATCCAAGAGAGTACTTTTTTTTAGTGGTTTTTATTTGTTTTTATAATTTTTAGATTTTTTAAAATGATGAGAAAATTCAAGAATGTGAATACAAGGGAACTTCAACAATTTATAAAACACTCCAAAAATAATGCAAAAATTAAGGAAAAATGGTTTTTATGTTTTTTAAGTTTTTTACTGTTTTTGGTGAATTTTTGGTATTTTTCTAATGGGTAAATTATTTATTAAAAATCAAACAATGCGAAAAACAAAGGGGACTGTCCAGCAAGGCTTAAGACCCAAAAATAAAATACTCTTGGATCTCAAAAAGCCCTGAAGGTAATTTTCCTATAATCTAGAAAGAATAAGGAAAATTTAGGCACCCTAATTATTGTTTTTGGATTTTTAATTTATTTATTACAATTTTTATGGGTTTTTAGGGGTTTTTCAATTTTTAAGGTTTTTAGGTGATGAAAAGTAGCCAAAATTGGCTAGAAAATCAATCAACAAGCAAACAACAGTAAATAATTTTTTTGGAATTTTTTGGTAGAGTTTTTATATTTTTTTGGTATTTTTAAAGTCAAACAGTGGCAAAAATATGTGTTTTTGAATTTTTAAAAATAATAAATGAAATCAAAAATGTCCTCAAAAATCATAGAAATTCCTACACCATGGCAGGAGCCATGTGTCAAAATCTCATTGGATTTGGAGGTCGTTTGATATTTTATTCAAAAATAACAAGGGGGCACTGTGCACAGGGACCTATGTGCAAATACCCAAAAGTTCTGGGGTCCTGGTGCAAAATACCCAAGAAGTCACGTGCCAAGCACGTGCCTGGGGCACTCAAGGACCTAAATGTAATAAAAATAAGTTCCAAGGACCTATTGATAACTCGTATCAAAAGTCCAGGGGCTTATATGCAAATTACCCAAAATAAAACGCACATACGCATAATCAATGCTCACAGGGGTATATATGCAAATAAACAAAACTTTTTATTCAATCAATAACATCCAGAACTACAGGGCACATATTGCAAATAACCCAGAATAACACGTGACGACGCACGTGGCTCACAACAGGCGGGGGTATAAGTGCAAATAAAAATAAGTACGGGGTCCTTACTGCAAATAACCCTACGTGAAAAAGTTTCTAAAAATAATTACAGGACTGCAAAGAAAATAACAAACTACGAGGGGGCCCTACGATATTTACCCCTTTATTAGCCGACGGCCAGATGCGCGCCACGTGGGTGATCTGACGGCTGGGAGTGGATGGCGCGTTACCCCTTCGGCTCTTGGGCTCGATCGACGGTCCGAGGGAGGCCACGTGGAAGATCAAGCGGTGCTGGGCTCGGGTGCCTCTCTCCTCGGCTGCAACGGTCCAGATGAGGTCCTCAGATGGATCGACGGCTACTGCTCCTCTATAGATCGACGGCTGGGATTAGAACTGGAGCGGAGGCCTCATCGGACGGCTCTGGAGGGTCCTTGAAGAACTTATGGCCGGCGAACTTCGCCGGCCTCGTGAAGGTGCCTCCGCCCTCCTCTGCTGCGCCTGAAGGTCGGGGAAGATCCGGCGTGAGGTTGCGCAGCTGCTGCGGGTCTCCGATGCCCCGGCCGAGCCTTGGAAGGCTCCGGCGAGGTCGGCGGAGAAGAAGCTCCTGGGAAGATGTCGGGAAGCCTCAGATGGCCTCCTCTTGACCTGCAAAAGAGTTCAGAAGCTTCGCGGGTCGAGGGCAAAGTGCCTCGACCCGGTTAGGCGGCGTGAAGGTGAAATGTGAGTCGAAATGGCGAGCTCCGGCGAAGGTGGTCGGCGGAGGAGCTCGATTCCCAGATCCTGTGCGATCTGGGTTGTGTGAATGGGTGAAGAAGGTGCGGAGAGGTCTGGCGGAGATGATGGCGGTGTCGGAATGGAAGATGGGGTATCGGAGGTGGCTGGCGACGGCGGCGGAGCTACGCTAACAGTAACTGAAAAATCGAAATCTACGGTATCCTACGGCCTAAGGGTTCTACCTGGGTGGTCGGAGAGACTGGGGAAGAGCAGGGGGTGCTCTTGGTCGTAGCCTCGAGGGTCGTCTCGGCCCGAGGCTCAATGCTCAACGCCGGTGGCGGAGCAGCGGCGGCGAAGAACGCCGGATCGATGGAATCGCCTCCTCGCCTCACTGCAACAAGGGCAAACGCTCGCTGTCACTCTCGCGATGCTTATGGAGGTCACTGGGAAGAAGGAGATGGTCCAAAGATGAGGCGCGGAGGCGGCGGAGGTCTGGATATAAATGGTGACAGGGGCGTTTAGGGTTGAGGCTCGACGGCGATGGAAAGCGTGGATTTGATGGCGGAGGATCCGGCGAGGGAGAGGGATGAACGGCGAAGAATCCGGGCATGGGATATGCGTGGGAGACAGCCTGGAGACGCGTGGGAAAATCGGAGAAGGCGGGGCGGCGCGCGGCTTCCAGAAAAGGAAGGAGTCCGCGGGGGAGTTGACCGGGGTCAACAATCCCCCGTGGACCAATCAGGAGCGGCCACGTGTACTTGATTTTTGTTTATTTATTTTAGGGTAGAAATAGGCCGAATTAAAGAAAACTCAAAACATGAAATATTTTTCTTTTATTTTTTTCTATTTTTTGGTGATTTTTAATTAATTTTTGGAAATAAAAATAGGGTAGCTATATATATAGGTATATGTACACTATATGGATTTTTATTTTTGATTTTTTATTTGTTATTTTTATGTATTTTTATGCTCATTTTGTATTTTATTTATTTACAAGATAAAATATGGAATAAAAGAATATTTTTATTTTATTTTTATCACTTATACACAAGGGTGAAATAAATGGTTGAATACATTTATACACATGGTATTTATACAATGTATTTTTGTATTTTAATTTTGTAATTTTTTATTTGATTTTTGTTTTGTTTCTTTTTATTTATTTTATTTACAAAATATAACATAGAATATTCACAAAAAGTTCTGAAAATAATTTCATTTATTTATAGGGTTAAATAAATACATGGGTGTTATGTACATGGTGAAGGAAGGGTATTTTTGATCTTTTTGCTTTTCATCTTTTTATTTTGTTTTAATAGAATATATACAAATACTTACAACATATTTTTGAGTGAGGAAAATATATAGTTTTATTTACAGAAGTATATACACATGAGCTCCTATCTCCCTCTACTTTGGCTTTTATGCGGTCAGGCCCATGCTGAGCCCTCCCTTGGGTTAGGTTGCTCAATATTTATTCTAAATATTTCCCTCTTTTTCTTTTTGCTCTTTATTCTTTTATTTTGTGCACAAAAACATGCTAATTATAGGTTTTTACACAATGCATGCTTTTGGTAATTATTTGTATTTACACATATCTACATGTATTTGCAAAGGTTTTTGTAGCTAAAATAATAGAATAAAGAGTGATGAATGGGTATTCATCAGTATGCTGATATTGTGAACTTTCTCGTTGCTGGGAAAGTCCCACAAGATTGGCCCAAGCAGAGGATTGAGACCTTCCTTGCGAAGGCCAAGTCCTACCACTGGGAGGAATCCCATCCTTTACCACGAAGGAGGGGATAGCATCTGGCGTCGGTGTATTCCTCAGGAAGAGCATCATAGTGTCCTCACTTACTGCCACAAGCTTGAGGCAGGAGGACATCATTCTGGGAGGAGAACGGCACAGAAAGTGCTCCAATCCGGCTTGTGGTGGCCTACCCTCTTCAAGGACTCAGATGAGTTCGTGAAGAGGTGTACTGACTGTCAGAGGATGGGCACTTGTGGACAGCGTGATATGATGCCGATGCAGCCCATTCACTTCTGTGAGGTCTTTGACGCATGGGGCATCGATTTCATGGGTCCATTCCCTAAGAGTCAGGATTCGAGTACATTCTATTGGCCGTAGATTATGTTAGTCGTTGGGTTGAGGCTATCCCCGCCCGAGCCGCAGATGCAAAGACAGTTTGCAGATTTTTGAAGAAGCACATCATCATGCGGTTTGGGGTTCCACGAGTTCTGATTTCTGATGGGGGATCTCATTTCATCAACGACCAGGTGAAGGCACTTGCTAGAGAGTTCAGTATAGACCATCGTGTTGCCACTCCATACCATCCACAGACAAATGGTCTAGCTGAGGTGTCGAATAGGGAGATCAAGAATATTTTGCAGAAAGTCGTCCGCCCTGACCGAAAGAATTGGTCACAGCTTTTGGACTCGGTCTTGTGGGCATATCGGACGTCTTTCAAGACACCTTTGGGCACATCTCCCTTTCGCCTCGTGTATGGCAAGCCCTGTCACCTACCAGTTGAGCTGAGGCACAAGTCACTCTGGGCAGTTACAGACATATTGATGGATCCAGATGGTATAGGAGACCAGAGGAGGGCAGAGTTAGCCGCCTTGGAAGAGCTTAGAGATGCAGCTTTCTCAAACAACCTACATTATAAGGAGAAAGTCAAAGAGTGGCATGATTCTCATATCAGCCACAAGCATTTTGAGATTGGACAGAAAGTATGGTTGTTTGATGCAAGGCTACGATTATTTCCAGGGAAGCTACAGAGCAAATGGAAAGGACCCTATTTGGTCAGAAAGGTACACGATAACGGTAGCATTGATATATCTGAGTTATCTTCTGAGAGTACCTTCCGAGTGAACGGCCAGCGGCTCAAACCATTTCTAGATCATGAGCCGCAGGACATTATTATTGCCGCTATTCATTTTGCGTGAGATGTGGTCTTTTGACTCACATCTTTTACATTTCACGCCTGATTTTCACTGTTCCTCCGCCTGTATAGATCCAGTTGTCCATATCATTCTATTCTTTAGTCCCACATCCCGTCTCTCATCTTATGATTATGCTATACTTAAGGTGTACTTTACCCTAAGTATAGGGGGGATGTCGGACCTGTGAGTATTCTTTTCATTCTTTCTGCTCTTGTTTTTGCTGCCTATACTCAGGGATATTTTACCCTAAGTATAGGGGGGGCAGATTCTGTATATTCTTCACTCGGCTTTCCCTTCATGTACAGCTTTCTATACTTAGGATTAGTTAATCCTAAGTATAGGGGGAAACCACCGAGTCCCTCTCATTCTATTCATTTATTCGTTCCTGTACTTAGCCATTCCTTTTCACTTCCCTTTTACTAAGCACGAGTTATGTCTTCTTCATCGCTCTTGATCACTCTGAGGACATCGTTCGAGCTAAGTATAGGGGGGGTTGTGTATATATTTCATATATACTTTAGCCATAACTCGTACTTTGTGTGAGTGTGTTAATAAATAAAATGGCTAAAAATCACAAAAATTAAAAATTTTTCATGAACACAAACCTCTTTTATTCTTGCACATACATAGCTAGTGTATAAAGTATTTTTGTAAAAATGATTTCAAAAATCTTTTGTGTAAAGCTTGTGTAAATATTTTGTATCAAAATTATGTATATAGTACAAAATTTTTCCAAAATGTTTTGAAAATCAAAAGTTTGCAAAAATCTTGTGTAAATGTTTGTACATATCTTTTTGCAAAACTTGCTCTTCATGCATCATCATTCATGATTTCAAAACATTTTTCAAAAATTTTGCATGGTTGTAAAATATTTGTAAATAGCATCTTGTGTACATATATGTATATAGTTTTTCCTGGATGAGAGTTGACATTTAAACTAAGCCTGGAATTAAATTGAGAAATGGAGCTTGAATAAGATCTTAATCCACTTAACTTCAAGAGGAACCTTGTAGGACTTAGGGTTAAGGCTTTTCAGGTCCATAAGGGCTTAATTCTTTGAGTCCACTAGGCTATGAGCATATGTCATCTTGATGAGCCTAAGTAGAGCACTTAACAACACACGCATGACTCTCAGAGACAATGGCTTCACTTGCACCTACACTTTACACATGGCTCTCCATGGATGAGGTGGTGAGGAGGCAGTTTCCTTTGGCTTGGGGTAGCATATGAGGGTAGTACTTCTAGGCGGAACCTCTCTTCTTCTTATAGTGAAGGAAGTGCACCTCAACTTGGTCTAGTGGTGTTGAAAGCTAAAGACAGAAGCTGTGGGTTGCAATAAAGCTTCAAAAGAGGGATAGTCTACTGGCTCAAGGGGAAATTTCTTATATATGCTGCACCATGTAGATATGTTGTACAGAAGTTCTTGAAAAAAAAAATATATATGCAAAAATGCAAAAAGAACTCCAAAAAATTGGTGGGTCGGATTGAAAATTTAATAACCCACCGGAGTATAAAGCAAAAGCTTATGGTATCCATGTTACATCTCATGAAGCTTGCAGCGGGAGACTTAGCTACACTGGCTAAGCTTCCAAAACTCTATACTTCTACCCCCTCTCCTTGAGCCGGTTGCACTTGAACTTAGAAGGGAATACCCCGCTTCTCGAGGAAAGAGTTGCTAGACCGAGGCATTAGAGTTACCAGGTTGAGGGAGGTTGTTTCTTTGTTACTTCTGAGGTGGAGAGCCACATATCACCTACACCGCAAGGAAAGATTCATGGTCATTAGAGTTTGTGTATGTAGACTTGTTCTGATCTGGTTTATTGAGGAGTCTTACCCATAGATTGGTGGAACTTGGAGGCTGTTGAGTTTTAGGCTTAAGTCCAAATAAGGTTCCGACACATTAATAATCCAAAGATCTGATCGAGCTCCATATTTCAAATTAATGAAGGAAAATTTAATAAGTCAACCTTGATCCATGTACATCCTCTTTTTCTTTTTCTTTTTCTCTCTTTTTCACTTCTTTTTCAAATAAGTGTTTGCTAAGGGACTAGCAAAGTTAAGCATAGGGGGGTGATGAATACCCATTCATCACTCTTTATTCTTCTATTTTAGCTACAAAAACCTTTGCAAATACATGTAGATATGTGTAAATACAAATAATTACCAAAAGCATGCATTGTGTAAAAACCTATAATTAGCATGTTTTTGTGCAAAAATAAAAAGAATAAAGAGCAAAAAGAAAAAGAGGGAAATATTTAGAATAAATATTGAGCAACCTAACCCAAAGTAGAGGGAGATAGGAGCTCATGTGTATATACTTCTGTAAAACTATATATTTTCCTCACCCAAAAATATTTTGTAAAAGCTATTCAAAATAAAAAGATGAAAAGCAAAAAGATCAAAAATACCCTTCCTTCACCATGTACATAAACCACACCAATGTATTTATTTAACCTTGTAAATAAATTCAATTATTTTCTAAACTTTTCGTAAATATTCTATGATATATTTTGTAAATATAAAATAACAAGAAACAAAACAAAAATCAAATAAAAATCACAAAATCAAAAATACCAAAATACATTGTATAAATACCATGTATATAAATGTATTCAACCATTTATTTCACCCTTGTATATAAGTGATAAAAATAAAATAAAAATATTCTTTTATTCCTCATTTTATCTTGTAAATAAATAAAATACAAAATGAGCATAAAATACATAAAAATAACAAATAAAAAAATCAAAAATAAAAATCCATGTAGTGTACATATACCTATATATATAGCTACCCTATTTTTATTTCCAAAAATTAATTAAAAATCACCAAAAAATAGAAAAAAATAAAAGAAAAATATTTCATGTTTTGAGTTTTCTTTAATTCGGCCTATTTCTACCCTAAAATAAATAAACAAAAATTGGATACACGTGGCCGCTCCTGATTGGTCCACGGGGGACTGTTGACCCCAGTCAACTCCCCCGCGGACTCCTTCCTTTTCTGGAAGACGCGCGCCGCCCCGCCTTCTCCGAATTTCCCCACGCGTCTCCAGGCTGTCTCCCACGCATACCCCGCGCCCGGATCCTTCGTTGATCATCCGTCATCCTCGCCCGATCTTCCGCCATCAAATCCACGCCTTCTATAGCTGTCGCCACTCAACCCTAATCGCCCCTGTCACCATTTATATCCCGACCTCCGCCGCCTCCGCGCCCCATCTTTGGATCGCCATCCTTATTCCCGTGACCTCCAGAGCGAAGCCCGAGGTGACAGCTCGCGTTTGCCCCTGTTGCAGTGAGGTGAGGGTGTCCCGACCATCGATCCGGCGTGTTTCGCCGTCCTTGCTCCGCCGCCGGCGTTGAGCATCGAGCTTCAGGCCTTGACGCCCTTCGAAGCTACGACCCGGAGTTAGCCACGCTCCAGCACAGTCTACTGCAGCCATCAGGTAGCCGATTAGACCTTCTATTTATCGTAATTGTCGATTTCGCCCAATTCATATCTCCGACGCATTTCTCCGATTCCGGCCATTTCGCGTGATATCTCGACCATCCGAACCGACCATCATCTTCGCCATTCCCTCACGCACCTTCTACGCCCTTTCACTCAACCCAGATCGCACAGGATCTGGGAGTCGAGCTCCACCGTCTCCGCCTCGCCGGAGCTCTTTCGCCCCACCGCACCGTTCACCTTCACCCCGTTTTCTTGGGTCGAGGCAATTTGCCCTCGACCCGCGAAGCTTCTTGTTTACTTTGCAGGTCCAAAGGGAGGCGTCTGAGGCTTCCCAACTTCAAGCCAGGAGCTTCTTCTCCGCCGACCTCGCCGGAGCCTTCCAGGGCTCGGCCGGAGCATCGGCGACCCGCAGCAGCTGCGCAACTTCACGCCGGATCTTCTCCGACCTTCAGGCGCAGCAGAGGAGAGCGGAGACACCTTCACGAGGCCGGCGAAGTTCGCCGGCCATCAGTTCTTCGAGGACCCTCCATCGCCGTCCGATCGTCCTCCTCGCTCCAGTTCAGATCTTGGCCGTCCATCCTTGGAGCTACCAGTACCGTCCGATCAGAGGAGGAGTGATCTGGAGCGCCCACCAGCCGCAGCCGTTCGATCTACACGTGGCGCGCATCCAACGCTTCATTAATAAAGGGGTAAATATCGTAGGCCCCCCTCGTAGTTTGTAGTTTCATTTTAGTCCTGTAAGTTGTCGAGTCAGTTATTTATTTTCTGGGATATTTGCACTAAGGACCTCGTACTTAATTTTATTTGCATTTCTACCCCTGCCAGTTATGAGCCACGTGCTTCGTCACGTGTTTTGTTGGGATATTTGCATAAGACCCCCTGTAGTTCTGGATGTTATTCATTGAATAAAAAGTTTTGAGTAATTGCATATATACCCCTGTGAGCATTGATTATGCGCATGTGCGTTTTATTTTGGGTAATTTGCATATAAGCCTCTGGACTTTTGATACGAGTTATCAATAGGTCCTTGGAACTTATTTTTATTAACATTTAGGTCCTTGAGTGCCTCAGGCACGTGCTTGGCACGTGACTTCTTGGGTATTTTGCACCAGGACCCCAGAACTTTTGGGTATTTGCACATAGGTCCCTGTGCACAGTGCCCCACCTTTATTTTTGAATAAAATATCAAACGACCTCCAAATCCAATGAGATTTTGACACATGGCTCCTGCCATGGTGTAGGAATTTCTGTGATTTTTGAGGACATTTTTGATTTCATTTATTATTTTTAAAAATTCAAAAACCCCTATTTTTGCTACTGTTTGACTTTAAAAATACCAAAAAAATATAAAAACTCCACCAAAAATTCCAAAAAAAAATTATTTACTGTTGTTTGCTTGTTGATTGATTTTATAGCCAATTTTGGCTATTTTTCATCACTTAAAAACCCTAAAAATTGAAAAACCCCTAAAAACTCATAAAAATTATAATAAATAAATTAAAAATCCAAAAACAATAATTAGGGTGCCTAAATTTTCCTTATTCTTTCTAGATTATAGGAAAATTACCTTCAGGGTTGATTGAAACTCTTAAATATTTTATTTTTGAGTTTCTAACCTTGCTGGACAGTCCCCTTTGTTTTTCGCATTGTTTGATTTTTAATAAATAATTTACCCATTAGAAAAATTCCAAAAATTCACCAAAAACAGTAAAAAACTTAAAAAACCTAAAAATCAATTTTCTGGAATTTTTGCATCATTTTTGGTGTGTGTAATAAATTGTTGAAGTTCCCTTGTATTTACCTTCTTTAATTTTCTCATCATTTAAAAATTTTAAAAAATCTAAAAAAAATATAAAAACAAATAAAAAACCACTAAAAAATATTCCTTCGGATTTCTGACTACATCGTAGGCCGCAAGGCCAATCTGTGCTCCTTGTGTTCGACCCTGGGAGCTATACCAGGTTAATCCTATAGCAGGACCACTTCTCTGTGTTTCGTTGTTTTATCTTCATTTGTGGTTCATTTTCTTGATTGACTCAGCCCGAGTGATTGAGGTCGCAACGACCTACATTTTTCTACACCTTTACCTCTGTCGCTCGGGCGGTCGTCAATGGGCGGGGTCGTGTTCTGGATTGGGTTTGGGTTCCACTGGGGGCTGAAGGGGAGGAGGTTGGGGGCTTCTTCGAACGGAGCTGGGCCGAGAGGGAGGTCTCGCAGGACTGACATGGAGGAGGCCTTTCCCGCCTGCTTCGAGCTGGGCCGAGGGGGGGTCTCGAACGACGGGGGGGGGGGGGGGGGGGGGGGGGGGGGGGGGGGGGGGGGGCTCGCGCATCCAGTGAGGGGGGAGGGGGTGACGTTGGGGCGGCCGGAGAGGTATGGGCTCGCGCATCCAGCGAGGGGGATGACGTGGGGCGGCCGGGAGGTGGGGGCTCGCGCATCCAGCGAGGGGGGAGGGGTGACGCTGGGGCGATGGGGGAGGGGGGTGCCTCGCGCATCCAGCGAGGGGCTGGGGCGGCGGGGGGAGGGGGGTGCCTCGCGCGCTTCGAGCTGGGTCGAGGGGGGCCTCGTGCGATCGACAGCAGGGGGGTGTGCCTCGTGCGCTAGCTGGGCCGAGGGGAGGGGGGGTCTCGTGTGACTGATCAGGGAGGGGGCCTTTCCCCGGCCGCTTCGAGCTGGCGGGTCAGGGGAGGAGCTCCGAGCGAGGCGTCGTGCGGCCAGGGAGGAGGGGGGCTTCAGGTAGGGAGAGGCGGTGGGCGGGGAGGGGGGCTTCGAGCAGGGGAGGCGACGGACGGGAAGGTGGAGGGGCTGCCGTGGATGAGGGAGTGGCACTGACAGTAATTTTCATAAATAAAACGAGTATAATGTAAAGGAAGATAACAGAATCTGGTTACTTTTAACAATCAAATGAATGGAGGTTAACCACAGGGTTTTAGGGTAAAGGTTAACAAGTTTACATGGTCGATAGAGGAATTACGATGTTTCGAAGGTCGTAGCGGTAATTGCAAAAGATTATAGGGTCTGCCGGGTAAAAATCCCTATTTTTTAGATACGAAGGGGCAAGATATTCCCAAAAATAGTAACCGTGTCGCAAAAGAAGTGGTAGGATATTCTTAAGTATATCTAAAAGACTTCTCGTAAGAATAATCTCATGGGTTTTTATCAGTTGTGCCCCTCTGAGATCTTCCAATTTCAGTTATGTCCTTTTTTGGGAATATCACTTGTGCTCCTAAACTTCTTGCTTTTCTATGACTTGTGTCCCTCATGTTAGTTGTCGTTCATTCCCGATGCAAACGAACATTTTGGGACATAATATGGATTAAATTGAAAATAAAGACTGAAAAGGTCATTTTATCATATTTTCTTCCTCCTTCCCCATCCTCTTACTCTTCCTCCCCTTCTCTTTCTCCTCCCCAGCCTCCTGCTCCTCTACCGTCTCCTCGCCCGCCCCTATGTGCGCCCTCCGTCCTGAGCTCCTTCCCCTGCCCTCGCGTCGCCTCCTCTGCTCTCTGCCCCTTGCTGCCCTCTGCCCCATGTGCCTCCCTCTTCCCGAGCGCCTCCCCTTACCACCCACCCCCTCCCCAGGGTCGGTTCCCCTGCCCCGAGCTTCTCCCCTACCCCTGCCACCCCTGCGGCCCCGTGCCTCCCCCTCCCCCTGCTCTCGCCGCCCTCGCATCTCCTCGTCCCCCTGCTCGCCTCGCCCCCGTGCCTCCTCCTCCCCATGCGCCTCCCCCTGCCCTGCCTCCTCCCTTACCCCCAGGTCACCCCCTGGCCCCCACTGCCCCATGCCTCCCCCTCCCCCTACACCTCCCCTTGCCTTGCCTCCTCTCCCGCCCCTAGGTCGCCCCCTGCCCCCGTAACACCCTCGCCTCCCCCTTCCCTTGCCTCTTCCGCCCTCCTCTGCTCGTCTCCCCACCCGCCCCTCCTTTCCTCCATCGACCATCACCTCCTCCCAATCCAGCCCCTCCTACCCAATCCGTCGAGCTCCTCCCCTCTGTTGCAGTTGTAAAGAACCTGGAGAAGAAGAGGATGAAGGAGGAGGTGTGATGGAGGAGAAGGAGCAAGGGGGCTGAAACTGGAGGGCTTTCAATATTTGTTAAGTTGAAGATAAATTTTTGTCTAATTGATTCATGAAATTTCATAAAAAATTCAATAAAATTCACCATTTGATCCGTAATGTGTGATATATCCGTGAAATGCAAAAATTTTAGAGATTTGATGGATGCATGAAAGTGTAACTAAGAGAGAGAAATTATGAAGAGAAAGGAAGAAGAGCAAATGGAGGAGGAAGAAGATGAAGAAGAGGTCTGGACAATTATACCCCTCTTAACTGCTCCATGATTTGAAAAAATCATGGTTAACTCAACTCATTGACGGTTAAACTAACGGAGGGACACAAGTGATAGGACGACAAGATGTCGAGGGCACACCTTGTAGTTTCGGTGAATATATATTAAGCAAGCCTTATATTTTATGTGATAACAGAATAAAATTAGACCCAATTGCATCAGAACATTACATATATCATTGACTATGGGGCATGCGTGCCTTATCTTGCTTCCTTACGGTGAAAAAAACTATCATGGACTCTTGAATTGTTTATTATAAACGGTGAAAAAAACTATCATGGACTCTTGAATTGTTTATTATATCGATTAAGAGATTCATATTTATTCTCAAGACTTGGAATTGATATGTTAGCAAATACCATGGGCCATCCTAATCTAAGACCTGACCCAGTACTCTGCAGATATGGCTTACATTTTTGCCATATTTGTGCAAAAAAAACGAGTCTAAACCAAGCATATTAATCCGTCACAATTAATGAGTTTGAGTGGGGATCAGCTGAGCCCAACCCGACCCTAATCGATGCTCCATCCTTGCAATATCATTTATCTGATGATAAATATATATGTAAAAAATAGTTACATTATTTGTTTCAAAATATCTTTTATTTTTGTGAGTTTGTAATGAATAACAAAATCACTGCTGGCGATTTCCTTAGCGAGGATTCGTGTTAACAATTATAATGGCATTTCTTCTTATTTTTACGATAACTTATTGCCAATTTAACAACTATTAGTATTGAAAAGCCATGATTGAGAACATTACTCGATCGGACTTGCTTAGACATCTTTGGCATTGTGCTTGAGTCCAATATTACCAATAACATCGTTCGCATGATCTATAGTCTTCATTTTCGATCGGTCACCAACATAAGGTGGTAATTTTGATTTCATTTGCTTTCACTTGATCCTCAATTGACCCATTAATGTAAAATCATTGTTATGTCAGCAAATTATCACTAGTTGCAAACTTCTAAGAATAAAATATAACTTTACAACGAATAATATCATGTGTGTAAGCGATGGTGTCCGAAATAATTGTTCTGCGCATACAATGTGTTTGTATAACTTTATTCAAATATAAATGTTCAACAAACGGGTACATACACTATTGATAATAAATATCTCCCAACACTAACATTCAAAAGAATTACTTTTGTAATTTTGAAATTAATAATTAATTAAATCAAAATTACATAAAAATACATATACAATGAAATAAAAAAGAAAAATAAAGTAATGTGCTAAATTAAATAACTTGTATAACACTTGCATGCGCGCACACTCGCCTTGCTAGTAATCCCAAAATACAATATATTATGTGTAACCATGTAATAGATATATGTCATACCCAAATGGATATAGGTCTGTACAATATACACATAAATTTTGGCCATACGAGTATCCATATCATAAGAAAAATAAAATGATATATGTATCCATATCTGCGGAAATGGAAAACAAAAGTCCATACCTGCTTTAAAAAATACGATTTCGGACGAATGCGGATGCATCCATATTCGGTTGTATCCCTAAAATGGTGAGGCATATATGAAAGTCTTTGGCATCCTTTATAATGTAAGCACACCATAGATATCCGTTTCCACGAATCAGATGCATGGTCCCTAAGGAATCCTGGTCGTTTTGATTTTCAAATTTCAAAAATCTATTTCTATTTCCTCATGTACTCCTTTTCCGGCCAGTAAATAGTGACCAACGCTTTTTAAGCATAGAAAAGAGGATGTAAGGTAGGGCCGATCGAGCTACATACCTTTCTAAAGTTGAGTGGGGCTGAGCAACCGTTGCTATTCTAAATCAACCATATGTTTACAGTAGAGAATAAATATTTAATCAAGCTCACATTATTGCTATGCCTCATGCGTTAGATATCATCTTGTGGCATCTTCCATACAAGTTTGGGAATTCTCGTTCATCCATAATCGTACACTGAATGGGGAATTGAAAAAGAACTGTTCAGTTTGTTTTAAGGCAGCCTCATTGTTGATAAAATGTATGCCACATTAATTAAACACAGACAGTTGAAATAATTAGGGCAGCTAATGTCCCCCAACAGCTTGCTAATTTGTGCTGCTATAATAAAAAGGCAAGTGACAGAATGTTCCACTGCTATTAAGACTAAACTATGGGATTAAACTACATCTGCTTAAGATGGGCTGCACGTCCAGAATGGAAACCTAAGGAAAACCCTAAACCTGCTAAAAGCTTACGTTCTTTTTTTAAAAAGATATAAATAAACGTTCTTAAATCACGATCCGCAGTCGCATGCATATCCAACAATGTCCGGATGCATGCATGCAGTGCGAGTATAGTGCGGGACATCCAGAACCCTAGAATCTCTGCCATCTCCTCACTTTCTTCTTTCTCCTCTTCCTGTCACGCAAAACCCTAACTTCAAAATGTTTATTAAGGTGCGCCCATCCCCTTATACTGCAGATAAAGGTGATAGACTTTTTAGAGGTTCGTGGGCTCGCCCCTCAAAACCTGCACTGCAATGCAGAGGACTATATATGTGGCCATATAGCAGCATGGCCTTTTGAATTTCTAGGGTTTCCATGTGCATATTAGTGGGTGGGTCAGATATAATGGACAAAGGCATCATGGGTCATCATTCCTGTGCTTGAAAGAACAAAATATGGGATGGGAAAAGGTGAACATGGCTTTCCAATGACAAAACATTGAACTTGCCTTTCGCAGCCCGCAATACTTAATTCGAACGTATTCTCGATGGGATGCACATATTGGATATTAGAATGGGACTAAGAAGGACATGCATGCAGGCATGAAGGGCTCTCTGCATGCCACTCATCCCGAAATATTCCATCCACCATTCCCCACCTCTGCTTATTCCCCACTCACCACGAGAGAGGACCATCATGATCCAGTTGCATGCCTTAGGTAGATCTCCAATAAGGATAGGAAGAAGAGTTTGTGCTCTCGTCTGCTCCCTCCTTATTCTATATCTTACCTATATCTTTGACAGTGTTTTATTAAACGAGTGATGTTAGTGACACCTGTTTGTACTGCCAACCATTTTATATGAATAATTATCATTATTTGCTGCGTCTAGTGCCATATGCTCTGTCATTTTTAAGTAGATTCCTGGTTTTTGTCTTTTTGGCTATGACCGTGTTACCGCTCATCGCATCCATTATATATGATATGGGTCGTCCATCAAATACTAAATATGCTTCGTCCTAGAGAGAGAGAGAATATTCCATGCTTTAGTATTTTTGTTTGTGGTATTGAAATCTGGTATTAAGGAATGAAATATCTCATCTGTGTCGTATGTTCGTATGAAGAATCTTGCACGTTTTTAGGGCACACTGATTAAGAAAATAATAGGCTTTGCTACGACCGAAGACCATGCTGTCATGAGTTTGGGGGATTTGCAAGGAATAGTTTGAGGGCACGCACATCTATTCGTAGTGACATTCGATTAATAAAAATATGAAATGATCATTGCCTATTTCATCACTTTTATTCTTTATTTTAGTATTTAAACTTTAGCTAAATACATGTATATAGCATTATATAGTATAAAATAACATCACTTATTTACAATATAAATATTATATAAAATACTATATTTAAAGCCAAACTAAAAGAATAAAGAAAATAAAAGAAAAAGAAATGAAATACCAAATGTATTGAATGATCATAAACCCCATGACTTAGGCACCATGATGATCGGGTGATGAATCCACGATTCATCATCTTTATTCTTTTATTTTAGCTTTATTTTCGTAGTCAAATACCTGTAAATACTTACTAATTTCATTAAATTACCATTTTGCATGCATTTGATAAATATGCATTTTTACCACTTTTCATACTCAAATAAAAAATAAAATAAAATAAAAATAAAAATAAAATATGCATTTATGAAATAAATGCAGACTGGCCCAAACCCGAGAGAAGGTCAAGACTTGACCAGATCTATCAGGAATGAAGTAGGGGGAGAAAGGGTCTTTAATCTAAAAATGCAAAAATAATTTATACATTAATTCCTTGTATATTGGTATAACACTTATACTATTTTATTTATACATAGATTGACCTCAAATTAAATACTTTTTAAAATAAAAGTTGTAGATAAAAATATTTTGTAAATAATAAAAATAATTGTAAAATAAAATAATGTACAATTTATAAATAATCACACTTAGAAAAAATCGTAAATTGACAATTCAACGATCAATTCCAACTCCATACGAAACTCAAATTGAATCAAACTCACTTCCGTTGTACTCTAAATTTAATTATCTTTAAAATGGCAATTTTTTTGGATTTGCGGTTGAAAAGTTGGTTTTATAGCATTGTTTTTGCAATTTCACCACTTACTTATTATGTATATTTATTCATATTTATTTTTATACATAATGTACATAATTGTAAATATTCTCTTCATTATTAAAAATATTAATAAAAGTTTAAAAAAATTAAAAAAGGATTTTTATCTGTCAGACCCTATAAACTTTGCCAATCACCTCCACGACCTTTTGCATAACGTAATTACCCTATCGACCCAATAAATTACCCAAAGAACCCTCGCGAGCTTCAAATAGAGTAACCACAAGGTTCATAAAATAAGAGTTGGCAAGTTTACGGGGTTGAGGGGAGAATTATGTTGTTTCAAAGGTCGTGAAGGCAATTGGCAAAGTTTATAAGGTATGCCGGGTAAAAATCCCATTAAAAATTATTTAAAATAATTATTTTATTTA